>JAJLWO010000047.1:0-104136 GCA_030570775.1 Ogataea pignaliae | reverse complement strand
TTTAAATGTTCCGAAGCTAGATCGATTGCCTTTGTTGCGTTAGCCATCTCCTTATCCACAATATCGCTGATTTCACCCTTAGCCAAATCTATTTTCGAACTTGGAGCCTTTAACGATTCAAATTGAGAGTGAGGCTTCCTCTTAGTCGTTCAGAAGCCCCAACTGCTAAACGCCTTCATCTCGACATGGCCGGATTCTGGCTCCAGTACCCACCTGTCCAATAACACGTCTCACTTTACTCATCTGTCTCCCGCTTCTGGAACTATTCAAAGAATTGGAGGCATCCAATTACCAATTTGTGGTAGGGGTAACATTATTTTCCCTCAATTGAAGTGGCAAGAATATATATCTAAATAATGAGAGTCCAAGTAATTAGCAACTCCCCGTGCCTGCTCTTGGATGGACTGAAACACGATTAATATAATTATTCCTTCATCCATTCATGGAGGTGATTCTACCAACTTGAGAAATGTTGCCTATATTCCAAGCGCAAGCGACAACTCTATCAAACAGGCGACAACTACTAGTGGTTCTGGTTAAGCATCCCAAAGTTCCTATTGTATTGAGCAACCCACTGAATATGTTGTGGGAGTCTCTGCCGCAGGATCATCACTATACAAGTTTATTTATGCTGTATGCTCTCTATCTGCTGTTCCTGCGGCTATCAGGGTTCCGTGGTCCTATATTCGGAGAAGACAAGCAATATGAGTCCAAGCAGAAGTGTTGGCACAGACCATTATTGGTGAGATACAGCAAGGGTGTACATGCTTCGTGCTCGCTTAGAGGTGGGTGGGTAAGTCACTATTGGCGAGGTACAGCGATGGACTTCATGGGGCGTAATCAGGAGACAGCCCAGCAGATGTGGTAAGATCGGCCAGTAGCTGACCGACGATGTGGGAGAGTATACACGTGGTAGGTTCTCTAACTCCTATAACTCCTAGCAGAACTGGTGACACAAGCCGGTACCAACTGATCTAGGCAGGCGGGGTGGTATATGCCACCAGCTGCCACATAGAGCTTGGAACTCCGTTGGAGGTGAACTCTCTCAGTGGGAACAAACGTGGAAGAGTGGCGTAACACCACGCTACCGGGTTAGATGATTAAGCGTGTGACATATTTAATCGGTGAAGATAACCATTGTGGACGAACCAGCACGAGTTGTCCCGGGCGGGATACTGGACAGAAGGGAGGGGGGGAGAGACACTATCTACACCAGTAGCCGTAGCAGGACCGGTTGAAAGCCACAATCCAGGTCAGGGTGGTTTGCAGGAGAAGAATGTGATACGTACCAACAAATGTGGGGGCAGGAACAACACAGCACAAACTGGGCGCAGCAAACTGGGCGCAGGTTTGCCCACCGCATAAATGCTACACGTCCAGACAGGCGTGGTAAACCACCTTAACACCGGACGGAGTCCACAGAAGACAGGTCAGGCCGTACACTATTCATGTTCGTGTAGCTGGAACAAGCCGTGCTAGCACCAGCCGCTCCGCGCGGTAACTTTGCGTGTTGTAAATACTGGAGTACCCTTCACCAGGGCGGTCGGTCGGTTGCATGGGCCACATCCAGGTGCCTTGGGCTGAAGATAAAGTTGGAGCCGGGTAATGCGTATACTTACGTAAGTGGTTCCACGTTTCGCCCTACCAATGAAACTGAACTAGAAACTCAGTCAAGTAGTCAAAACTTTCACCGTCGACGAAGCTCATGCCACGTATGTAAAAAGTTAGTCTCTCTTTCCATATGTTCCTTTATATTCTTTCTTTTAACTTACTCCAAAAGACTGCGGAGGATTTACACGTCTAATTAGATTTTGCTTTTATCCTATATTTCCTGTTACCAGAGTTCGGTTATAATACCTCACAATTAACACCTGCAAACAGAATTACCCTTATCAAACGTAAGTCTATTTGTCGGCATACAGGCATACCCAGAGCTACGTGTGCATAGGGGCCCCCTTAACTGAAGGACCTGTTATAACTGCATATCGGGGTATGGAAGTCATGACACTCTTTGCCAAACGATATCGTTTCCAACATCCACTATGTATTTTGCTCTTCACCTAATCTCTGGATACACCACAGATGATAGATAGATAGATAGGTAAATATGTTTAACGTGGTTCCGCCCGTTTATGAGAGCACACATGGAGAATCACCAATTTCTTGGTCTCCCATTTATATAGGTATATATTCTGAACCAATCATTTACTTTTCCGTGGTCTGGCGGATGGTCTCAGGTCCAGCGATCCTTCAGCTTCCGTATTTCAACGTCTAACTCTAAACCCTCCAACTTAGAAAAAACCTCTTGCGAGGAAAAAGCTGCCTCGTCTAGTACCCTCCCTTTCACCTTTTTACTTAACTTGCAGTGTCATAGTTGGTGGTTCCAGTCCTTTGTATAATGATGTAGTTATTGTTCAATCTTTAACCTATACCTATCGGTCTCAGATGCTTTTGTAGGGTTGTTTTTTTTTTTTTTTTTTTTTTTTTTCCCGATGAGCTTGAAACTCAAACAGCTTAAACTCAGTGTGCATAAATTAAACGAAAAATCAAACTAACCTAAAATCAAACTAACGTTGTCGTCCGGTGATCTTACCCAGGATCCCTTCTGACTGTTGAGGAAGCCCCCCTTCCTTGTCCTATTACCTTCCATTGCCATTGGAATCTCTGTCTTTTCTTCACTTTCTCTCTATATCATTATTGCCTTCTTTGGCTGTAGGGCCTTTGCCAGCTCCTTGATTCCCTTGTCAGTGAATCGCGCTCGATCCTCATCTCCCAGGATCCCCATACCATTCATACATTCATTGAATATATCTGAGACTGTGTTTCTTCCACCACATTTGCATGTTGGTGTTTCTCTTCCCATTATTGCCTCTTGGTATTCTGCGAGTCTTCCAAAGTTTGCCCTTAGCCTGACAATCTTGTTCACAGTCTTCTTCTTCTCATTTTTCATGACCTTACATAATTGTAGTTTCGGCGTTCTGGTTGCGAAGGGGTATTGTTTTGTATTTGCCCAATATTTGTTCCAGATGCTGTCTTGCAACTTCTTCTCTGCCTTCTACCGGTTTCATCTCCTCGTCTTCAAACTGTTGTTCTTTTAGACTTAGCAGCTTTTCTCTATGTTGGATCAGTTTTCCTTCAGCATTTGGTTTCTCGCCAGTTTCTTCTTCTCATCTGGCCGAGCTGCTTTCTGGTGCTTGATCTTCCATTTGTACTTTGTCATGCCTTCCACTTCGTATCGTGTCATCATCTTCACTCCTGTGGTTTTGGTGATCTTGATCAAGGGTGACCTGATGTACCTCTGTTCCTGAATTGAGCTCCGAATGTCATGTAATAGTGGGTTGTGCTCATTGAAGTTGTTGAGCACTCTTGCACCATACCATTCCTGCTTCAATTCGAACCTGTTTTCCAGTGGCAGCACTCCCAGCTCTTTGTAGATCAGCCTTGATAGTGTCTGTCTGGGGACTCCGAGGATCCGTTTGATATACTTCCTTTGGGTCCTTTCCCACTTCATCACGTCGGTCTTCCTGAGGTATGGTGCCCATACCTCACTGCCGTATTCCATGATGGATGTCACGGCACAAGCTATCATTTCCGTTCGATGATTTGCGACTTTTGTCGATTATAACAGCTTCCTTCCAAAATGTCTCAGGCAGCACGGAAGATTGCAGCAATGTGCGAGCGTAATCTTGAACCGTTCTGTTCGTGCTCTCCGCAACTGTTGAAGTGAATCGTCTTGGGAACTGTTGTACGCCACCTTCTGCTGATGGTAGAGAACATGCTCCACACTAAATACAACAGCGTAGCGTTGCAGAACTCACTACCATTGTCGGTTCTGGTGGCAGCACAATGATACCCCTTACCTCTAAAGTGAGATTCAGCCCTAGTTATGGCTGCAATCAAACATCCAGAGGCTTCAGTTCTTACTGGACAAAGGCAGGCACAATGTTGCTGAAATGAGCGTAATCGTCAACAATCAATGGTCAAGAAGTACCTCAGAAGAAGTACCAGCAACGGGGAAAGGTCCCGCCTGAACAAGTTGCAGTGGAAACATTTTGTGGTCGTAGTGGACGTTCTGGGAATCTGCCTGGTGGACTTCGCTGCAACGCACGGCTCGAAAATATAGTCAGCAGGCAGATTTTCAAATCCAGATGACTTAATTTTCCATGCATTGTAGCAGTAGGGGGGATTTTTATGGAGCAGCGGCAGCATAAGTAAGACTAGGAATAACAGAAGATGACGACACAGAAAGACCAGCACATGAAACAGAAGATGACGACACAGAAAGACCAGCACATGAAACAGTAGATGGACGGCAGACCGTACCACGAAACATGTATAGGGGAGTGTCGATAGACAAACCCACAACACGTTGAGAAGGCTTCTCGTCACAAAGATAGCATTCAAAAGTATAACCCAGGCATTATTCACAGAGATCAGGATGGTGCTGGCATTCGGGATATAAGCAACGTTCTTGAGGTTGAACATCAGATCGTCAAGCATGAAAACCGAATGTTACCTTTACCACAGAAGCTGGTGTCATATGCTCAAAATAGCTCTTGCTTTTTGACAAGTGAAGTGTTGCATCAGTGTCGAGCCAGTAGGCTGTGTGGGTGTGGGTGTAGAAGCCATAGTTAGACCTGCAAACTGAGACACAACCCAACCACGATGAGATATTGAATTATCGAACGGAGTCAATTATGAAGCGACAGCTATTACTGAGGACCTCAGCCTTCAACAGTTAGTAGTTTGATCGAACACTCTGTGAAAATGAGGTAGCAATCGGCTTTCATGGAAGCTATAAGTACGCTGGCTATGTGGAAGCATATGAAGCTTATCGATGTGGAATGGCATCATTATGATGAAGGTCATTAGGGGCACAGTTCATTGTTTATAATACGTCATTGGTAGCACCAAGAGGTCTGCAATTTCATTTTGTTAGTAAATCGAAATTACATAAAAGGGGTCAAATTTGTTGAAATGTGTAGAGGTGTAAGGGGCTTCAAACATTTCAAGTAATGTGCTGTAAAGTATCTACTCAGATACAATCAGTTGTTTTCACATGCTCATCTTTTGGAGCACGAGCATGGCAACGCTTTGAAATATGGCCACGTTTGCCACAACGAGGCAAGATCTTCCGACCGAACCCCAAGATGAAGAGATGTTCTTGCTCCTTGATAGTCAAGTCGAGACACCAGAAAGTTCTCAAGAGAGGGAAAGATTGATGAACGGCACCTCTCCTTCTTCAAGCTTTGCCTTCAACTCGGCCTCCATAAAGGTGACAGAGGAAGCACCGCCAGGAGTGGCTCGAGGTGAAATCAGCTCCCCACGCTATTTAGCGATAGTGAGGCCACAAAGGAGTTTGTAGCCCGCTTATAAGAGGAATGCTCCCCTCAGAACCGCTCGAAATGAGCCGAAAATCACTTAAAATCAAAGCTGTCAAAACACTCTATCAAAGAGTGACTGGTTTAGCAAGCGAAACAGGAAATCAACTACTAAACCTGGATGACAAAAAACCTTCGCCACCACATCATGGTGACGATAAACATTCAGAGCCTCAATCTTAGAATATTAGAATCTAGCTGTAATAGAGTTTCCTATTAGGGTAATCCTACCCTTTTCTTATGCAGATCTTCTTTCGTCCTTTTTCTCTTCTACGGACTAGCCCCTCCCGGGACTAGCCCTTTCGTCTTCTATATATATAGACCTTTCCCTCCTTTTTCCTAGGATGTTGACTTACGTCTATATCTTAGTTTTTTACTGGAAAGATCAAGCAACATTTTGTAATATAGAGATAAGTTACATTATATCAATATTATTACACTAGCGCTCGAATTTCTTTTTAAAAGTTTTTCTGATGAGTAAGTACCTCATCAATTTTTAATGTTTTTTGAACAATACCCTGGACTGGATACCAATCCCAGACACGGATTTATATGATATATGAGAAGTAATGGAAATATAGGTATTCTATGAAAAAAAAAAAATGGATCACTCTTGTTTGAACCAGAAGCACCACCATAAGACACAACAAGTGCAGTGGAAGTGGAGAAGGGTGGTTTCGACTTGAATTCAAGTCCAGACGCTGAACTCGGGCTGATATGACAATCTTCACCAATTAACTTTCCTTTATTCCTTTAATCTGGGATCAAGTTGTGTGTGATCAAAACCCACAAACTACAAACCACTAATCTCAACTTCAACTTCCTCTGTGCTTTATCACACGCTTACGTGATACCATCATCACCAACATCCATCTATCCTTTTTACAATTCTTCCCCAATAAAGATGCTATACTACCAAAACTACAAAATGTCCCATAACATGCTCTGTTCATTCATCAACATTTATCAACTGCGCTGCATCTTCATCTTCACACCCACACAAGTACCGCAACCGCCTCAACAAAAAAAAGCACGGCCGAAGTTGACCCAGAAACATAAGCTTTTGCCTCAGCAGGGTTGAGAGTTGCCAAGAAGGTGAACAGAGAACTCATCAATCGACATCCCAGTGGCAAACTGGTTACCGGGTGCACCAACAAAAGCAAAAGCCGATTCAAACGATCTAGGCCTGATGTCCAACAATTCTTTGATCATCGAATACTTCTCCAATAATCCTCTCTTAAACGTTGAAGAAGAATAGTGCCAATCAAGTCAGTTTGATCTACATACTGAGTCAGAATGGACGGCAGCACACAACACAATATATGGAGGGCCGAGTTCTGGTTGGAATAGATGATGGCACGAGTGGTCTCGTCACTGTCGTCAGGGATCAGCGGGATCACCTCTCATAAAAAGATCAAACAGTCCAGCAACGTGTGCATGTAGCTTGTAGGCAACCTCTCCTCCTTTGGCAACCCACAGGAAAGCCGCAGGATAGATAGATAGATAGTTCTATTTTACGTGGTTCAGCCCATTTAAAAGAGCACACACGAGGAGTCGCCAATTGCTTGGTCTCCTATTATATAGGTATTTATTCTATTTCCACAGATCTACATTTTCTTGGCCTGGTGGATGGTCTCCGGCTCTGCGATCCTTCAGCGTCTGTATTTCAGCGTCTTGCTCCAAACCCTCCGGCTTAGAAAAAACCTTTTGTAAGCAAAAAGCTGCCTCGTCTGGTACCCTCCCTGTCGCCTTTCTTATTTGCCTTGTGGGGCTCGTATTTGGTTGCTCCAGACTTTTGTATGATGTGTGCTTTTCTGTATCTCTTTGACCTATACCTATTGGTTCGAGATGTTGTGTTTGATAGGCTTGCTTGGTTGCTTGCCCCCTTTGTTTTGTTGTCTTTTGTTTCTTTTTTTTTTTCATAGAATACCTTTTTCCATTACTTCTTTATATAGTATATATATATCTTTACTTATAAATCCATGTCTGGTTATGGTATCCAGTTCAGGGCTTTGTTCAAAAAAACGCGTGCTGCAAAACTGTGTGCTAAAAATCAATATGCTAAAAATCAAGTTGCTAAAATCAAGGCTCTAAAATAAATGTGCCAATCTTTCCTTTTCGTTTTTTTTTCTTTTTTAACGAAAAGATAAATTATATAAAACTAAAAAGAAAACAGAAAGAAAGAAGAAATAAATATAAGGACAGTCCCAGGTATATATCAGACAAAGTGACTGTATTTGTGGTTGTGAAAACTTTTCACATACCCACAACCTCTTGTCACCAAGCCTACCGGCAAAGGCGCAATGCTAACTCATAATCGCTAATGTAACCTCAATTAAGATTGGGGTTCCAACAGGTAGTCTGCTCCAAATAGTATCTTTTATATATATGAAATGAAACGAAATAGGTACACTTCTTTATAGTATGATCGATGTTTGAATACGTAAAACCCTTGGTTTCTCCCGTCCAGAACTTAACGACGTATCCAGATGTAAAAGAGTGAACCTGTGCTTAAGGCTACTTATATAGACAACTGCATCGACACACAGGCCCAATTCCTGTCTAGTATAGATGCTCCTCATTGGCTGTCTCCTTTTTCATCGGCTGTGCTGTTGTCGCATACTACCTGTACTGTATTCTGGCAGTTGATGATCAGACAACATTTTCACCAAACACAGATATGCATGTGAGAAGGTTAGAACACTTACGTAAGTTATTGCCTACAATAATATGCACAGCCTGCTTTCACAAGAAGGCCTGACTGAGCATATTATATATATTATATCTATCGCACCGTATAAACGTACATGCTACTAAGTTCGGTTTGATATTAGCCACCAGACACGACCTCCAAGGACACTTCTATAAAGGGGTGTTCACACTGTAACGTAGGTGCTATAAATCAGTGAGCTAATAGCTCACGTAAGCTTGATCACAGGTGGGTCCATTGAGAAGCTCCGACCCTAGTTTATTATCTTTATAGTTTTTCCTCTTGAGATTTTCTCCTAAGAATAATCTGAAATAGTCTCTAGTACACTTCGTATATATTACATGGAGGTCGTTACTCTCTTTTTGATTAATCACCATTAAGAGTATACACCCACACATTATGTCAAGATTTCCATACCCCGATATGCAGTTATAGCAGGTCCTTCAGTTAAGGAGGCCCCTATGCACACGTAGTTCTGGGTATGCCTGTATGCCGACAATTAGACTTACCTTTGATAGTAGTAATTCTTCTTGCAGGTGTTAATTGTGAGGTATTATAACCGAACTCTGGTAACAGGAAATATAGGATAAAATCAAAATTAAATTAGACGTATAATAAATTGTAAAAATCCTCCGCAGTCTTTTGGAGTAAGTTAAAAGAGAGAATATAAAGGAACATATGGAAAGAGAGACTAACTCTTTACATACGTGGCATGAGCTTCGTCGTCGGTGAAAATTTTGACTACTTGACTGAGTTTCTAGTTCAGTTTCATTGGTAGGTCGAAACGTGGAACCACTTACGTAAGTATGCGCATAATGAACCTGACCAAGCATACCGTCGAAGGCGCACTGCTAACTCTGAATCGCTAATGTAAACCTCAATTAAGATTGGGGTTCCAACAGTCCACGATCTTGGGCGGGCCCGCCAACCAGCCGATACCTGCCGGCTTAATATATGTGCTAAGGGATGCTATGAGCTGGGCTACCATGAGAACATGTAGTAGTTCGTGAGATTCGGTTCGGTGTGTGTGGGTGTCTAAAAAAGTTTTCACAACACAAACACACTTTGTCTGATATAAATATCTGACTGTATTAATTTCTTTTTAGTAAAATGAGACTTAAATATTTTATTGAATATTATGGGTTACCGATTACGAATTAATTTACTGTAACACTAACGGCTGAGATGGCAGATGGCATATTCTTGATGACTTGGATATGTCTCAGTTTTGAGGTCCTTCTAACAAACCTGAAAAACCCTCTGAGGGATTGTAAAACTGGACCTTGCAAATGCTAAATCTTTCGTTCCAGCGACATATTGCACTCTCTTGATTGCCTTCAGATGACACAACCTTGATTCCACTAAAACCTTGAGAACAACGAGACTGAGAATGCAGTATCATAACTAACCCTAGACTGCTCAATGTACAACGAGTGGTCCTCATCAACCAGTAGTTTCTCTATTGAATCATTCATGGACACCGTGATTTATCAATCTGGTTTTTTGCACGAATCTTTCTCTTCCATCATCTTCCTGTTTGACATTAAAGACCATTTTCTTTTAATCAGCTTTTCTTAAGTTGATGTCTTCGAACAAGTTGGTACACATTATTATCTCTCATTGACCTGAGCTCTTGCTTGCAAACCTCAATCCATTGAGCTTTCTCTGAGACTTGTAGCACAGCTCCAGAATCAGCAGGTATGTCGTACTTTAACCGTTAACCAGCAAGTTAACTTCTTCCATCTCAAGGTCTCCAGTGCCTACAATATTTGAATCTGATGTGTTGTCACGGCCATTTTCTATCATTAGCCTCACAGGATACCCCAAAGAACTTAGATCATTATTATAAACACTGGTTGCTGTTGATCTCTTATTTCTTTTCATTCTTTTGTAGCCTGTGATTGCAAATTCTCGACTTGCACCGACTGGTTGAGCAATCGCGTCTTCTTCGTGACATCTCTTCAAAACCATGGACCTTAACTATGGGCGCGGAGAGCGCGGTGAGGTTAAATTTTGTTGAAGTGAATTAATTCTGATTTGGTAATTCATTCTTGATAATAGTCAAAATATATTTAAGTTTCATTAACCAAAAGATAAAATATATAAAAACTAAAAAGAAAACTAAAAGAAACAGAAAGAAAGAAAGAAAGAAAGAAATAAATATGGGCATAATCCCATATTTATATCATACAATGTGACTGCTTGTGAAAACTTTGCACATACCATAACATCTTGTACTTGATGGTTAGAATACTAACCCTTCTTTCCAGCACATGACTTAGAAATGTTTGAGGCCCCTTACACCTCTACACATTTCAACAAATGTTTTTGTGGAAAGCTCGAATCTACAAAAAATCATCGTGCTGTCCGCATGTATGGGAGCTCCAGGATAGCATGAGAAATTAACTATGGACGCGCACACCTTCAGCCTCATATATAAATAGGTGTAACTACAGCATCACTATGAATTATGATCTGCACTATCAGTCTGTGGTTCTATAACAATCAGTTGTGTTGGCTGTGTTGGCTGTATTGGTCAGCTTGGTGCCGAATCTACATCTTCTATGATGGAACAATTCATCATAATCATCTAGCATGTCTTTATCAGGTACATCCCCAAGTGTTGCTTGTTGTGTGAAAATGAGGTAGCCAATCGGATTTCATGGAAGCCATATTATTATTAATGTGGAATGGCATCATTATGATGATGGTCATTAGAGGCACAACTCATTGTTTACAATACGTCATTGGCAGCACAAGTGGTCTGGAATTTCATTTGATTACAAATTGTTCATTTTGTTAGTAAATCGGAGGTGGGGAGGTCAAAATCAGTCAGATATAGTACAGGCAGTACACAACAACAGCACAGCCGATGAAAGGAGACAGCCAATAAGGAGCATCTATACTAGACCGGACATGGGCCACGCACTCGATGCATTTGTCTATATACGTATCCTTAAACACAGGTTCATTCTTTTACATCTGAATACGCCGTTAAGCTCTAGACTAGGGAAACCAAGGGTTTAACATATTTTTGTTTAATTATAGACCATAAACGTAAAGTAATGTAGAAATAAACCATCTCACTTCATATTAAGGATACTAGTTAGAGGTGTGGAACCTAACAAAATCCTTTAAGTTTACGATTACTTGAATTTACTATTTTTATAAGTTTTATGGTCAATAAGATAAGATATACACACAGAATATAATTAACTTAGATTAAAGTAACCACTCAGATGCAACCAGTTGTTTTCACATGCTCAGGTGCATCTGTTATTTTTACTACCTGTGTTTCTTGGTCTCCCATTTATATATATTCTTATCTACTCATTTACTTTTCCGTGGTCTGGCGGATGGTCTCAGGTCCAGCGATCCTTCAGCTTCCGTATTTCAACGTCTAACTCTAAACCCTCCAACTTAGAAAAAACCTCTTGCAAGGAAAAAGTTGCCTCGTCTAGTACCCGAACCTCTTTTCCAGTGGCAGCACTCCCAGCTCTTTGTAGATCAGTCTTGATGGTGTCTGTCTGGGGACTCCAAGGATCCGTTTGATATACTTCCTTTGGGTCCTTTCCAACTTCATCAAGTCGGTCTTCCTGAGGTATGGTGCCCATACCTCACTACCGTATTCCATCACCGCTCTCCCAGTCGCAAGTCGCATTGAACACATTCTTGGCATTTGCCATGTTCACATGCTTAGTGAAGAACGAGATGATGTATTCATATGAGCTAAATTAGAAGATTTGTCTCTGGATCTGTCTGCCAAATGTCATCTTGTGATCAATGTATATTCCTAGGAGTTTGATGACCTCTTCCGCTTCTTTCTCACCTCGCCATTTCACTTCACAATAACTCTCTTTTCTCTTCCCAAAGTGGATGAATTGGTGTTTGGCTTTTTGATCGAACTTAATGTTAAGCTCCTTTTCCTTTGACTCCATTTCCCTGAGAGCCTTCTCAATTTGGGTGGTGTTATCTTGGTATTGTTTCAAAGAGCAAATACGAAGTTGGTAAAATAATTGTCGCTGATGTCGTAGATCCATATAACGTCCAGTATGGATTAGTTCGTAAGGATAGGTCGGGCCAGTGCATGATTGGTAAGATCATGAAGTCAAAGGATAAGGTTTCTTTGAAAACAATTTTTTAATGCGAAAGTCCTTAGTGTTGCAATCGAGAATACACAATAGAGTTAGTTATTTGTTATCTCAGGGCAGACAATGCGATCAGAACGGATCTGATACATCATCTATCGTGTGGGAGAGGGTATAGTGCAAGAGTTTACGCTCTTCTGTCGGGTTACCAAGATTGTTCGGTAGAGAAAGCGGATCATCCTATAGAGGAGAAGGTCAGGAAACTCTCATGGTTGACGATGGATTATCAAAGAAATATTGGAGATATGCATTCCTGGATGATATTTCTCCACAACAAGTTCATTTCAGAAGTATTGAGGTAGGTTCCGTGAAGCATGGTGGGGATATTTATTCTTCCATTTGAGTGCATGTTGTTTGGTTACACTTACAACAATAAGCAGAAGCACTTCAAGAAGAAGATCGCAGGAACTTTCCTTGGATATGATTCAAGATAGCATTCAGGGTGGTCGGATCAAATGGAAAGATCAGGAGAACCTCAGCATTCAAAGGAGTGCACACTACGTTTCCATTCAAGAACAACGAAATATTTTAACGATGAAGGTCAAGAACTCGAAAGGTTCGATAGTTGGACGGTACTGTTGAGATGTGTGGAGGGCCGTGCCGTAAAGAAGGGTTAGTATTTTAACCATCAAGTACAAGATGTTGTGGTAAGTGGAAAATTTTCACAACCACAAACAGATATATATATATATATATAGGACTATGCCCATATTCATTTCTTCTTTCTTTCTGTTTATTGTTTTCTTTTTAGTTTTATATATTTTACCTTTTGTTAATGAGACTTAAATATATTTTGAATATTACCAAATCAGAATTCAACAGGTTATGAGTTCCCTGCCGACAAGTTGCCTATAAGCTACATGTCCAGGGTGCTGGTCTGTTTAATTTCTTTATGAGAGGTGATCCACTGGTCCCTGACGAGAACATTCGCGCCACTATTTATTCCACTCTTAATTCGGCTGTGTGTGTGTGCTTTTGGGTACTCGAGAGAAGTATTGGTGATCAAGGACATTAGGTCTAAATCGTTTGATTCGGCTTTTGCTCTTGTTGGTGTACTTGGTAAACCAGTTTGCCACTGGGATGTCGATTGATGAGTTCTCTGCTTTTACTTTCCTGGCATCTCTCAACTCTGGTGGGGCAGAAGCTTGTGTTCTGAGTCAATTTCGTTCGCCAGTGACCCCTGCCGAAGTTCAACGTCTGTCCCTTGAATTTAAGTCGAAACCACGTTTTCCCTCCTCCACCGCTCTTGTTGTTTCCGCTGTGGAAAACCTGGTCATATTGTGTGGGTGAAGCGTTGCCGTGCTCGTGATCCAAAGGATGAGCGTTCGACCAAACCACCATCTGATGATGTCAACCTCATCATTGACTCCTGTTGATGCTCCTCCGTTTGATAACTCAATCTCTCATCGTGGTCGGGTTGTGTCTCAGTTTGCAGGTCTAACTATGAATTCTGCTGACACGACCAACTACTGGCTGGAGACTGGTGCTAACACTTCACTTATCGAACAGCAAGAGTCATTTTGAGCGGCTTCAGGTAATGTTCAAGGGGTTGGGGCAGCCTGCTTGCCAATCTGTGGTAAAGCTAACATTCGGCTCATGCTTGGAGATCTGATGATCAACCTCGAGAACGTTGCTTATGTGTCCCCACTGCCAGCACCAACTTGATCTCTGTGAAGAATACTGCCGTCAACAGTGGCCTGGGTTATACTTTTGAGGGCTATTGCTATGTTGAGCAGCGTTCTCAACTGTTGCTGGTTTGTCTACCCACACCCCCTTGAATCTTTTCCTTGGTACGGTCTGCACTTCATCTGCGGGTCCCTCTGTGCCGTCATCTTCTGTTATTCCTGGTCTTACTTATGCTGCTGCTGCCTCCATAAGAATTCCTCCTGCTGCTATCATACATGGAAGATTAGGTCATCCCTCCGATGCTGTCATGACGAAGCTTGGTTTTGAAAAGCTACCTACTGACTATACTTGCAAGCCATGCGTTGCATCAAAGTCCACCAGGCAGTTTCCGAAAATGTCCACTACCACCACCACTTTTCCATCGTTCATACTGATGTGTCTGGGCCTTTCCCAGTTGCTAGCATTCACCGAAGAAGTCTTGACGTTTGTTGAAGATTACATCCAATTCAGCATCGCTATGCCTTTATCCAGTAAGGCTGAAGCGTCTGGATGTTTGATTGCAGCCATTACTAGGGCTGAATCTCACTTCAGTGGGAAGGGGTATCATTGTGCTGCTATCAGAACAGACATTGGTTGCGAGTTCTGCAATGCTAAGGTGTCGAACTTTTGTGAGGAGCGTGGTATCCACCATCAGAAAACGGTGGCGTACAACAGTTCCCAAAACGGTGTTGCTGAAAGGATGAACAGAACGGTGCTCACACATTGCTGCAATCTTGCTGTCTGCCTGAGACATTTTGGAGTGAAGCTGTTGTGACTGCTGAATTCATTATCAGCCGTCTTCCATCGACGTCGATTAACTCTGAGGCTCCTTTCACTAGATGGTTTTGGTATCCACTTGACTACAAGGTCTTTCATTCATTTGGATGTTACTGTGCTTTGATTCCCCCTGAAAAAGGGCCATCTTCTTTTCTACCACTTCTATGGCTGCGGTTATGGTTGGCTATATATAGTGCATCCCACAAGCTTATCGGGTGTACGTCCCAGAACTGGGTGAAATTTGCGTCTCTAACAATGTTCGTTTTGATGATGATGTCATGGCTGATGCTTCCCACAACATGATACAAGGGTCTGGAGCAAGTAAGAGAGGTGACAGGGAGAGTACGAGAAACTTTTTGCTTCTAAAAGGTTTTTTCTAAGTGGAGGGTTTGGAGTAAGACGCTGAAATGCACACACTGAAGGATCGCAGGAGGGGAGAACAGGCCAAGAAAATGTAGATACGTGGGTATAATAGGAGGTCAAGCAATTGGTCACTCCTCGTGTGTGCTCTCTTAAGTGGGCTGAACCACGTTAAATAGAAATATCTATCTATCTATCGATGGTGGCCAAGTGGTAACTTTAGTGTGGGTTGATTGTATGCTGAGCGTATAACTATTATAAGTATATAAATATAAAAGACAAAGTTAAACAAATCGTAAAGAAAAGGTTATCCCTCTTCTTATATATAAAATCAAATTACTGTGAAATCTAGTGAGTTCAGTCTTCTGAATGACTAAGTCCCGATTTGCACAACCAATGAAAACTTTTCTTAACAATGATCAAGTCTTGGCTACCACACTATATTTCAAAAATAGTGGAACCATAATATCTCACTTCGATACCCACCACCTGGACCGGCCATGCAGAACAAAAGCAATGGGTTTATCATGGTTGGTGGCTCACCCATGAAGAAACAATAGAGGAAAATGTCGTCCTCACCAACGGCATCCAAAACCAAGGATATAGGCCTGACTTCCAATTTTTGGTGAATACATCCGACGAGGAAAAGGCGGAAAAAACAAAAATCGAGAAGAACATCCAGCCGAACCCCAAGATGAAGAGATCAGTCAAGTTGAGACACCAGAAAGTTCTCAAGAGAGGGAAATATTGATGAACGGCACCTCTCCTTCTTCAAGCTTTGCCTTCAACTCGGCCTCCATAGAGGTGACAGAGGAAGCACCGCTAGGACTGGCTGGAGGTGAAATCAGCCCCCAAGTATCCACGCTATTTAGCGATAGTGAGGCCACAAAGGAGTTGGTAGCCCGCTTATAAGAGGAATGTTCCCCTCAGAACCGCTCGAAATGAGCCGAAAATCACTTAGAATCAAAGCTGTCAAAACACTCTATCAAAGAGTGGCTGGTTTAGCAAGAGAAACACGAAATCAACTACTAAACCTGGATGACAAAAACCTTCGCCACATCATGGTGACGATAAACAATCAGAGCCTCAATCTTAGAATATTAGAATCTAGCGCTCGAATTTCTTTTTTAAAAGAGTTTTTCTGATGAGTAAATAAACTCATCAATTTTTAATGTTTTTTCAACAAGTCCCTGATTTATATATAATTATAGAGAAGTGATGGAAATATAGGTATTCTACGAAAAAGATGAAAAAAATGATTACATTCATTGTCTTTAGCAAATGATGAAATGAATTCACTCTGATTTGGTAATTCATTCTTGATAATATTCAAAATATATTTAAGTCTCGTTAACAAAAAGGTAAAATAAAACAAAAAAGAAAAAAAAAACAGAAAGAAAAAAGAAATAGTTATATATCAGGCAAAGTGACTATGTGCGTGGTGAAAACTTTTCACTTACCCACAGCATCTTGTACTTGACGGTTAGAATACTAACCCTTCTTCACAGCACATGACTTAGAAATGTTTGAGACCCCCTCTACACATTTGTACCAGACAAAGGGTTGTTGGAACCCCAATCTTAATTGAGGTTACATTAGCGATTATGAGTTAGCATTGCGCCTTTTGCGATATGCTTGCTCAAGCTCATTATGTATACGTACATAAGTGGTTTCTCGTTTCGTTCTATCAATGAAACTGAGCTAGAAACTCAGCCAAGTAGTCAAAGTCTTCACTGTCGACGAAGTTCATGCCACGTATGTAAAGAGTTAGTCTCTCTTTCCATATGCTCTTTCTTTTAACTTACTCCAAAAGACTGCGGAGGAGTTTTACAATTTATTGTACTTTTCTAATTATATTTTGCTTTTATCCTAAATTTCCTATTCCTGACGGAAAGAACATGGTCAAATCCCGCTGTCGTCATTTCATTGTCTTTGATTGGGGTGGTTCCCGGGGCAATATTAGTGCGAGCGGCTTTGAAAAAAATCATGACCACTTCATGGGGCAGGGAATGGAAAAACCATAGGCGAGCCTACCGGGTCTGAGATAGACCGCCATCCCGTGGAAAACAGATGCCGAAGCTGGCTGTGTACGAAATTGATAGGTGCTGTATATGTATACTATAGGGAGATGGCAACTCCTAGCGTGTGCTCTTCTAAATGGGCTGGACCACGTAAAATAGAACTATCATATCATATCATGCACCTGCAACCTGATAAGCATCTTATTGTTTTATTCTTCTTCATTAATTGTTAAAGTGAATTAATTCTGATTTGGTAATTCATTCTTGATAATAGTCAAAATATATTTAAGTTTCATTAACCAAAAGATAAAATATATAAAACTAAAAAGAAAACGAAAAGAAACAGAAAGAAAGAAATAAATATGGGCATAATTGTGTAATCCTACCCTTTTCTTATGCAGATCTTCCTTTCGTTCTTTTTCTCTTCTACGGACTAGCCCCTCTCGGGACTAGCCCTTTCGTCTTCTATATATATAGACCTTTCCCTCCTTTTTCCTAGGATCTTGACTTACGTCTATATCTTAGTTTTTTACTGGAAAGATCAAGCAACATTTTGTAATATAGAGATAAGTTACATTATATCAATATTATTTTATTACACCACTTCAATGGTTCACCTCTCTCTTTCCTTGCTTTACTCACAATCAGCTTCTATGTTGTGAGTCTCTTTGCACATTTTGTAATATATACGAAGTGTACTAGAGACTACTTCATATTATGAATAGATGATATTAGGAGGAAAAACCCCAGGAGGAAAACCTATAAGATAATAAAATATGTGATCAATCTTACCTGGGCTATCAGCTCACTGATTTATCCTACGTTACACATTTTCCTTTATATTATGCTCTCCCCCAGCTTTTTTTTCAGCAGTTTTACTCTTAAGTGTACATTACAACTCTTTTAGGGAAACCAAGCAACATCTTACACAATATTGAAGATATCGCAACACCTTTATCGTATCCAGTCAGGACGTTGTTTAAAATCATTAAAAATCGGTGAGGTTTTTATCTTCAGAAAAACCCAAAAAAATTGAGCGCTAGATCCGAAGATGCTCTGGTTGGTTTTCGTGATATGGTGACGAAGTCATCCAGGTTTATCAGTATAGTTCCTGTTTAGTTTGCTAGACCTGTCACTCTTTGATACAGCGTTCTGACGGACTGAATGTATAGAATTTTTTTCAAAATCTTGGACAACCATCTGAGACATTCTTATTGGAGACACTTCCGGGTTGATCAGATTCCATAAGCTCTGTGTAGTGTAGTTTCACATTCAAAAAGACTATGTCCGTCCGCTTCCTGCTGTCCACATAATGGACAGCTTATCTGATAGAACTAGTTGTTGTGCAGTCCTGCATTCATACACATCTTCAGTGGGGTGGGGATGTGCGTACCGGATTTTATTTAACTTCATCCTGAAAGCCTGCCACTAATAAACATACTGGGAATGAATTATCAAGTTTGAAACAATCGAGAGGTGACCAACTTATCTCTGGCGAATGTGAGAATGCTACCCGTACCATCATCATTACCAGCTTCAATTCATCATTTCACAGTGTCGTGTGTGCCGCTGTTGACTCCTCCATTCTGACTCAATATGTGGGTCAAGCAGACCTGATTCGTATTATTCTTCTTCGATATTTGAGAGAAGATTATGGAGCATTGAGTGCTAGAGAGAAGTACGCGATGTTCAAAGAATTGTCGGACACCCGGTCTAAATCGTTTGGTCGACTTTTGCTTTTACGCTTGGTAACTAGTTTGCTACTTGGATGTCGATTGAAAGCTGCAGTGGTCTTGGTTCCACCTTTGGGGGTTATCCTCCCTTATAATTGTTCCGCGGTACTGTTCGTCCTCTTTCTGTGAGTCAAACCCATCCTCGTCCTCGTCTGTGATTCCAGGTTTTTCTTATCAGCTGCAGCTTCCATGAAAACTCTTCCTACTATGTTCATGCATGAAAACTTGGGCCATCCTTCTGATGCTGTCTGTCATGATGCTTTTGAAAACTTGCCTGCTGACTTAACTTGCAAGTTATGTGTGGCAGCTCAGCCAACAAAAACCTTTCCAAAGTTTTCAGCCACCTCTACTGATTTTCCATTGCAACTGGCTCATGTTGATGTTTCTGAGTCTTTCCCTGTTGCTGGTCTTGCGTCTGAGAAGAACCTCTTGACAATTGTTAAATTGCTAATGACTATACTCACATCACTAGTATTGTTCCATTGAATAGTAAGGCTGATGCTTCTGGACATTTGATTGCAGCCATAACTAGGGTCAAGTCTCATTTCAGTGTCAAACGCGACCGGTGTGTTGTCATCAAAGTGATAATGGAACTGAATTCTGCATCGACGCTGTCTCCAAATTTTTTGAGGATCCTTATATTCATCTTCAGAAAACATTTGCCTATAACAGTCCTCAAAACGATGTTCCTGAAATAAAGAATATAACCATTCAGTACAAGGCTTACGAATTGCTGCGGTCTTGTTTTCTGCCTGAGGCATTTTGGAGTGAAGTTGTTATGACTGCTGAATTTACTTTCAATCAAGCTCGATTGACTCTGAAGTTCCTTTTACTAGGCGGCTTGGGTATCCAACTAATTGCAAGATCTTTCATCCATTTTGTTGTTGCTGTTTTGCTTTGATTTCAACGGAAAAACTGCCATCTTCTTTTCCTGCCACTTCTATGGCAGCGGTCATGGTTGGGTATAGTGTATCTCATAAGACCTATCGGATGTATGCCCCACAGTTGGGAAAAATTTGTGTCTCCAACAATGTTCATTTTGATGGCGATATTAAGGCAGGTGATTATTTCCTTAGCTCGACTGGCTATGCTTCCGCTGGTGTTTTCTCTGGTGCTTTCAGGCTGGGGCTGTACCTCCTTCTTACTCTATACCCGGTTCTCCATCTGTGTCTGGGTCTCCATCTGTGCTTGATTCTCCATCTGATTCTTCTGTTGTTGTGGGCCCTACTGCTATTCCTGTTGAGCGTATTTGATTCCAAAATCTGATGCTGCTCTTGCTCCTGTCATTCCTCAACATCAGTTCAAATAACCATCTCTAGATCAATTATCAAGCTCTGAAGCCATCATTAAAAGACCTGCTTCGTCGCATGTTGTCGCGCCGTATAAATGTACATGCTACTGAGTTCATGAATTAGTCACCAGACACTACCTACAAAGGTAATACTGACCAAGAAGAGGGATATTTTCACATGGGAATAATACTGACCAAGAAGGATATTTTCACATGGGACTAATACTATACAAAATAGGGGTCAAACTGGATTCCCACTTGGTTCTCAACTAAGTAAATCCAACTATCCATCTAGCCTGTACCACATGGCAAAATACTATAAATAGAGGATGAAATCCCCACTTATTTATTACTTTTTATTACTACTTTATTTTTACTATTCTATTTTATCAGAGATCATTATATATAATAAGACATATATATATTACTATCAGATTTACTACTACCATTGTTATATTATCACCCTGTCAGTTATCAAGGACGCTGCCGAGCTTGACCAGCTATCTGCCACACTGGCATCCGTGTCACTATCCGATGCTACTGGCACTTGCACTGAAGGTAAACCTTCGACCACAGAGTTCCCTACACTCCAACACATGTCCACTCAGAATCATCACTACCGGTCGTACCGCAGAAAATATATTCTGCCATTTCTTCGAAACGGGCACAACTGTACACATCTGTCATTTCTCAAGATCGTGCACAATCTTCATCATATATTGTTGGAGTGTAGGGAACTCTGTGGTCGAAGGTTTACCTTCAGTGCCAGTAGCATCGGATAGTGACACGGATGCCAGTGTGGCAGATAGCTGGTCAAGCTCGGCAGCGTCCTTGATAACTGACATGGTGATAATATGACAATGGTAGTAGTAAATCTGTGTAATAATATCGGTATAAGTTGGTTAGTCTTATATTATAACAATGTAGCTTGATCTTTCCAGTAAAAAACTAAGATATAGACGTAAGTCAGAATCCTAGGAAAAAGGAGGGAAAGGTCTCAATATATAGAAGAGGAAAGGACTAGTTCCGGAAGGGCTAATCCGTTTAAGAAAGAGATAAGAAAAAGGATAAAAGGAAGAAAGAGATAAGAAAAGGGGTAAAGGAAGAAGATAGTAGTCAGGCTGCAGGTGCAGCATGAGCAGCAAGGTACCGGTTTGGGAAGAGCGAGAATAACTAAAGTAATCACTTTATTACAGATCTCTGATGAAATAGAATAGTAAAAATATAAAATAGTGATAAAAATAATAATGTAAAAGAGTAGACATGTAATAATATTGGTATAAGTTGGTTAGTCTTATATTATAACAATGTAGCTTGCTCTTTCCAGTAAAAAACTAAGATATAGACGTAAGTCAGAATCCTAGGAAAAAGGAGGGAAAGGTCTCAATATATAGAAGAGGAAAGGACTAGTTCCGGAAGGCTAATCCGTTTAAGAAAGAGATAAGAAAAAGGATAAAAGGAAGAAGATAAGGAAAAGGATCAAAGGAAAAAGATAAGAAAAAGGATAAAAGGAAGAAAGAGATAAGAAAAGGGGTAAAGGAAGAAGATAGTAGTCAGGCTGCAGGTGCAGCATGAGCAGTAAGGTACCGGTTTAGGAAGAGCGAAAATAACTAAAGTAATCACTTTATTACAAGACAATTATGGTCCAATTTATATTAAATTTGGGTCCCTTGGAAGTCTATTAAAGTCTTTGAGTTTGCTGAATCTAAATAGCTTAAAGAATGTTAAATCATAGTTAATGACTTTAATAATCTATTTGATTACTAATTCATTCTCTTGTTAATATTGAATATGATTGTTTAATGAAACATCAGAATCTAATTAGCTTAAAGAATGTTAAATCATAGTTAATGGATTAAACTTTAATAATCTAATTTGATTACTGATGCACTCTCATTGTTAATATTGAATATGATTGTTTTATGAAACATCATTCTGTTTCAAATGTATAGTTTTCTGTCATTTATTTCCTAATTTGTCAATATCAATGAGGTTATTGTTAGTAGATCTGTTTGAAATGAATACTCCTGTATCATTTATTTCCTTATCTGTGTAATATATACGAAGTGTACTAGAGCCTATGCCAGATTATGAATAGATAGATTTAGGAGAAAACCTCAAGAGGAAAACCTATAAAGATAATAAACTAGGGTCGGGGGAAGCTACCCTATTTATAGTTGGTAGCTTCTCTACGAACCCATGTGTAATAACGCTTACGTGAGCTATTAGCACACTGGTTTATAGCACCTACGTTACAATCTGTCGAATATAATTATGCATTTGGTAGTGTATGTTCATAATGTATTATGGATATTTGACTCCATTTCCCTGAAAGCCTCAATTTGGGTGGTATTATCTTGGTATTCGTTTCCAGGCTTGTATATTGCTATGTCGTCTAGGTATGCCGAGATGTGAACTTTCTCCTCCTTGTTGGTGGTTTGCATCATAGGGGTAGTGTACAGAGTGAAAAGGAGCGGCGATATTGGTGACCCTTGTGGGATTCCCATCTTCACGTTCAGTTTGTTCGTCGCATGTCTCTTGGTGGTGACCATCGTTGTGCTGCGGTTCGTTGTGAATCCTCTTATCCAATGGATGATCGGTTCTGGTATTTTCAGTTCGTCCATCGTCTTCAGAAGTTTTTCTGGGTCCACGTTGTCGTATGCTCCTTCGATATCCACAACCAATGCAGTTCCTGTCCTGTCTGCCGTTTCCAAGTCATGCACCAGCTTCAGCACCATGTCCACCGAGTTGTATCTAGCTCTTGCTGCATATTGATTGTTCGGTAGGACATGATTCTTCTCCACGTAGTAGTTTAGCCTTCTGTATACTATGTTTTCTAGTATCTTTGAGCTAATGTTCATGAGGGTGTCGGTAGTCTCTGGCTTCATCTCCTCTTCGCCCACTTTTCTTCAGTGCTATCGTTATTGAGTCTCTCCATTCAATTGGGTGGTATTGATGCTTTATGCATTTCTTGATGATTTGAAATAAACCTCTTTCCATTCCTTGCATGTTTTCCAGAGGTGTTTTATTAGCGACGTGCACATCGTATCTGGGCCCACCGCCTTGTTAAGGGCGAGGCTTGCGATCACGGGGTTTAAAAAATGCATAAAGCATCAATACCACCCAATTGAATGGAGAGACTCAATAACGATAGCACTGAAGAAAAGTGGGCGAAGAGGAGATGAAGCCAGAGACTACCGACACCCTCATGAACATTAGCTCAAAGATACTAGAAAACATAGTATACAGAAGGCTAAACTACTACGTGGAGAAGAATCATGTCTTATCGAACAATCAATATGCAGCAAGATCTGGTAATTCCTCAACATCAGTTCAAATAGCCATCTCTGGATCAATTATCAAGCTCTGAAGCCATCATTAGAAGACCTGCTTCGTCGCATGTCCACTCAGAATCATCACTACCGGTCGTACTGCAGAAAATATATTCTGCCATTTCTCTGAAACGGGCACAATTGTACACGCATCTGTCATTTCTCAAGATCGTGCACGATCTTCATCATGTATATACCCAGCTGGTTTTCCTGACGGGGCTGCTAAACAGCTTCATCTGGCCATGGCCAAACCTTGTTCATCAATGTTTTCTTGCTGATGCTTCTAATCAATATGTGTATTATGCGGTTCCATCTACAGCCTATCAAGTGAAAGCCTTCCAGAAGCTTCTCTATGGAAAAAGGAATTAACGGCAGCGTATGACACCCATCACACATGGAGGTTTGAGCTTCTTCCTGCTGGTCATCGTGCTACAGGTTGACGCTGCGTCTCTTTGCCATCAAGGACTCGACTAGTCTAGCCTTGTAAATTGATATGATTTACACCAAAGAAACCTGAGTAAATAGAGATTTTCCACTTTTACACCTTCACTCTATTGAAATCAAATCAAATCTCTGGGGTGGTCCCGAATTAAAACCCTCTAGAAATATTGAGCACAGAGTGGGGGGTTATTGCTCCTGGAGAGCCCGAATGAATCTACATATATTATTAGAGAAATGGGTCTCAATGGGGATCTTGTCTTCACGAAATAACCCCTTGGTTTTGAGAAGGGGTCTGTGCCCTGTCATGGATTGAAGCAAACCCCTCTCTGTTGGAATAACAAAATCAATGGTGTTTTTTGTTCCTTTTGGCCTCAAGCGTGCTACATCGGAGTATGGCCTGTACTCTCGTGTCTCCAACGACAACCATTGATTTTGTTGTTCCAACACAGAAGAGTTTGCTTCAACCCACGGCACTCTAATTTGAATATGGCAGATTTTTTCAAGACGCTTCTAGGAATGGAAGTTACTCAAGAGCGAGAGCCAGACACTGTCACCCTCTTTTTATCTTGTTATTTCAACGAGGTGCTTGCTGTCATACCGCCCTGCTGTTACTCCGTTTGTTGCTGGTGCTGATCTGTTTGCCTCGTCTCCACAGTTATCACCGTCAGGCACTTCGCTGTATCGAAGCGTGGTAGGGAAGCTACTGTTTGCCTCCAATACTGGTCACCCTGATCTGGCTTTTGCGGTGTCTGGACTTATCCGTTACATTGAGCGGCCAACTTAGGTTCATCTGCAAACTGCCAAGCATGTGCTTCCGTACAGCAAATTAAGTATGAACTACATGATCAAACATAGACGTTTTAATGTTCATAAAATGGTTGATTATTCAAAAAATAGAAAGAAAGAAAAAGAAACATGGCCTTAATCCCATATTTATAATAGACCGTGTGACTATGTTTGAGGTTTTCAACTGCCTTCCGTAGTCTAACATCTAGTCTCTACGATGTTCAACAGCTCCCTGACTTTGTGCTCAAGCACCTCTGTACTGAGTTTGTGACTGCTGATGTGTTAACCAAATTACTCGCTAGAGCCTGCAAAAAAAGTTTTTTTACTAGCGTTAAGCTTTGGTAACGTCCCTGGGCTCGACTTTGGCTTAACGTTGTTGGGTGAATGAGCTGCTCAAGGCTTCCCTAGCCTATGTTTCAATTTTGTGAATCTCCCGTCAAGGCTTTTTCAGTATTGTCCATATCCCGTTAAAGGTCAGCTGAGCTCACCAGAGTATAGTTCCGTGGTAGAGAGCATAGTGTGTGGAACATCACACTTGCTGATTGAAGAAGTGGATGACGGATGAAACTTTAATGGTTAGATCATATCAGAAACAAGAGTATGCCAAAGGCTATGTTCCCAGGATATTCTGTATAAAAGATACTAAGTATTCATTGAACGTATAAACAGTTACCGTCTCTCACTTTTGAAAAGTAATTAATTACAAATCAAAAGAATAGGATAAATAGTTTTAATAAAAGGCAAATACTTATTCATCCATGGTGATAACAGCTCTGATACAATCACCAGTGTGCATATCGTGGAAAGCCTCATTGATGTCATCCAACTTGTGTCTGTGGGTGATGAATTCATCAACTTTAATCTTACCATCCAAATAATCTTGAACCAAGTCTGGCATCTGTGATCTACCCTTGATACCACCAAAGGCACAACCCCTCCAAACTCTACCGGTGACCAATTGGAATGGCCTAGTGGCGATTTCCTTACCGGCGGCGGCAACACCAATAACGATGGATTCACCCCAACCCTTGTGACAAGCCTCTAGAGCATTCCTCATGACGTTGACGTTACCGGTACAGTCAAACGTAAAATCACAGCCGCCATCGGTCATCTCAACCAACTTGTCAACGATGGTAACACCTTCTGGTAGCTTCGTTGGGTTGACAAAGTCGGTGGCACCAAACTTTGTTGCCCACTCCTTCTTGTCGTCGTTGATATCAACGACGATGATCTTACCAGCTTTCTTTTCAACGGCACCTTGAATGACGGACAAACCGATACAACCAGCACCAAAGACGGCAATGTTGTCACCTTCGGAGATCTTCGCAGTGTTAACGGCGGCACCATAACCGGTGGTGATACCACATCCCAATAGACAGGTTCTGTCCATTGGAGCTTCGGGTTGAACAGCAACGACGGAGATGTCAGCAACAACAGTATATTGGGAGAAAGTGGAACAACCCATGTAATGTAGCAAAGGCTTACCCTTACAGGTGAATCTTGTAGTACCATCAGGCATCAAACCTTTACCTTGAGTAGCTCTGATCTTACCACAGAGGTTTGTCTTACCAGACTTGCAGAACTTACACTCCTTACATTCAGGAGTGTATAGACAGACAACGTGGTCACCAGGCTTAACACCGGTGACACCTTCACCAATGGATTCAACGATACCGGCACCTTCATGACCAAATATGACAGGGAAAGCACCTTCTGCATCACCGCCTGATAGGGTGAAAGCGTCAGTGTGACACACACCGGTGTAGGCAATTTTCACTCTGACTTCGTGCGCTTTAGGTGGGGCAACTTCGATGGTTTCAATGGACAAATCCTTGCCAGCTTCCCAAGCAACGGCAGCTTTACATGTGATGGTCTGTAAAAATGGAGAGTGTAGTCGGCATGAAACGACGCTGCAGTGTTAGTTATTCTATGCTGGATAAAAAGTCAATAAAAAAAGAACTAAGAAGGAAGTGCGATTGATATCGTAGATCAATTGAGAGATTCAACTCTCAATTCAACGTGAACGAATATTTGCAACGTCCAAATATGAAGCACGACTTAACGAACGAGTTGACCTACCTTTCCGACGGTTGACATTCTAATGTGTTGATGTGATGTGATATATGAGAAATTGCTCAAAAAAGAGAAAACTTAAGATTGATCTGAGTGATACTTTTCAATATATATAATGAATGAATGAATGTTGCTAAAAGTGTTTATATATGTATGAAATATACTTCGATGAGGATCCATCATTCAACTTATATAGAAGGAGAACAAAAACCCAAGGTTGACCCAAATCAAGACGCCAGGCTATCGCTTTGCCCAATCGGGTAAAAATTAGAGAGAGCCGTTCAAATGATAAGCCCAAGCGTACAGAAATGGATCACGTGCACACGGAATATGGATGCCGTCCAACATGATAGGCCGACCAGCCAGCTGGAGACAATGGAACGAAAAGGTTTCCTTGTTGTTCAAGGTGAGAGTAAGGTTTGCCTTTGGTCTTGTCCTCAAATCAACTATTAAGCAGTGGTGATGATTGCTAGTTCTCGTTCCAGCTAAGCTGCCTCGAACATTTCAGGTATCAATCCAATAAAAAACCACACCGTGGTTGGACTCTGGCAGCCGGATGTTAGCATGGGCTACAGTTACTACACTCAGAGCAGCCAGGCATTTTTCTCACCCCTCTCACCCCTCCCCGACAGAAGGAGTATCAATTAGTCAGTTGCGTCACACTCTCTCTTCTCCATTCCAATACTGTCGGACTTTCACTCCATTCCCCTTGTCAGAGCTAGCTAGCTAGCTATCTCTCTCCGAACCGTTGCTCTATGCTATCCGGATTCACCTCACACCGATGGATGGATGGAGGGTGAAAAGGGTAGAGCAGACAGGGGTGTATTATATACTGTATCACCTCGAGAAAGTGATTTAGACCAACACTACAGGGCTGTGCAAAACAGTTCTTTTAGAAAACAACAGTATGCACAAAAAGAAGATCGATACCGTTTTAGCGCTTCTTCATCTCCTAAAAACATACACTACAAGAGCTAGTTAGTTCTCTTATATACCAATAAATAGATCAGCAGCCACAAAAGACATCGGATACAAGAATGAGCGTCTTGATTGAAACAAACGATGGTTGTATGGTGATCGATCTTTTCTTGGATCAAGCCCCAATCGAGTGCTACATCTTTTTGAAACTTTGTAAGTTGAAGTACTACCACTATAGCCCATTTTTTGACATCCAAAAAGACTTCATCGCAGAATCAGGCAATCCAAATTATCCAAAAACGGACAGGACCGATCTTGCTCATCTGATAGCCAACAGTGAATATGCAATATCCCTTTCAAACAGACACATACAGCCGCTCAACCACGACAATATAGGCCAGGTTTCATTTTTAAGGGGGCAAAAGAACTCTCTCGATGCCAAATTCATAATCACCCTCACTGACGATAGGTCACTGTTGAAGACTCTTGATGACAAAGCGGTGGTTTTCGGAAAAGTGAATGAAGGCTTCACCACATTGGAAAAAATCAATTCTGCATTAGTTGATAAAACTGGAGACAACACCAATCGTCCTTTAAAGGACATTATAATTCTCCATACTTTCATCTTGGATGATCCGACCCCGGATCCTTGCATCTTTGAATTCCAGATACCCCCCAAATCACCACTTCCAACTACCGAACAAATTTCCTCGTTCAGGCTTTTACTGGACGATTCAGAGGGCGGTGGTGATGATAATGACAATGACAATGACAATGACGACAATATCAACAAAAGTCGAACTGGTGGATCCAATTCAGATGGGAGATCAGACATCACAACGGCATCACAGGCACTCACACTTTCACTCTTGGGTGATATTCCAGCTCCATCGACGAAACCATCCCCCTTGGTCTTATTCATTTGCAAACTGAACCCAATAACGACAGAAGACGATCTCGAATTGATTTTTTCCAAGTTTGGTGATGTTATAAGAGTAGAGATAGTGACTGACAAAAACACCGAAGAATCACTCGGTTATGGCTTTATCACGTTTGACGACAGACGCACAGTTGAAAGGGCGTATTTGAAGATGCAAGGAGCAATCATTGACGATCGGAAAGTCATTGTTGATTTTAGTCAGAGCGTTAAACGACCACATGACTATAGGAGTGGTCATAGGAATGGAAATACAAGGGATGACAAAAAACGCCACAGGCATAAAGATGATACTGGAAAGAGAGGCAGAGAGGAAAACATGAATGACAGCCACTACAGGTATAGAGATGATGCCAATAAGAAAAGCAGGGGATGTTACCCTAGATACAGAAATGATGATGTTAATGACGAGGAGGAGGATGCTGACAGGGTAAACCGATCATATAGATACAGGGATGATAGAGATCGATCTGTCAGATATAGGCGAAATGGGAATGAGGAAGTTTCTTATAATAGCCATAGAAGGGGCCATGGGCATGACGATAGAGACCATCATCCCAGTGGTTCCTATAAAAGTGGTAGGCGAGACTACAGCTCAAGATCCGAAGATAGGAGAAAACGGTAATGATTGAGGGACTTACTCCTTTTGAACAAAATGATGGCACTTAATGTAATAATATTGGTATAATATAAGTTATCCCTATATTACAAAATGTTGCTTGATTTTTCCAGTAAAAACTAAGATATCGACTTAAGCCAGGATCCTAGGAAAAAGGAGGGAAAGCTCTCAATATATAGAAGAAGAAAGAGTTGAGAAAAAGGATGAGAGAAAACCGGAACATGTCCCGAAAGGGAAATGGTCCAGACGATCAGATCTGCATAAGAAAAAGAAGAAAAAGGAACAAAAAAGAAGAAAAACAATAAGTTAGGATAACCCTAATAGGGAACTCTATTACACTTAATCAAATTATGCTATATACAACTATCCTGAAAAATAAGAAATGAAACGCGTGCGAAGAATAATAACTAATCTTATTTATTACTTATTTGACTCACCATGAAGTCCTTCAAGAATGGCAGCTTGTTAACCATATCAACACCAAATGATCTAGCCATGACCAATGGGGTGAAATCAGTGGAGTAAATCTTATGGATTTTATCAACAACACCCAAAAGAACATGATTCTCAGGGTATCTCTCACTGAAGTACGGCTCCAGTGCAAACTTGGCACCTATATCTAGCCCTCTCTCTGTGGCAACTTCTAAAGTGTGGATCAAAGACTTCACGTCACCTTGGCCCATGTTCAAACCTTGTCCTGCTAGCGGATGTGTAGTATGGGCGGCATCTCCGACTAAAGCGACTCTTTCGTCAACGTAAGAATCAGCATGGCTCAACCTCAACGGGAACCTACCTCTAGAATTGGCCACCATACTTTCAGCCTCCATAGGATACATCTCTTCTTCCTCAGGCTTCAACTTGGAGTTGAACAAGGATAGTCTCCAGTTGACCTCTTCGATCAAGGATTCGTCATTCTTCTCAGCCAACTCGTACAAGAATGACATCTCAGCAGCAGATAGCTTTGCTCCAGCATTAACCATCGCAATAAATTTCTCCTCTGGCAAACCCATCAGTATGTTTGCCAATTCGGGAGTGGTGGACCAAACCAGCGAACACCAACCATCAGGCAAAGGCAACTGGGCTAACGGTCCAGATTTCAAAAACCTCTGCCATCCAGTGGAGTACCTGAAGCCGCTATCTTTATACTTCAACGTGGCCACTATTCCCCATCTGTTGTACGACCAACCCCTACTCTCTATATCTGCATAGTGTCTAACAGGAGAGTTAAACCCATCACATCCAACCAACAATCTAGTCTGGATCGAGTCACCATTGGAGAGATGGACAACGGGCCAACTGTTTGTCTCGTTCGTCGTGATCTCAATCACCTTAGTCTTGTCCAGTATTCCCAGCTCAGAAGTGCTTGAAGGTGCTGCCTTGTTCAAATCCTTGATCCTCTGAAGTAGGGCAGACTGTAGGTTGAAATTTTCACACATCGTTGCAATTTCAGGGGAATCAAATTCAACCTTTGAGCCTGAGATTCCGTCGTATGCGTGTATGTTGTCGTAGGTTTCCACCCTTTCCTCCTTAATGTGGTCCCATGCTTTAATTTCTTTTAGGTATGAGATTGTAGCTGGTGTCAAGCTCACCACTCTGTTCATGAAATCCTTTGGAGGTGTGACATGAAAGCCTTCCAATGGTTCAACCAAGTTGCCACCTTCTATCAAGCGACAGTTGAGGTGACTCAAGATTGGAGAGTTTTTGATGGCAGCTGCTAGCGTTAGACCTGCTGGTCCTCCGCCGATGATGACGACATCGCTCGTATGGGTCGCCAGTTGGGTCGCTGTTGAAAGAAGCCTCTTGAAAATCATTGGGGTTTCTTTTTCTATTTCACTGTGAGATCAATTGTAAAACGATGTGGTAATTCTTTAAGGGCAATTGATGGTGGATATGGAGGATTTTTAGTGGGTTGACAAATGAGTTAGCTATAAATATATACGTGCAGAATGAACAGACTCAAAGACTGACACAGCCCTGTTCGCTAGAGATGATTTTTTAATCTTTTCGCGGTGCGAGAAAAGAGAAAAAATTGAAAGAAAAATTGATCATTTTTGATACCCGATGATTTGATTGTCTTTATCTTCAATGACTTCGAGTGGTGATTGAACAGTGATATTCATCCTTACTTGTATTTTAGGTCATTAAGACGAGCACCTACTATATAAGCTGAATCTTACCTTCAACGATCATTTTTGATGCTACTGATAGGTGTACCATTTTTCTAGACCACTCTCGACAGTCCAGCTCCAGCAAGGACATCAGCCATTTATCCCTCCTTCCCTTCAAAGTGTCGTTTTCCAAGATCTTCAAGTCGGTGACTTGCACTCCTTTACTATTTACACCTCCATTATCGACTATAAACAAACTCAACAGAGGGAATCTGCATCTGTTCAATAGATCTCAAAGCAGTGCACCATCATCACTATCACCTCAGATGTCTCCCTCAGTCCATAACTCATCACCCACCAAAACGGAAGAACAAGACAGTGTTGGTGATAGTACTACATCAAATCCATCAGACACCGTTTTTGTTCACAACATCACGTTTCAGTCTTTAATAGCCAACAAGAAGGTAGATTTCAACATTACTGTGAATGTTAAGACGGATTTTTTGAAAGCTAGCATCACCGACGATCTCAAATACTCCATCAACTATGCCGTGCTGTCTAGGGCTTTCAAATCTTTTGAAACGGCTAATGAGTCTACGAACTTTCCCTCCTTTAATGCTTTAGGTTCCCAACTGTTTAGCGATGTTATATTCAATGGTGATAACTATTGCAGTGAAAGCTCATTATTGTTCACCCAGAAACATCCTAACTGCAATCTTGCTGTTGAATTGAATAGAAACGAGACGGATCTCAACATAAAGAAACCAGACACCGTAAGTATTTCCAACTTGAGACTAATGGCAATCATTGGAGTGTTCAAAGAGGAGAGGTTTAACAAGCAGCCTGTGATACTAAACGTCGAACTTGATCTTGCTGATGCCTCTTCCAAAATGGTTTTGGATTATGATGCGTTGATTTCTTTCATCTCAAACTATATTGAGAACTCAAACTTCAAGACTGTCGAGGCGTTAGTGTTGAACGTTTGTAAATTGATTTACAACTCAACGTCAGTCAACCAATCAATAGCAAGCTGCTATGTTGAAGTCATCAAGCCAGATGCTATAGATTTTACCGATGGAGTCGGTGTCTCGATAAGAAGAACGAAACAGGAAATTGACAGTGACGTGCAAAATTTGATTGAATTTAACAGTGAGGATATCACAACAGAGAAATTTGTCATCCCTAATCTCAATGCTGAAACTCAGACCAACTATATGACACTAGCAGCACCAGCTACACAACCCCCAAAACTTTGGCATACGGTATACCTTGCATTCGGATCTAACCAGGGTAACCAACTTCAAAACATCAACGAGGCCATCTGTTGCCTAAAGTCCAAAGGAATAGAGGTGTTGGCAACATCTTCGTTGTACAAGTCTAAACCGATGTATCATAAAGACCAGGCCGATTTCATTAATGGTTGTCTCAAGGTGAAGACCAATTTATTACCAATTGATCTTCTCTTGGAACTGAAAGACATAGAGTACAATCTGTTGAAGAGGGTGAAAGACTTTGAAAATGGACCTAGATCTATCGATCTGGACATTTTACTATACGACAACGCTATTGTCAATGAGCCAACGTTGAACGTTCCACATATAAGCATGCTCGAAAGATCATTTGTTCTCTTACCACTCTGTGAACTTATTGGTCCAAACTTTATTCATCCAGTTACGGCGGAACCAATCCACAACCATTTGAAACAGTTACTCAACGGCAATTTCAAGATTGATCCTTCCATCCAGGAATCCATAGACCTAGTGACTTTAATCCCACTACCTTCACAATCCAATGATGCCAACTTCAACTATCTCGAATATAATCTATTGAATAACAAGTCACCAACTCATCTAATGGGAATCCTCAACATAACGCCAGATTCTTTCAGTGATGGATCACACGAGAACCTAAACATGACAAAGATAATGGCAAAAGTGGATGATATGATAACCAGGAAAGTGGACATTATTGACGTTGGAGGCTGTTCAACCCGACCTCGAGCACCACAAATATCCATTGAAGAAGAGCTTTTGAGGGTCTTACCTGTCGTTAAACAGATCAAGGAGAAATATCCATCTTGTATATTGAGCATAGACACGTATCGTGCCGAAGTTGCCGAAGGAGCGATCAAACTAGGTGCAGACATAATTAATGACATTAGCGCCGGATCATTCGATGATGATATGTACCGCGTTGTTGCTGAATATGGCGTTCCATACGTGATCAACCATACGAGGGGGAGTATAGATACGATGGCCAGGCTGACCGATTATAATGAGTCGAGCTCAACGGTGCGTGTCTTTGGTAATGGTGGTGGTGAAGTTAGAGATACAACGGTCGATATTATATGCCAGGAGTTGGCAAGCTCAATTTCGAGGATGTACATGCGTGGCATCAAGAGATGGCAGTTGATTTTGGATCCGGGGTTAGGATTTGCCAAGAATCTGGATCAGAACATCAGGGTGATTAGAAACCTACCACAATTCAAATCCTACGGACAGTTGGACGAAGAGAATGATGAATATATCAGTTTTGCGAATATGCCAGTGCTTTTAGGTCCTTCGAGAAAGAGATTTATTGGAACCATTACTGGGAAGGAGAACGCATTGGAGAGGATGAGTGGAACGGGCGCCACTGTTATGTCGTGCATTGGGTTTGGGTGTGATATTGTGAGGGTTCATGATTACAAGGAGATGAAGGAGGTTTGTCTCATGGGTGATGCCATCTATAAGAAGATGTAGGATGGATAACAATAATAGTAATAAGAATAATACATAGTATTCGATGCTTATACAAACCAGATTGATCTGCCGATATCAGTTACTGCACCAACGATGTCGTCTGTCTGCCTGTCTCAAGTTCTTCAAGATCTCTTAAATCTTTGTAACACAAGAAAAGGGCCTTACTTGCTTAGTTGCTTGCTTGCTGACTCCTGCTGATTTAGTAGAAGAGGAGTTTTACCTGTGGGTCTTCCTCAGCCCTGAGTGATTGATCGATCAATGATTGATTGATTGATTGATTGATTGATTGGATGCATCCTAGACTAAATCGTCAAGTGATAATGTAATGGGGAAGCCCATAAAAACCGTTGAATAAATAGGGTAGCACCGTTTTGACGGTTAATTAAGACTAAAGAGAGTAGAGAGATCAGTGTAATCTCAGCTATTACTCGATCTGGCGAGAGACAGAGCCGCGCCAGTACCAAATGACGGTCTGAATGGGTTGCTTGCGTGCCAGTCCTAGACCAACAAAATTACCATAACTTTTTTTTGTTGGGTCTCCCCTGGCGGTGAAGGACGATGCTACCAATTTCATAGGTTACGTTCTCCTTTATGAGGTTGATCCATTCAGTCCAGTCCAGTCCAGCCCATTGAAGGAATGAGAGACACTTTATCGATTAGATTACGACATCCTTATGATGATGGTCTTTACCTGCCCAGTATGTACCGAGTAGCTGGCCTAAAATTTGGGAATAGTATCAGTTGCAGTAGCAGTAATTGTAGCAGCTTCTTCAGTCTTGCCCCACCCCGCACCCCCCGCCTGGTGAAACCAACCCCAGCCACACAAATTTTAACAGGAGGAGAGATCTCGCAAAGATTGTCGGAAATATACTTCCTCATACACCCCCTACCCCTCTCTACCTTTATTTCCATGAGAACTACAACCGAAATGGTTAAACGGAAGCTCATGTGAAGATGAATATATACATAATATGACATGGAAGAAAGTAGATGGATTCAGGTAGATAAGAATAACTTTAGAAGTGTTAGCTCATTCGCTCATTGGCAGCTTCCGCAATCTCTGACTTTTTTTTATGGTTGGTTTCTCGCTTCCATTGCGCTCCCGACACAACCCACGCCACAAATTCATCAGCTGCTTAACTAATTTAACAAACTAATTAATCAAGAGATTGATTGATCAATCGTTGGACCTTAATTATGTATAGATATGGACATACACACAAAGATAAAACAAGACAGGATACATCTTTGAAGTAGTTGAACGAGGCAAAGCAGAGAGGGGGAGGAGGATAGAAAGCAAACGACAAACAAACACTGAACAGCATCGCATCCCGCACCACGCGGCACTGCGCACCACCCACCAACTCCGGCCGGCTTTCCCTTTTTTCCCCCCGTTGTGCTCTCTCGCTTCACTCGCTTCACTCACTTTGGTGTTTGTTTTGTTTGTGTTTTGTGTTTGTTGGTTCCCCTCTTCTGCTTGGCTCTGTGCCGCGCTGAGCGTCATCTCGTTTTATTTTCATTTTGGTGGGTGGGTAGGGTGCTAGCTTTTGCAGGCATCACAGAAGGCCGGCCGGCCTCCATGCCACTAGTTCTTGCTCCACCGTGCTCTATTCTCGGTGGTGATCGAAGGTGGCAATCCTCTTTTTTTTGCCTCTGGTGAAGGTGAAGCTTAGGAATTTCCCTCTTCTGTTGTTTATTTATTAAATTTTTGTTCTGCTATCTAGATCCTCTTCTTGCTCTTCCACTTTCTGCTTTATCACGAATAACACCATATAACCTTCTCTCTAATCACAGCTTTTTCATCGACTTCATAACCCTCCTCCCGCTTTTGTTCTTCTCCCTTGCTTTTTCAAAGACGAAAAGAAACCAGCTCCTAATCCGAAAAAGCATCTAGCCTCCATCATCAATACTTGTCCCATTACTATTACATCATAAAGCAAGTACACATATCACACTACATCAGCAGCACCACACAGCATCATACCTAATATCCATAAGAAAATACAAAAAAAATATCAGCGTAAATAATGGTTTTTCAAGTCAACGTTCCAGTCGGAGAAGCCAAAGAAGGCGAAACCGCACCAAGAAGATACTACAAAGCCAAAGATGCTGCCGTTGTTAGACCAGTGGGCCTCAAATGTAATACCCTCTTCGAATTTTTCAACGAATGTGTTGAGATCCACGGTAAGGACAAGCTCATTCAAGGTTCAAGAGAGTTGAAAGAACTACACTTTGAAACGAAAAAAGTCAAGAAGTTAGTTGACGGTCAAAGTGTTGAGGTTGACAAAGAATGGATGTTCTACGAACTGTCTGACTACAGCTACATCTCCCTTGGCCAACTTCAAGAACTGATAAACAACTACGGTAGAGGTTTGGTCAAGCTCGGTGTGTTACCAAGCAACAAGGAAAAATTTCATATCTTTGCCTCAACATCGGCCAAATGGATGAGAACTTTCCTTGCTGCACAGACCCAGGCAATTCCAATCGTCACTGCCTATGACACCTTGGGTGAAGAAGGTTTGACTCATTCTTTGGTTCAAACTGATTCCGTTGGTATCTTTACAGATAACGACTTGTTAGTCAAATTGATCAACCCATTGAAAAAGGCAACAAACGTTAGATACATCGTTCATTCTCAAAATGTTGACCCTGAATGCAAGATTGGTGGCGGTAGACTATACAGAGCTGCTGCTGATGCCATTGCAAAGATAAAGGAAGTTAGACCAGACATTCAGTTCTACTCGTACGATGACGTTTTGTCCTTGGGTAAAGAATCTCCAGAGGTTGAACTTACTCCACCTTCTCCTGAAGATCTAGCCTGTATCATGTACACCTCAGGTTCAACCGGTGCTCCAAAGGGTGTCGTTCTATCTCACAAAAATATTGTTGCTGGTTTAGGTGGTATTTCCACCAACATCCCAAACACCTTTGTCCATGGAAGGGACCGTATTATCACCTTCTTGCCTTTGGCTCACATCTTTGAATTGGCCTTTGAATTGATCTGCTTCTACTGGGGTGGTGTTTCCGGTTATGCATCCCCAAAGACTTTAACGGATGCATCAACAAAGAACTGTGAGGGTGACATGAAGGCTTTCAAACCAACCGTCATGGTTGGTGTTGCTGCCGTTTGGGAGGCTGTCAGAAAAGGTATCATGTCTCAGATTGAAAAGGCCCCTGCAACGACTCAAAAGATCTTCTGGGCTGCTTACAGAGCCAAAAATACGTGCAAGAAGTATTCCATTCCTTTCGTTCCATCTTTGGTGGACACTTTGATCTTCAAAAAGATCAAGGCTGCAACAGGTGGTCAGTTGAAGGTTCTCTTGAACGGTGGCTCCCCTATTTCTGGATCGACCCAAAGATTCATCTCAACAACGATTGCTCCAATGTTGATTGGTTATGGTCTAACAGAAACCGTTGCTAACACCACCATTTTGGATCCAAACCACTTTGAGTTTGACGTGGCCGGTGCCCTTGTTGGTTCGATCACGGTCAAATTGATTGACGTTGCAGAGGCTGGTTATTACGCAAAGAACAACCAAGGTGAAGTTTTAATCAAGGGTGTTCCAGTGATGTCCGAATATTACAAGAATGGAGAGGAGACCAAGGGTGCCTTTGCATATGAAAATGGCTGGTTTTCCACAGGTGATATTGGTCAATGGACATCCACTGGTCAGTTGCAAATCATTGATAGAAAGAAGAACTTGGTGAAGACCCAGAACGGTGAATATATTGCATTGGAAAAGATAGAATCCGTCTACAGATCTAACGGATTGGTCTTGAACATCTGTTGTTATGCCGATGAGACAAAGCTGAAACCAGTCGCCATTGTTGTTCCTAACGAGATTGCTTTCAAAGATTTGGCAGTCAAGTTGGGTCTAGCCAAGACTAAAGAGGACGCACATTTAGCCGAAGTTATAGACAACAAGAAGTTAGTGAATGCTTACACCAAATCTCTTATCGAAACAGGTAAATCGCAAGGATTGGCCGGTATTGAGTTGATTTTGGGTGTTGTCTTAGTCGATGAAGAATGGACTCCTGAATCTGGATTCGTCACCAGTGCCCAAAAGTTGCAAAGAAGAAAGATTTTAACTTCTGTTAAGGAGAGAGTCGATGCCCTGTATGCTGCCAACCAGTAAAGAAAAGAAATGTTTGCCCCTATTTCCCTCATACTTTGTTTGTGGTTTCCGTTTTGAATCTTGACCTGCCTTTGTTTTTAATAGTACCTCTCCATTTATTAATTTTCTACCTTTCCTTCACGTTTACGATTTGATGATCCGTTGTCCTTTGTTCCTAACTTTCCATCTTAACCCCTTCAATTTTTATGTTTACCGATTTTGTTGTCTTTGCGGTCAATCACATCCAATATTACTTTTTTTGCTTCATAACTCTACTCTTCTTATAAGTGTCACTCTTTTCTCCAGGCAAATTTACTCGACTTTCTTTATTCGTTTGCCCTTCTTTGTCTTTTTTCCCTAGCCTATGTCCTTTCCATCCCATTAACTACTCTACACGCTTCGCATAATTTTTTTCTTAAGATTATCATTAACCAAACATACACTGTGACTGAGCTACAACTCATCATCGTCATCGTCATCTCCAAACAACTCATCGTCAGTGTTTTGCCTATCCTCTTCGTCTTCTTCTTGCCCTTCACCAATTTTTTCAACAAGTTCAGACTTGACAAAGCTCCCGTGGTTCATTCTACACTCAAAATACCTCACACCCTTAACCGAGCCATCATTTTTCCCCAATGCGGAGCCAAATTCAACCCCACACCAAACAAATTTCTTCTCTTTATCGATCTCAGGAATTCGACCAACAAATCTAACTACACCTCTTCTCAAACCATTGACTGAAGAAACCCTAATCCTAACACGATCACCAACGTTTAGGAGTTTGGCACTTTCGGCATTCTTAAATAACGAATCATTTAACCTCGCTTGAAACTTTGGATCGTATTTTCCCAGTTTATTCTCCTTCTTCCACTGTTTCACGGTATTAGACATCGCATCATAAGTTGATTCATCCAACTTGTAAGTTTCCATTTCTTCCTCCTGTTGATCTTTGGAAAGTTCAACGAGATCCGTATTGCTCAAGTTTGTATTGTCCACATGAATCCTCGTGAATGGGACAATGTTAAACTGAGACAGGTACGTGTATCTATCTTCATCCGTTGCTCGTATTTGAGAACGTTCGTTCGTTTCTCTTGTCTTGTAAATCCATAACTTTTGGTCGCTTGGTGGGATGCCTGTTATCTGTTCAAGCTTGGACTTGAAGTGTTCGAGTGACCATTGAGGTGAGATTCGACGTTCAGAGGAAGTTAGGTCTGAGGTGATATTTACGCTGATGTATTCCATTTCTCCTGTTGTGGTTGTTGTTGTTTGTAAAGTAGACCAGTTGAGTTGTATGGTTGGGTGTTGTGGTGAATGAAATAAAGGTAAACAAACAGTAGACACTTGTATTGATTGTGATTTTTCACCTGTCCTGATTAGAGACTCACCGTGCATGCATGCATGACAGTTTTTCAAGAGGGTGGAAACAATTTGTTTGATGGGTTAACAAACTTTCAGAGTCTAACTATCAACTGATAGCTAATCAATTAATATTGCATATTAACAAAACCAAGGTAGAAGTGGAAGGCTTGACGAGAGACTATACCTTTTCAAAAAACACACACACACACACACACACACATCGAAACCATGCCAAAACTACCGAGCAGCGCATCATCAAAGGGCAAGAACCAACCACCACAAGGATTCTCCAAGATCGAATCAACTTTAAACAAGTTCGCCCAAAGGTTGAAAGAGGCAGAATCTAAACCGATGCAACTCAACCGTCCAAAGCATGAAAGCCATTGGGAAATAGTCCAGCTTACACATCAACGATCAAGGTACATCTACGAACTATACTATAAGAAACATATGATTTCCAAAACGTTGTACGATTGGCTATTGAAGGCAAGATATGGGGACAAGGAGCTCATAGCAAAATGGAAGAAACAAGGATACGAGAATCTTTGCTGTTTGAAGTGTATTGTTGTGAAGGATAGCAACCATGGTAGCACGTGCATCTGTAGAGTTCCTAAGGATAGTCTGAAGGATAAGGCTATTGACGAGGAAGGAGGAAGGGGAGGAGTTGAGAGGGAGATACGGTGCGTCAATTGTGGATGTAAAGGTTGTGCCAGTAGTGATTAAAGATGAGGTGGTTCCAAGTAAGAAAGATGATATGGACTGTTCTATTTTTTTTTCGTTTTAAAAATGATGAATTCGTATATATGTATGTATTATCTAGAATGAAGCTTCAAGTTGAGCGAAATATATAACCGAAGCCCTTTCATGTCAATGAGTAACCACCATGGGCAAACAATTCGGTACCCACAACGTATGAGGAGGCATCACTGGCCAAGAAAACATAGGCACCTTTCAACTCATAAGGTTGACACATCCTCTTACCAGGCGTCAAATCGTTCCAAACGTCTTTCCATTCCTGATCAAGAGTTTCAACCATATCTGTTTGAATGTATCCTGGGCTGACAGAGTTGACCCTACAATAGTCCACCCATTCAACAGCCAACGATCTTGCCAAATGAGAGACACCAGCTTTAGTCATGTTATAGACAGATTGCTTTTGTGGAATGTTAACGATGGAACTTGAGACACTAGCGGTGAAGATCAATTTTCCTTGCTTTATGATCTTATCCTGCACCAATCTTTTGAAAGTTTTTCCAGCGGCAGTTGCTGTGAAGAAAGCACCGTCTAGATTCACTTGTGTCAACTGTCTGTATTCCTCCTCGGTGTAATCTTCAGCAGCGGCATGGATAGCGACACCGGCATTAGCAACGACAACGTCCAGCCTTCCGAAATCCTTAACCACTTGAGCAGTTGTATCCTCAATCTCATCCTTGTTGCAAACGTTACACTTGTAAGCTTTGAACTTGACTTTTAAACTTGCAAATTTCTCGGCGATTGTTTTGAGATGTTCTTCTGAAGAAGAGTTGTAGGTGATTGCAATGTCTGATCCAGCCTCTGCTAGACCGGTGGCGGCAAAGAGTCCGATACCTCTTGCACCACCCGTGATCAAGGAGACCTGACCTGATAGTTTGAAGTAGTTTAGCACTGGTTTATCTTCAATTGTTGCTAGCATTGTATAGAGTGGTGTAGTGTAGTGTAGTGTGTGTGGTGTGGCGAGATAGGATTATAAGCAAGATAGATGCGATGTAGAATATCACAGGAGATTGAATTGAACCATTGAGATAACGGTAGTAAAACTAAAAAGAACAAGAAAGAAAGAAAGAATATGAAGGTAGATAGATATATGAAAGAGGGTGAAGTGTGTCAAGTGTGTCCGCCCAGAAGAAACAACCAGAAACAGCAATGACAAACGAACAAACGAGCAGCAAATCAATGACGTCATATTCACAGAGGACAGAGAGGGCTGTTGCTAGGGCTGTGCTAACTTGTTTATTGGCAGTGTAAGTGTGTAGTGTGGTGGTGTTGTTGTTGTTGTTCTTTGCCAGGTCATGTTTGGAACCCCAATCTTAATTGAGGTTTACATTAGCGATTCAGAGTTAGCAGTGCGCCTTTGCCGGTATGCTTGGTCAGGTTCATTCATTATGCGTATACTTACGTAAGAGGTTCCACATTTCGATCTACCAATGAAACTGAACTAGAAAACTCAGTCAAGTAAGTAGTTGAGTTTTTCCCTGTAGTTCATATGCCACGTACGTAAAGAGTTAGTCTCTCTTTCCATATGTTCTCTTTATATTCTTTCTTTTAACTTACTCCTAAGGACTGTGTTGGATTTTTACAAAACATTATACGTCTAATTATATCTTGCTTTTCATCCAATATATATTTCCTACTGCCTTAGTTCGGTCATAATGCCTCACAGTCAACCTGCAAACATAGCCACTATTGTGAAAGGTAAGTCTTTTTATCAGGGTACATGGATACTCAGAACTACATGCGCATAGGGGCCTCCTTAACTGAAGGACCTGCTATAACTGCATATCGGGGTATGGAAGTCCTGACAAGAATTGGTGGCTTGTTCCAACTGTAATACTTATTGAGCCATAGCCGATTACCTTACAGAAACGGAGATTCTTAATTTGTAGTTGATTGGTTAGAAACTTTACCTCTTGAGTTATTTAATCCCTTATTTTGGTATGAAATATCCTTCTTGGACAAAGCGCCCTTGTACGTAGTGTCTGGTAAGTAATATTAATCCATGAACTATTACGGGGCACGACATTTTTGTCACTCCGTTACGCTGTCAGTGAGTTTTGTTTGTTGTTTGTTGTTTGTTGCTTGTGCACAGCAGCTTCCCCAGATTTTATTCTTTGCTCTTATCCACACAAATACAACATCGGCAACAACAGTCCCAAATCTCTACAGATCAGGGTCCAAGATCTCGGTTGCTCAGAGGAAGGACTCTAGGATTGTCAGCACCCATCATCGACTGCGGGTGAATAGTTTCTGTCTCTTTCGAACCATCTTTCTTTCTTCTTCACAGTTTCCACACAGATACCCCACTTCTGAAATACATATATACATACATACATACATATATACCTGCAGATGACGACAACAGCAGCATTGACTCTCAAGCCATTAAGGGTGATTCTCCTAGGTGCTCCTGGGTCGGGTAAAGGTACTCAAACTTCTAGATTACTGAGATCAATTCCTCAACTCTCGTCCATCTCAACAGGAGACCTTCTAAGATTAGAAATCTCAAAACAGTCAAAGATAGGCCAATTGGCACAGAATTATATCGAGAAAGGTATCCTTCTACCAGACTCTCTAATGGCCAATCTAGTCATTGGCGAATTGTCAAATAGAAGCTGTCTGAATCCACGGGCATCTTTCCTACTTGACGGATTCCCAAGAACAGGAACCCAGGCCATCGAACTGGACAAACAACTATCATCAGCTGGGGATAATCCTACAGATATCAATCTTGTTGTTGAATTGGATGTTCCTCCAAGTATGATACTCGACAGAATTTCAAACAGATGGTGCCATTCATCAGGAAGAGTGTACAACCTACAGTACAATCCTCCAAAGGTTCCATTCAAGGATGATGCCACTGGCGAAGATTTGTTCCAAAGACCAGATGACAATCCTCAAGTGTTCAAGGTTCGCCTTGATCTTTATTTCGAAGAGTTGGATCCAATTAGAAGGTTTTATGTTGGTAAAGGTATTTACGAAAAAGTGTCTGGCGAAACCTCGGATATAATTTTTCCAAAGTTGTTGGAATTGATAAAGAGTAAGTTTTCCAGCTGACGTTTATTGTTTGAAGGTTAAATTGGACGACTTCTGTTTTTTTATTAGCTGATCCATGTTCCATGATCCAACACAGTGTATTCTTTTCTTTCCCGTTGTCATCTGTTTTACCTCCGTATGTTAGTGTTGGAACCCCCCATCCCCAATCTTAATTGAGGTAATATTAGCGATTAAGTGTTAGCACTGCGCCTTTGTCGATTGTTTTTATACTATATTTCCTATTACCATAGTTCGGTTATAAACCTTCACAATCAACCTGCAAAGAGAATTGCAAATTATCAAAGGTGAGTCTCTTTGCCGGGGGCATACCCAGAGCTACGTCTGCATGCCTCCTTAACTGAAGGACATGTTATAACTGCATACCAGGGTATCGAATCCTGACAGTTAGTATCACACCAATTGCAGGCGTATAATACTGACTATAAATTCAAAACTCGACTAACTTGAAGTTTGATATATGAACATATGTATATAACATGTAAACATAAGTTGTTAATCCGATCCATCCAATCCATCCAATCCATCCTGCAACAGACTGCATGTCATGCCGTGTCACTGGGCAACGTAATATTATTTCCAGAAGGGCCAGAGAAAGAGCACACTTTTCAATGCACCCTGGACCTTCAAAACAACCATCATCTACAAAGCACAAACAACACTCCTTCCCACTATAAACAACACTGTTTCATCCCTAATAAACAAGTCACTGAGGAAGAACAACCATCAAACTTCCTTTTCACCCATTACCTACCTCTCTGCTGATATACATGTTACGCACAAAGTTGTTGAAACCATAAAACCTTATATCGATCCATCCGATCAAGATGCCGGCTCCTCGTAGATTACGAAAAAACACGCCAATCAACCAACTCCAGCTCTCTCCATCACTTTCTCTTTCATGTTCTCCTCCTGAAATTCCTAGCATTAGGCCATCTTTAACAGCCACTTCTTCATCGACAGCAGCAACAGAAGCAGCATCAGCATCATCGCCATCAGTTGATGCCAAAAGAAAAAGGTCAAGATCTGTAAGGGCTTGCCTTGTCTGCAGAGAGAGAAAGGTAAAATGTAACGTTACCGAGACTTACCCCAACAAATGTACAAATTGCGTGCGCTTCAACATATCCCACTGTGTGCTGACAGAGCCAAAGAGAAGAACAAGCTCAAAGATAAAGATGATCGAATTGAAACAAGAAGAAGCATTGAAGAAAGCAGACTCAGATCTCGAGATGCTCAGCAATGTTTCGGCATCAAATTCATCTGGATCAACAACAGAAGCATCCCGCTCGATGCCAAAAGAACATTTTTCAGTTTTGTCACCATTACGATCACTACCACTACAACAGCAAGCACGCTCCAAACCAGCACCATTAGCATCTTCCTCCTCATCATTATCAGATCCTTCTGTCAAACACCAATCCTATGATCTGCCTGACTATATCCAGCAGGATGCCCGAATCGAATTCCCAAATTTGTACACGCACAAATTTGACCCAGCTAAAGTGTTGGAATCTGGATACGTCGCCTTATCCTCAGTCGAGGAGTACCACGGATCATCAGCAGCTGGCCCAATCATTAAACACGACATCAAAGATTTTCTAGCTCAAGAGTACGCATCCGAACCACTACGAACGTTCAAATTAGACATCAACGACTTTAACTATTTGGATTCCCTAGGCTGCTTCTGCCTTCCGAGTACAGACCTCTTTTGGAAATTTATCAACATGTATTTTGAAAACATGCACTTTCAACTTCCCATCCTCAACAAGAAACTATTCCTTAAGGAGTGCAACGAAATAATAAACGAGAAAAAAAACCCACAGAGCCTACTGCTACTACAGTCTGTCATATTTGCAGGCTCTAGAGTCTGTGACGATCAAAACTGGTCCGATGAGGAGCGCAATAAACAGGACAGAATCAGCAAAGTTCTGAACAAACGTGCAAAGGCACTGTTTGACGCCAATATCGAAGCCCAACCAGTCACTCTATTACAATCCATTCTAATCTTTGGTAACTATTGGGATTCAAGCTTCATTACAACTAGACAAGGCGCTTATCTGAACGGGAAACTTGCCGTATCAACGGCCTTCTCTTTAGGACTCCACAGGAATCCGGATAACTCTCAGGAGATGTCACTGATGGATAAGAAACTACGAAGAAGAATCTGGTGGAGCTTGTTCATCAAAGACGCTTACATTTCCTTCACCTTTGGTAGGCCATGGGGAATAGGGTTGGAAGATTGCGATGTAGACATGCTAGAGGCAGACGACATGATAGATACTTTGAATGAAGATGATGAGGAGGAAGAGCGATCAAAGAGAACAGAGTTGGAACTGTTACAAGCCGAATATGTTATTAATAGGGTCAAGTTGGCACACGTTATTAGAAAAGTAGTTGATAATCAAAGGCTCATTAACAAACTAACAGCCCAGAACCAATCAACACTGTCCTTATTGAAAGAATCGGATATGCTCATGGTGATGTGGTTGGAAAAATTGCCAGAAAACCTCAAGTTTAGAGTTGAGATAAGTTCCAAGGATTCCACACATGCTAAGTATAACAACTTGTACAGTGCAACCTTGGCATTGGAGTATTATTCGGTCTTGCTCTTGGCGCATAGAAGCAACATTTTCAAGGCTCCGGTGGTCTCCAATGGGAGCGGAAATGGGAGCGGGACTGTGGGTGCTGAAAATAACACTGAATCTTCAACCACGAGTAGCAGCAACGGAAATGGCAACAGCAACGATGCAAACATTGGTCATTATCCATCCTGGAGTATCACCTTCAAATCTGCACATGTAGTCACTCTTATTTCCCAATATTTCATGACAAATAATTTCATCTACAAATCGAGTGGTTTTATAATCTACAGCACGATGTTGGCATGCAACATGATGTTCTATCATTTGTACAACAGGGATAAGAACATTGCAAATATTGCAAATGATGACATCTTGATCTGCATTCGAGTTTTGGAGGCTGTTGGTCAAAAGTGGTCGGCGGCAAGATTCTGCCATTTTTGTCTGAAATCGATTCACGGGGATAAGTCGAAACAGATATCGGTCATCAGGAAGATATTGAGCACAGTCAATAGAACAATCATTAAGGAGAATGAAGGTGTTGAGTTGAGCTGTGAGAAAAAATATGGAACGGGCGAAATACTCGATAGATCAATGAAGTCTTCTAAGGATTTGCCATATGGTACACCACTTTTGAGTGCCGAGAGAGGAACCTTGAATCCAATGCAACAACAACATCCTTCATCACTTGTTTCTGAAAAGCAAGCGAATAATCATTACATGATGACCTTCAATGAAATGCAGGCGAATTCTATCATGTACCAAGGTTCATCGGTGCCTACAGTGTTGGATAATGAATCAAGGCAGCATGTCTGTGCAAAAATCCCTCAAGTGCTACCACCTTCAACGTCAGAATCAGTGTCCAATCCTGGTATTGGCGCTGGCGTTTCTTCTCATCAGGGTGGAAGCGCCAAGCTTCCACCTCAATATTCCCCTGCTAGTGTTCCACAGCATCAGCAACCTCCATATGGATTGCCGCGTCAACATCATCAGAATCAAAATCAGAATCAGCATCATTACCAGCAGGGACCTCCAGCACCGCATCAACATCAACATCAACACCAGCATCAACATCAGCATCAACATCAGCAGCAGCATCAGCAGCAGCAGCTACCACCACCACCATATCCTGCACAGTTTGGCAACAGCGCAAACTTCAACAACGGTCACGCTTTTGGATTTGACCTCAATTATCGCAACAGTTACACTCAACTGCCAGATTACCACATGAACAACAACAGCAACATAAATAGCCAGTACCATCCGCACCTGAACATCCCTTGTAGGCGGTCAACTCCTTCGGGACTTGTTACTGGCAGCGGAACTGACAATATTGAGTACGATCCAGCAATAACGAATGCCTTCTTTCCAAGCATTCCGTCTAAAGGTTATGGCCATTTGGGAACATTGTCAAACCAGGCATCAAAATCGTCGGGTTCGTCCATTTCTCCTGAGCACATCAACGCTTTAGTTCCAGATATAGTCAACGACAGTTGGCTTCCAAAGTTTGACACGTCCAACTTCTCCAGCATCCTTGCGATGGCAACGGGAAATGGAAACGGAGGTAGAGGAGGAGCATCAACACAAGGACAAGATACTTCGAACTTCACGGGCGATAGCGAGAACTTTGAGATGAGTGGCATACATCCGTCACCCTCTACAGCAACCTCAACTGTAACAACTACGAGGGCACCTATCGATGGCAACAATAGCGATGCTACCGGTGCTCCCTTGGCTCATATTGGGCTCCATCCTCCGCGGGAATTCTACGGACTTCCTGCGTTAGGAGATACCTATCAAGATCTGGTGGGATTCATCAATGGGCCTGACCTTGGATTCTATGTTTAATTCTATTGTTTGTTTTGTTGCTCTTTGTTTGTGTACCTGATAATCTTTAAGCTATGAGCTCTGGTATACTTATCGGTTGTTACGGCAGTGCCAGTGCAGAGGTGTGTTTACATGCCCTGTGAACCTGCCTTTTTAAGAGCAAAAAAATCAAGAAAAATTCAACCCCCTTAGAAATCCTTCATCTCCTATTTGATGATAGATTTTTTTCTTCCTTGATTCTGCTGCTTATCCAAATAAAGGATACAAAACTTTCCCTTATAAGTACAGAGGTTACATTAGATCAGTAAAAGTATCTCGCATCTAATAACAATCCCCATATTCATTGCATCATGCTAGCCGCAAAGCATCAACAACAGCAGCTTGCTAGAGCTGCTTTGAACAGGTACAAGATACATTACACTTCATCGACGCTGAGGCCATTGACCAGCATCAGACTACAATCATCATCATCTTCTTCTTCAACAGCGGATGTTAAGAAGACCCAGGAAGACACAGTTTCAGCCGCAACTGATCAACCATTCACTTCCACATCTTCTAACCCTATAACATTAACAATACAGACCAAAAAGGACGCAGCATCTCCACTAAATTTTGCCCTAAACTCCCGTCTTCCAACGATGGCCAACCCAGAAACTCCAAACAAAGACATCAATCCAAGGAAGAAACTTCCAACTCCATTCTACCTAAATTCAGCATTCAACGTTGGTAAATGGCAAAGGGCCTTTGCCGAATCCTTCATCTCACTCTTCCGTATCGATATGGATAACGTTAGATCTGCATCCGTTGCAGGAACGAAGTATTACTACATGTGTAGAGAGCAGGCATTACAATATAAGAACGAAGAAAGATCCGAGACTGCTCGTTTTTGGTATGATACTTTGGGTTTACCGCTTACTTTTTCACAGTGGTTTCAAATTAGCACATTGCACGTTTGGATCCTGTTCGTTAGGATGCGTGCCATGCCTTTACAAGAGGGAAAAAAGTATCAGCAGCAGTTGATTGATGCATTGTTCAAGGATGTTGAGATGAGGTTGAGTGAGGAGATGAATGTTTTGTCCGGTAGGATTAGGGAGTCGTACATGAAGGATTTCCATGCTCAATTTTTAGGATCTGTGTTTTCGTACGATGAAGCCATTGGATTTGAGTCTGATTTGATGCTTTCTAGTGCCATATGGAGAAATGTTTTCAACGGTGATAAGAATATTGATCTTGTCAAGTTGGAGGCTGTTGTGAGGTATGTCAGGATGCAACTTTACGTGTTGGAGAAGATTAGCGATAGGACGTTTGGATTTGGAGATTTTGGATTTGTTTCTCCTAATGAAACCGTTGAGAAGTTGACACCCGAAGAGGAAGAACAGTTGAAGATTGCGACGAGGAAGAGGTTTGAACCTAAAGGTGTTAACTTGTTACCAAGTCAAAGGTCGAGACTATCCATTGATGAATAAGGGAGGTGAAGGTTCAAAGACAAAGACAAAAACAAAAACCAGTCCTGCACTTTCTCTTTCAACAAACATGATACACGATTCAACAACATTTTAAGGAATTTCATAGTCAAGCACACGATCAACGACCTTTCATTCATTCATTCGCCTTGTTCAATAATACCTCTGGGTCAAACTTCAAACTACAACAGTTGCATTGCTTCTACTTTCTCTTTTCTTCTTCATTGTACATAAAACCAACCCGACCCAAAGGTATTGATTTTCCCGATTATTGAGGTTTTTCAGTATGGTGTAGTATACAGTTAAACGTATACATGGATAAAAAGAGCCGTACCACCTCCTTCGCCCCGTAATGCCGGCCACACCTGCTTAGCATACTCACACCCGTGTGCACACGCCGCACCCAACCTGCTAGACCGAGGAATGATAAATATCCATACCCCGTGACGGTTTAGCCCGCCCATGTTCATTTCAACCATATTTACTACTTTTAAGGGACTGAAATGTAATGTAATGTGAATAGCATTATGTCTACATATCGAGAGATGGGAGGAGGTAAGGAGGAAGGGAGGGAAGAAGGAATACTTCAAATGAAATTAGTTTTTTCAAAAAATTCAAGCTGTTGTAACTTCATGGATGGCCTTAGCCAAGTTATCAACATTTGCAGGATAGATACCAGCGATGGAGATTCTACCATCCGAAGTCAAATAGACCGATTTTTCAATCAATTTTTGAACCTGTTCTTCGGATAAACCTGTATAGCAAAACATACCCTTTTGGTTCAACAAGTGATTCCAGTCCAATGGATTCTTGTAGGTGTTTTTCAACTTGTCGTACAACAATGCTCTCATTTCAACCAATCTGTCAGACATGATCTTCACTTCTTCCAACCATTGTTGATAAATCTTTTCATCGGATAGAATGATTTCAACTAGTTTGGAACCATGGGATGGAGGAGAAGAGTAGAGTGGTCTAATAACTTTTTCCAGTTGAGATTTGACTCTAACTGATTCTTCGGAACCTGACGTGATGATTGATAATGAACCAACCCTTTCACCGTATAGACCCATGTTTTTAGCAAACGATTGGGATAGTAAAAAGTTTGAAAGCTTACCGTCTGCAACAGCCTTGTTGAATTTGAACAAGATTTCCAAGTCTTTTATTGGATCTCCAGATCTAAAGCCTTGGTATGCCATGTCCAAGATTGGTAATAGTTTCCTCTCACCAACAACTTCCAAGATCTTATCCCACTGTTCCAACTCTGGGTCGACACCTGTTGGGTTATGACAACAAGCATGCAATAGAACAACGGTGCCTTCATCTGCAGCCTTTAAATCGGATAAAAATCCAGCTTCATCTAGAGCGTTAGTCTTATAGTTGTAATACTTATACTTGTCTGTAATTAAACCAGCCTTTTCCAAGATGGCAACGTGATTTGCCCATGTTGGGTTTGGAACGAGCACCTTCTTGTTGTAGTGGAAAGTTCTGATGAATTCACCAAGAACCCTTAAAGAACCTGTACCGGAGATACCTTGTGCCGAAACGATACGATCATCCTTTAGGAGTTGTAAACCAGCCTCGTCGTTTGAATAGAGCATCTTTCTGACCAATTCGTTAAACTTTGGGGTACCAACTATTGGAACGTACTCTTTGTTTGCCTCTGTCTTTGCCAACACCTGTTCGGCAGCTCTAACCGATGGAAGGATCCAAGGTTTACCATTGTTATCTCTGTATGCACCGACACCCAAGTTGATCTTGTTAGGGTTAGTGTCGTTGTTGTAGAGGACCGTTAGACCCAAGATCTTGTCTGCTGGGGCCTTTTTGACGGTTGCCCAGACCGATTGGTTTCTCCTTGAGAGTAAGGTTAGGAGGGAAGATTGTTGCTTTCTGGTGGTTGTGGAGGTGGCTACTCTTAACATGATGAAGGATGATCTAGTGTGACGTGACGTGATGTGATGTAGTGAAGTAATTGTTCGACAACAAGAATAAGAAAAGAAAGAAGAAGTAGGAAGAAGAAGGAACGTAAGAGAATATTAGAAATTAGGATAGGAGTTGTCGGGCGGTTTATATATATATATGGTAGAATAAAAGGGGGTAGAGTAGGGTGAAAAACTTGGAGGAATCTGAGAAGCGCGGTGAAGGTTAAGGTGGACAGGTGGACGGGGACGGACGTGTGTAAAAGAGTCAATGGCGGAGATGTGAGAGAGAGAGTGGACGAGAGAGGACTCATCATACACATACATACATAGCCTGGACTGACTCATACTCATATTCACTCTCACTCACACACACACATAGGCTACACTACAACACCACCTACTACTACTACACTAAACCCCTCTTTACCCCGCTGAACCAAATACGGTAACTACGATAACTTTTAGTTGAGTCAATTGATTTCATTGGTCTCTTTTCTTCATGAAGAACAAGAACAAGAAACAAAAGAAGAACTAGTCCCGTTCTTCGGACCTTTTCTGTCTCTATTTCTATTTCTATTTTCGTTGTCAGCCATAGAGGATGGATGGATGATTCACCTTCACTTCACTTTCACTTCCCACACCCCGTGAAAAGTCGGATTAGTCCACACAGCTATCATCCCCTCAGGCAAGCCAAGCGCATGTGGTTGAAAAGTTTTTTATTTGCCGCGATTCACCCTTTTTCTCATGATATGAACGATCTGAAGGAATATCCCCTCAATTGAATTTAATCAACCTACCTACCTACATACGCAACACCAATTGCACCACCAATTGCACGGATACTACGCCCATGAATCAACCCAATTGACTGTGGTTTCATAACTTATATCCACTATAGTGCCTTCCCTTTCTCTGTGTCTCTTTGTCTCTACACCGTAGGTAGCTAACTGGTGGTAAGGTAACATTTTAATGTTGTCTATCCCTGAATGAGTAGTGTGAGTCTTATGACTCCCCGTATATCCGAACATGTAATATGCACCCAACACTGCCTGTTACGGATGATTCACTCTTAATCCACCACCCATTTACCCACACACCGCCTCCAACGGCCACAGCCACGGACAAACTGCAAGCCGCGCACCACCACCACAGCTAAGGGCTACAGCTAAAGCTACAACAATGTTCGTATGTCTACGGGGGTTTGATGAGATTGATCCCTCTCCATCAACCTTCTCGGGATGAAAGAATCTCTATTGAAGTAACAGAAATAACACCCATACTCATAGAAAAGAAGGATATAAAACCGTTGTCGGTTATATACTTGACAGAGAAAATAACAGCACACCCCAATACACCCCCCTCAAAAGCCTTAGACTCAAAACTCAAACTCTAACACCCACACCAAGCAAATCTTATGCTCCGAAACTAAATCTTAAACTTGCACCCCCCTTTTGATTTGAATTGCTTTACTTTGGTTCACATTCTCTCTTATTCTCAATTAGCCTCACAGACATGTGCAAATAATCTGCTTTTAATCTCTTAATCCTTCCAATATGTGATATTCAGGTACATACATCCATACATACATACATACAGCCAAGCAAAATACAACTAAAGCAAAAAGATCCGTCGTATCATTTCGCATAACAACAGATCCCGGCGTTTTACCTCGATATTCTTATAGATCAATCTTCATACTACCCACCACCACCACCGTAATACCTCTCAATGATCTCCTTCTCAACAAGATGAGTACCGTTCAACTGGTTACCGATGGTGAGCCACCCATCACGTGCATTATGCTGCCTTCCAAAAATTTCCAATTTTCTAACCTTTGGACCAACCAACCTTTCAACAATCCCATATATTTCATCAGGTTTCCTCGATGTCTCCCTAGTTGATGAGATCAAGATCTGTGGATCCATACTCTTGTTTAACCATTTAGGTTCACCTTTAACACCAACCAACAGATGCTCTTTGGAATGGTTTAACCAATGGCCAGTTCTACCAGTACTGATCGTTCTAACTAACTGATTAGTCTTTATCCATGTGATTTGATTCTTCACGTTATAACCCCAACTCTTCAAAAATTCCCTACCTGTCTCTATGGTCCTTCCAGTAACCCACAGCAGAAACAAACCTTCCTTTTGAAGTAGATCCATCCTTAAAGAGAGTAAATCGGAATCGGTAAGGCTCGAATAGTTCAAATTCATATGAATCGTCCAACTTGGATCAGCCAATACAACTCCGAAGTTGTTTCCAAGAACTCGAAAATCTAACTTTGTAACATCACAGTTGATCCATTGTGCAGGCAATTCTTTCCTCGAGTACAACGACACTGGTTGTCCTCTTGTAAAATCTGAAATTTGTATGCTTCTTTGAACGTTAGCATTATGCTTTTTCATATGTTCCATCATTGAACATAGATTCAAAGGCATGAGTTGACCATAATGAACATACCTACAAAGATGCATCTTGTGACATGTGTCAAGGTATGAACAATCACCTAACTTGACATCCGTTTGCGGCTGAATGATTGGTATGAAATGCATCTTAACATTGACACATCTTGATAGCTCTATCCACGATGATGATGATGCTCCTTGTTGTTGCTGCTGTTGCTGCTGCTGCTGCTGCTTGAGTCGGTCGTTCATACTTGAAACGTCAAGTTTGCAATAGTTGGTCTGCTTGTCGAACGAACATAGGCTAATGAGCATCTCTGCATGATGTTTGTTCTCACATGTATCATGAAACTCGGTGATTTTTGTTCTTAGTCGTGTTGCTTCTCTACTTAACGTGTGGGAGCCAACAGGTGTTTTTAGCAGATAGTCCAACTGGTCTAACCTGTGCTGTCTTGACGTTGTCGTATATATGTCATCTGGTCCTATGGGAACAAGCGCCTTATTCGTCATGATGGGGGTTGCATAAATATCGTTTGTTGCGTTTCCTATCTTTCTCTGTGGCCCTTCGATTAATCCCGTCAACAGATCAAGCATTTTCCCACGTTCTTTTGGAATCGGTTGCTTATACAGTGGATCATCACCAATGGCTCTTTTCAATCCAGTACTAGGTGGTTTCAACATTCTCATGATTAATGTCAATGCCAATCGATTGATAGATTCAATTCTGTTGAAACATTTGAATGGATTCTCATATGAAAGTTCTAAGGCATTGACAGGGACACAACTGAAGGTCCAATGGTCACATAACTCATCCAAGGTCTTTAAGCATTTTATGAATTGTAACCAGCTAACTTTGTCCTTGCCTCTGCTTTGACTTGCAGCAATAAAACAAAGGTAAATCTCAGTAATTGATCCCTCCACTGGAGGCTCTGTGAGCAAAGTGTTATAGTTGATTACAAACCTGAGCACTTCTGTTGTCTTCTTGTCGAGGGTGAGATGTATTGGGGTGGCTGGCTCATCAGCCAGCGAGTGTTTTGTTTGCTGAATCCTTGTTTCTGGCATGCTTTTCCATGTGAAGCTTAAAAACAAATTAAGAGAGTGCTGGAAAAGAAAACAAAAAGAGGGATATTCTTCAGCAGAGGTGAAAGGTGGACCATTTTATGCAAAAGCATACACAGAAAGTGGGAGCAAGTTGATTGAAAAATTAACATGGGTTGACAAATTGACAGTGGATGCGTCTATCGACGCGCACACAATTAACAAAGACGCGCCGATTTATGGCAGACGCGCTTTCTCCATGATGCACGAGCATTTAATGACGGATCAAGTGTTTGTGTACTCTTTTTCTATTTTGTTTATGAATAAACGAAACCATCTTTGATACCCTTTTTTACCCTCCCAATAAAGTAAACCAACAACACTTGACTAAGGTATTTTGGACATCAAGGCTGGCAGTTTTGTGTTGCTGGCAGCTCATATAATTAGCAAAAAGCTTGTCTTGGAAAAGCTGAACAGCACAAAAAGTAACATTCAGCTACACCCTCATCCTCTTGTTCTGACTTTTTACATTACAGCAGCTCGCTTCATTGAAAAGCGAAAAAGGCAGAACGCCTAGCCTGCCACTGAATTAGAAAACTACACAACCGCCATAGGCATCATCAACACCATGGAGGACACATCTATGACATATGCCGCCCCAGTGACAAGTCAAAACTTTGACTTGTGGATCAAGATGGCCACCGATAACGTAAGTAGCGATACCATTGTTTTCAGTTGCTTTTTCCGACTAACTTTAAAGCTCCATTACTGACATCAACCTAAATGTCAAACCAACTCATTTTATAATACAGAAAATCAACCAGTCGAATAGTTGGACGTCCGCGTTGATCGACTACTTCCATGACATGTCCTTGCTCAAAGATGGTGAAAACATAAATTTTCAAAGGGCATCTACCACCTTGGATGGATGCATGAAGATATACGCATTAAGAATTGACTCTGCGGCGAATGCAACAGGTAGACTGCTGTCTGGTTTAACCCACAAGCAGTCTGAATATAGCCTTGAAGACGAAGAAAATGAAAACGATCAGGAGATTGAAGGAGTGACAGACACAACAACAACAAAGAGAAGAAGAACAATCGTTATAAGAAAGACCCTAACCGATTTTGAAACGATACGGGTGAAGGATGTTGACAGGGAAATGTTTGTCGATCCCATCTTTAGAAAGGCATTGTCGGATTTCGATGAAGGTGGAGCCAAGAGTCTACTGAATAACATGCTGAAGATGAACTCTACTGGGCGTATCGTCTTTGATACAACGGAAAGCATGGAAGTGCTTGATCCAAAAGATGACGATGTTGAAGTTGACGAGCCACTTGAGCCTACTCCTAAAGCCAACATAAACATCATGAACCTAGGACGATTTATCAGTGACAATCTCGATGACGTTACAGTTTGCCCCTCTATGCCTCAACTTGAAACCATTATTAACGAAGGTGCCAGTGCAACAGATTTATTAGGGAAAGTTGGACAGATAGATTACAATTCGAGGCCCATGTTCTACAACGATGACAACTTTGTCTATAACAACAACTTTGATGATGGTTTTGGGGATAATAACAATAATGACGACGACAACGACAATGACAATAATAATGACAACAACACTAATCAGACCCGTACGCAATACTCACTTTTCCTTGATGATGGTGATGAACCCGATCACTCGGGACCCAACCTGACGCTAACAAGACTCTTCGATGACTCATTCGTCAGTCAAATTGAAGATGAGGAGAACGAAGAAGGTGGAAAAGAGATGGCAGATTACTTCGACACCATGTCGAGGCAAAACTGGAGAGGACCTGAGCATTGGAAGATACAGATGCTTAAGGCCAACAGAAAAACAGCCGCTGCAGTGCTAACGGGCACTAAAGATGACGAGGTGGACGAACTGCAGAATAACCAGAATAATCAAGCAAATACGCCAACGGATGGTGCCAGTGACGCTGTTGCTGCTATAGATGGTTTAAAGGTGCCCGTAAACAAGAAGAATCCTAGTGTCAAAATTAATTTTTTGAACGATACAGACGATCCCGATGAAGAAGAATTGTTTGCTCATGCAAAGCAGGAGAGCAGGATCTTTATGGCTGAGAAGGATAGAACTATAGATCCATTGTCGCATACGCTACCGGATGATATGCAGTTCACAACGAGCAGATTGATCTATCTCAATATCAAGCCAAGGCAAAAGATAAACTCCATATTGACAAAGAAAAAGAGAAGGTTGGTTCCTCGAAAGAAGAACAGATACGAGGAAGAAAACATGATTGCGGATGAGAACTTTTTTGCAAACACCTACGAAGATCAAGGTATTGATAGCCAACAGGATGCACTTCACAACAATTTCAATGACGAGGATATGCCAAACTTTCACGAGGTTGAAGACGATGCAGATGACATTCCAGATTATCCTATCAGCACCCAGCAACCAGACGGAAACCTTTTCCTGGCAGGCTCTCTGGCAGACAGGAAAAAGTCAGGAGCTTTGAGCTATGCAAGAGTCGCAAAGAGAGTCAACATCAAGCTGTTGAAGGACAACCTGTGGGATGAACTGGAACAGGTCACGGAAAGTGGTAAACGTGCAGGTACCATGTTTGAAGATAACGAACTCAACAGCAGCAAGAAGCTACACCCAGACATGAACGAAGGGGAAAACAAAGAGAACGAAGGATCCGTAAATGCTACAATAGATGGTGGCGCGAAAACACTCGAGTTAGCCTCCAATGAGACATCTGAAGACTCCGGTCCAGTCAAAAAGGTTATGTTTGCCTCTTTGGTGACTAAGATGTCAAGCAGATACAACGAGAAGGAGAAGTCCGAATTAAGTACCTCATTCTGTTTCATTTGTATGCTGCATTTGGCAAATGAACATGATTTGACCATCGAAAGCACAAAGGATTACAGCGATCTGCTGATAGGACGATGATCTCCTAGTTGACGACCCCTGTTGCGCACTTTTTGAGTGCGAATGTGTATACTAATAACAAATGTGCTTTACTGTAATCTTAGTCTCGAGGATAAAAGTTGAAATGTTGACTGATAAAGGTCCATTAAAAAGACTCTATATAGATAATAAATAAGAGGACATAATCCCGGTAGACAAAAAGAGGAATTAAAAAAAACATACACGTGCGTACAAACGAGGATTACCATTCTTGAGCTTTGACACCATACTTGGACTTCTTGGTACCCTTGATAGGAACAATTAAATGAGAACCACCTTCCAGGAAGGAGAATCTCTCCCTTCTCATCTTTTCATAAGCAGCGATATGTTCCTCCTTCTTTAGAGTGATTCCAATATCGTCCAAACCGTTGATCAAACAGTGCTTTCTGAAGTCTTCAACGTCAAACTTGCCAACCAAGACTTCACCTTCAGGACCTCTAATTTGTTGGTTAGGTAGATCAATGGTGATCTGCTTCTTCGCTAAGGCCAATGGATATATCTTTTCCAATATTATATCCTGTGGAATTCTGATTGGTAGCAAGCCATTCTTGAAAGAGTTGTTGTAGAAAATATCACCAAATGAAGGAGCAATAATCGATCTGATGCCGAAATCCTTCAATGCCCATGGAGCATGCTCTCTGGAAGAGCCACAACCAAAGTTATCACCGGTGACACAGAGGATTTGGGATTGAGTGTACGGAGCAACGTTCAAGACGAAATCGGTCTCAACCATCTTTCCGTTAGCGTCAGGTGCAAACCTTGACTCGTAGAACAAACCAGCTTTCAAACCAGTTCTCTTAATGGTCTTTAAAAATTGCTTTGGAATGATGGCATCGGTATCAACGTTGGCTCTGTCCAATGGAGCAGGGATGGAGGTTAATTCCAAGAATGCCTGCATACCCATTGCCGTTGCTGGTGCCGATGTTGAAGCGGCCTCTTTCTTTGATAGCGTCTCTTTTGTAACGTGGTCGGATGGAGGAATATCGTTTACTTCGTCTTCAACAAGCTCGTCGATGGATTCACCTGGCTGTAGAGACTCTTTCTCGTGTTCGTACACGGCCTGCTGTAGGGCCTTCGACTCTTCTTCGGAGTCAATGGCAATCTTTGGTTGGGATGGGTCATCATTGTACTTGAAGTTTCTGATATCGGTGAATTTACCAACGATGGCAGCAGCAGCAGCCATCGCAGGGGACATCAAGTGCGTCCTTGACATGGCACCTTGTCTACCAACGAAGTTTCTATTTGACGTTGAGGCACATCTCTCCTGTGGGTTCAAAATATCCGGGTTCATACCAAGGCACATGGAACAACCAGCTTCTCTCCATGCAAAGCCAGCAGCTGTGAAGATCTTGTCTAAACCTTCCTTTTCAGCCTGCTTCTTCACTAAACCAGAACCTGGGACGATCAAACCAAGTTTAATGTTCGGAGCAATATGATGACCTTGAACGACTTTTGCAGCAGCTCTCAAATCTTCAATACGAGAGTTGGTACAGGAGCCAATGAAGACCTTGTCAATCTCAATATCTGTGAATGGAGTCTTTGGGGTTAAGCCCATGTACTTCAAAGCAGATTCGACACCAGATCTGGTGATAGGATCGCTAAAGTCAGCAGGATCAGGCACGCAACCGGTGATTGGAATGGCATCCTGAGGAGAGTTACCCCAAGTTATAGTTGGAACAATGTCGGAAGCTTTGATCTTGATTTCATAGTCAAACTTGGCACCTTCATCCGACTTCAAGGTTCTCCAGTAAGCTTCGGCCTTATCCCATTCCTCACCCTTTGGAGCAAGTGGTCTTCCCTTGATGTAATCAAACGTGATATCATCAGGTTGGATCATACCTGCTCTAGCACCAGCCTCGATGGCCATGTTACAGATGGACATTCTAGCCTCCATTGACAAGTCTCTGATGGCCTTACCGGCAAATTCAATCACACAACCTGTACCACCAGCGGTACCAATGATACCTATCACATGCAAGACCAAATCCTTGGATGTGATGCCTGGTGAGAGTTCGCCGTCGATTGTAATCAACATGTTTTTAGACTTTGCCTGAATTAGAGTCTGAGTGGCTAGCACATGCTCCACCTCGGAAGTACCAATACCGAATGCTAAAGCACCAAAGGCACCATGAGTGGATGTGTGAGAGTCACCACAGACGACGGTAGTACCTGGTAGGGTGAAACCTTGCTCTGGACCAACAACGTGGACGATACCTTGTCTGTCGTCAAGCATACCAAAGTATGTCACACCAAAGGCTTTCACATTGTCCTCCAAGGTTTGGACCTGTAATCTTGAATCATCCGTCTTGATGAATGTGTCTAGATCCTTGAAGTCAACTCTTGAATCCGTTGGAATGTTGTGATCAACTGTTGCAAGGGTACAGTCGGTTCTTCTGACTTTTCTGTTGGCGTCGGCCAATCCTTCAAATGCCTGTGGCGATGTCACTTCGTGCACAAGATGTCTGTCAATATATATAAGATATGAGCCGGATTCGTCTTGATGGACGATATGGTCATGAAAGACCTTATCGTAAAGGGTTGTAGGATGTGATGTAGTTTCTGATGGCATGATGTATGTAGATGATGTTTTCAGACAACTAGCTAATGTTTCTTCTGTAAGCACTGTGTTAACAAGAATGAAGAACAGTCTTAAAACTTTGAAAAGGATCAACCTATGTCGAGAAGAGAAAGAAGATAGTGATGGTAACCGATGATGGATAGTTCATCAACAACAGTTCATTCCTATGGGGTCATCATCGCTAAGGAAAAGAAAGCGTAAAATATACTTAAGCGTTTGAACCGCAGCCTGGCGTGGTGCGGCCGCCTGTCCCGCTTGTTTTACTCATACTTAACGCAGCCAGGAAGACAAATTGGCCGGTGGCGGAGGGCCGGTACCGGCGCATTGCTTATGCATGCGGAGTGCTCCGGTACAGGGATGATGACTACAGCCAATCACGCAAAGGCTGATGGTCATTGGCGCGACTCTTATGACTGATTCTCAAGTCTTCGGCGAGATCTCATGGCTAGAAAACTCCGATTCTCATGGTGGTCAGGAGAATCTGGGGTATATTTGTACAGGGTTCTTGTGTGACATTTTGGCTGATATAGTCTGTAGCGGTCTAAAGGTAAGCAAACCACAGAGGATTCTAGCAGCTCTGTATGTTCAAACTAAAAAACACACCATTTAGATTGATCCATCCACCTGTTAACCCTTATTTGCAAATCTAATTAGGTACACGGGAGAATCACAGAGCCATAAGGTGGTAATCATTGATTATAAAGAGAGCAAAAGATTGAATCCTTAAAAATAACTGTTGAGACTGGGTAAGCAAGGTCTGCCCTATTAGTTGCGTCACTGCTTCAACCTTCTGAAATAGCTAGCCATTCCGATTCCACCAGCAACTATCAAACTCCATTCAACACCCTTGAGAATCTTCTGCTGTCTTTTTTCAAACTTTATAGCATCAGAATATCTAATGTCCGCCCTGAATGAAACCATGGTGTATAACGGAATCCAATACTTGGGCAAGACTCTTCCTAAGATAGAATCCAGCTTCTTTCTAAATAGATACAACGATGAAACAACCTTTGCAGACATCTCATGATAGTTAGCGAGGGCTAACTTCAAGATGGACTTCAAATCCTCATTTCTTGATGAAGAATATTCGGCAAATGCCTTTGACCTATCTCCCTTGTACTGATCCATCAGCTCCAACAATATCCTGACGTCTTCAAACCCACAGTTCATTCCTTGGCCGTAAAATGGAACCATCGAATGCGCAGCATCTCCAACTATAATACACTTGTCTTTGTAATGGTATTGGTTACAGTTGACCTGCATCAATGCACCTTTAGGATAAGTCATGAAACATTCAACTGCTTTTTTCATTCCTATCAACTCAATCGCATCTGGGAAGTTTTCCTTGAAAAACATCTCAACCTTTTGCGGAGTATTGATTGATTCGGTGAGTTTCCAAGGACCAAAGAATGTCGACGTAAAAGATCCATCCTTATTTGGCAATGCTATCAACATGAAGCTTTTCCTTGGCCAGATGTGTAGATGGTTTGGATCAATTTGGAACGAATTGTTTGGTCCAGGAGGGATATACAATTCCAAGTAACACATGTCAATGTATTCTTGGCTATAGTTGAGTCTGATTGATCTTTGTAGATGTTGTCTCACTTGAGAGTATGACCCATCGGCACCAACCACAAAATCAAACTCACAAGTCGCATGTTGTTTCGATTGTACATTGAAACCAACGACCGCACTGGTCTCGGTAAACTTCAAACTGGTCAATTTATGCTCAAACTCCAGCTTGATCTTTTTTTTGACATCTTTACAACCTTCGTTGAACCTTTCAATCTCAATTATCATTCCAAGATTCAACTTTTCTCTATCAATCGAATTGATACTCTCGCCAAACAATCCATAGACCTGACTGATCTGTTCCCCCTTCAGATTGTGAATCATTCTTCCGTACATTGGGATGATTCCTTCCAGTATCCTACTTGCCATCTCAGGATCGACATACTTCAAGGCACGTATACCACGCTCACTAACGGCAAGATTGATCGATCTTGAAGCTTGGCCTAGCGATGCCGTGTCTATTCTAGGGTCAGGTCTAAGTTCAAAAAGGGTCACTGAATGACCCTGGTGGGCTAGTCCGATTGCAGTGAGCGCCCCAACGAGACCTGCTCCTATTACTGCGACGGTCGAATCTGGCATATTTCACTTTGTGGCTTCTGATGCGAAGGTCGTAGTGGCTGCTTTGAAAGTGTACTATTATATAGAACTAGTGAACTGAATCGATTTACAAAGTTGTAGTAGGCGCCTCCAACACTGTGTTTGTTTTTTTCATTCTGCTAGGTACATATCGGACCATGTTGGAGATGAGGATGAGGATGGTGCGATCTCTCGTAAAAGATAGCCCGACACCCGCTGATTCCCTTCACGCACCGCCTCGAGGTGCACTTCTTGTCACTAGTACTTTCAACGTTTGCTATGTGTCTAGTGAAACAAAATATGAGTCGAAACATTGAATAAAAGGAAAGAACATAGAAGAAAATAAAATGAACCGATCAGTAAGGAATAGAACATAATTATAGAACACCTCCAAGACAAAGAGTATAAAAAAGGGGTTAGTACAAAAGGATGGATGCCTTGTATGTATATATATGTTGTTTCGAAAGAGTCTGGAGGTTTTCAAGATGAGACTACACCCCCCTTTCTGTAGATACTGCTCTGGATACCCTCCCTTGTTGGAAAAATATGAAATGTATTACTTCAAGGTGCCTCTCTCATCTCAAAACGTCTCTAAGATAACCACTCAACTTTTCAGCTCCGTTCTCAAGTGCCCCTTTCAAAGCATTGATATCCTCACCAATGTACTTCTCTGCAAATTCCATGATCTTCTGCTCGATATCATCACCATCGAAAGAGCCGGTTCTACCTCTCCCACCACCACCTTGGCCACCGGGAGCGCCTGCTTCCTCAGAGCCACCATAGTATTGAGAGGATGAGATTGACGAGGCACCGGTAAACGCCTGCAACTTGCTCCTGGCCTCCTGAGCCTGTGCATCGTCGTACGAATTGATACCATAAAATTGGTCGGAAGATATACCCTTTTGGTTGCCGAACCTAGCAGCAACGTCACCTTTATAATCTATATTTTGCTGCTGCTTCTTAGCCTGTTGCTGTTGTTGTGTAGCAGCGGCTGATGTTGCAGTCATTCCAAAACCCAACTTTGCGAACGATTGGGTCACCTTTTCTGTTCTTTGTGCCGATTGGGATTGAGGTAGTGCTGCTCTTGCCCTTGGGTCTTTCTTTGGTTGTAAGAATTCGTCTAGGTCTGGGACAGGCTCTGCTGATCCACCTAGTGATGACGAGAGAGAGTCTTTCTTTGGATTGTAGCCAAGTGACTTGGCTTCCTCTGCCTCTTGTTGCGCCTTCTTTTCGAAATCGTCAAAGTCGATGTCTTCAGATGCAACCTTCTTGAGGCCCAGCTTGGCCTTGTTTCTGTTAACCGCTGATGATCCACTTCCCAAGATGTTCTTTTTTGCTCCAACTGAGCTCTTCAAAGATGAAGATTTTGTTATTGTTCTAACCTTTGGTGCTGCGGTCGTTGTTGTTGTCGTCGTTGCTGATGCTGAGGAAGCAAGGGTGCCGTTGGATGAGTTGTTTGATTTGTTTAGAGGAGTGATTGGCCTCGATCCAAGTGGAGATGGCGTTGCTGAAGGCTTGTCCCATTTGCTGAAGAAATTATCTTCTGGATCCTGAGACTGAGGATCGTCAAGTTGCTCCTCGTTACGATCATCCCACTCGAGCACTTGAGGGTGATTCTTTGCATCCAGCAAGGCCTTCTTTTCCAACTTCTCCTTATAGTTTGAGGCAATCATGGATCCGTACTTCTCCTGTGGTTCCTTCGATAGATACGCCGAGCCACCATTTTTGATCAGGAAGTCCCTGAAGTTGTTGTTACCACCACACTTCATCAATCTCAATTGTTTGTATGTCCATTTGGTATCTAACACTGAAGACTTAACGAATGAAATGTGGACACCCAGGTTTCTGTGGTTGGCACTACAGTTCAGACAGACAAAGATACCAAAAGGAATTGAGGTCCATGTAGGGTTTTTTGTAGAACAGTCAAAGCATTGTTTGTTGGAAGGATGCTTCTGTAGTTTGGCAAATATGGATTTGATCTCTTCTTTTGTTGCAAAGTCGTCCTCCGACATTTTGGCGTTGATCGTTAGACTGGTTGGTCGTGAACGATTGGGTTGTTGGCGACTTGCAATGATCGTGCTCAAATTTCAGATAAACTGATGTGTAGCCTAGATCCTGCCGATGTACCTACCTAGTAGGTGAAGTACCTGAGCAGTTGGTTCAAGGGACAGATAGACTGGATCAGCTTGGGATCAAGCTGGGTTCCATACGTGGTTGTGTGTTTGGTTGGTGTCTGTCTGTCTGTCTGTGCAGGGAGAGTTGTGGCCAGCGGTAGACAGAAGCAGCTACACAGCTAAAAGAAAAGGGCTTTGTGTGTTTTTTTTGTCTGGCGCCGCTGATGTCTATGTCCATCTCTTGGCTGTGCTAATTTCAATAAATCGATGGTTATGAAGCACTGGACTCTATAGTGCATTACGTAATATATTACCATATTGAAACCTAGCGCGTCTGCGCCTGTGTCTTTATTTACCTTCCCATCTGAACAAGATCGGGCTTTCCTTACTTCTGTCACCACTTATTGATTGATTAATAGCTCAACTGGACCATCACCGGTTGATCCTCGTTTTGATTCTTTCTTCTTTATAATAAGTACCATTCGTATTCTAGATAAAGATAGACAGCATGTCTATGATACAACATGCACACTCAGGGCAACATACAAGGCACCAGCATCAACGACTCGACACCCAAAAGAAGAGGCTCCTGGATGACGATGAAGAAGATCAGAACGATGCTTTCTTCATCAGACTCGATGACAACAACAGAGAAACACACCAGTTGAACTTTGATCAAGCCATTAAGCTTGCAACGGATAACAAGATTAACAGCAACAACACCTGGAATATAGCCTTAATCGACTACTTTCATGATATGAATCTATTGAGAGGTGTCGATGGTACATCGATTAACTTCCAAAAGGCAGGAGCAACCCTGGATGGATGCATGAAGATCATCTCCCATAGAATAGATTCTGTTTCAAACGAAACCGCAAGGATGCTGACTGCTCTTGGCAATGGCAAAACTCTCGCAGGCTCTGCTCTAGATATCAATGGTAACGGCATTGGTGGTGATGAAGATGAGGATGACAATGAAGCTGATCTGGCTAACGCAAGACGGAAGAGGACAGCCAGTATGAGGCCCAAAAATACATTGAAGGAAAACTTTGACGCGTTGAAAATAAAACAGGTTGAAAAAGAGTTGAATATTGATCCGCTGTTCAAAAAGACACTCTCAGACTTTGACGAAGGCGGAGCAAAGGCTCTATTGTTGAACTCTCTATCGATGAACAGTGAAGGAAGGGTCGTGTTTGATGATTCCATTGCATCCCAAGAATCTGTTAAGAAGACGTATACAAATCCAGATGTAACGCCCGAGGAAGAGGCACGTTCAATCATGCAAGAACAAGAAGCAAGTGCAAGTAGAACAGTTGATAAAAGATTGAATACAATCATTTGTGCTATGAAGGATCCTGCTACAAGTGATGGGGAGGTTGATTTTCAGGTGAGCAGCGGTCTGCGACGGATGGCTGACTTATTGGTCAACTTTGAGGCTACCACTTCCAAAAAGTTCATAGATGATATGTTGCAACGACAAGAGGATGATGCAAGCATGCAGGATGATCTGGATTTAGGAAACGTAGGAGAAGATGGTGCGGAGGACTCGGATTTGGCCATCGATGATTATGATGTTGATGCTGACGCTGGCGTAATTATCAACACGAATGCGCAATCACCCCAAATACAGGACCCCTTTGATGTCATGCATAATGACAACGCTGTTAGAGAAGAAGAAGAGGAGGAGGAGGATGAAGAAGACTATGGCAGCAAGGATGTTTTAAACTTCTTTGACAATGCATCGAGATATGCATGGAGAGGACCACAGCACTGGAAAACGGCCTTGTTCAAAAAGGGTTTTGTGAGGCAAAAAGACGATGAAGCCGTTTCTGAGTTGCCAAAGCAAAGGGAACCACCACAAAAACCCCACACAACCGAACAGCCGGGAAACACAGCTAATAATTTAACACCACACCAGAAATTAACGAAAGAAAACAGCGGGATCAATTTCCTGACGGACGAGGACGATTTGGATCTTGACGCACTCTACAAGAAGGGCTCTAGGCTAGTCATTCCAGAGAACAAGAGGGCAGCTGAAGAGCCAACTTCACTTCCAGATGATTTTCGTTGGTCATCACAGAAATTGGTGAAATCATTCCTTAGACCGTCGACAAACTTGCGTCTCTTTCATAGGAAGAAACTTAAGACGAAAGAAAACGAAAGAGTCCATGCCGATGAAGAGTTTTGGGCAGATAATTACAGTGGGGCAGGCGTTCCCAATGAAGTCGTGGACTTTGAAGACCCACAAAATCTATTCAGTGTTTCTATCTCGGACTCTTTGTCACACACTCATGGTGGTGATCATGATGATGACGACGATGATGAGTATGAAGGTTATGGCGAGATTGATTTTCACTCGCAAATTACATCGCATGCTTTGTCCGATGCAAAGAATAATGTGTCGAATCACAAGAAGAGCAAACAGTTGAATTATGCAAAGGTTGCCAAACGAGTTGATGTCAAACTCTTGAAAGAGCGTCTATGGCAATCCACTGTGCTGTTGAAGAACGGCATTCAGGTAGATGGTCAGGCCGAGACTGAGCTTCAGCCGACAGAAAATGATGAAGATAGATCGGTTGGGATCAACACCAATTTAAGTGAGGTTGTTAATGATGTGGGTGCCAAGTATGACGGCAGGCAAAGAAAAGACCTTTCAACGTCGTTTTTCTTCATTTGCATGTTGCACTTGGCCAATGAGCACGATTTGAACATCCAGAGTAACGATACTTTCACGGATTTGATGATCACAGGCTCTTTGGCAGAGCAAGTGTAATATGGTATCAGAGTATATATTGCATGCAAGGGCACTATAGAATCAATAATAGCGTTGTCTTTTTGTGAATTTAAAAACGAAAACATCCGGACTCGCCCGACTGGCTGAAACCTCTAGAAGGACCAATATGCTGAACGATTACACGTAAAAAATGAAAAAAAAAAGTGAGTTACATGCAATACACTCCAATTGAAATTATCTATAGACTTACAAAATTTATGCTGTGGTACCGTTACCGTTGATCTCTTCAACCTGTAACGACTTTTGAGGAGATGGATTCAAGATTCCAGTAGCATCAATCAACTTAACAGCAGGGTTTAAGGTCAAACCGAAACCTGGCTTGTCCAACTGAGTCAAGTTCAAGTAACCCTTGGTAGGAACAACTTCATCTATGAACAGAGCTCCAAAGACAGGTAGAACAGTCTTGGAATCTGGCGAGTTTGCCAAATATTCTTGGAATGGAGTGTTTTGCTGAGAAGCGACAAAGTGGTACGAGTACGATCCAGATGCATGGGGAACAACTGGAATATCGTATGCTGCGGCCTGTGCTGAGATCTTCAACAGTTCGGTCATACCACCAACCCACATAACGTCTGGTTGTAGAATGTCCACATTACGACCTTCGATTAGCTTTCTGAAACCGTACTTGGAATACTCGTGTTCACCAGTGGTGAACTTCATTCTTGGGAATGCACGCTTCAAAAGCGCAAATCCATCAAAGTCATCAGGGTGTAAAACTTCCTCCCACCAATTGATGTTCAAGTCTTCAGTAGCCTTTAAGAGATCAATGACGTATGAAACATTTAGCGACATATAACAGTCAACCATCAATGGGAAATCAGGACCAACCGCCTCACGATGACCCCTCAAAAACTCAACATTTTTTCTTAAGCCAACGAAACCTTCATCAGGTCCATATGGTAGAGCAACCTTACCACCCCAAAAACCCATACCTTTTGCAGCAAGTGGGTCACAACCGGTACAGTAGAAGTCAATCTTTTCTCTTGTTGCACCTCCAATCATCTTGTAAACTGGCTCATTTCTAATCTTTCCAAGTAGGTCCCATAGTGCCAAATCGACAACTGAGATAACCGCCATTGTGATACCTTTTCTACCATAGTACATCGATGCTCTGAATAACTTGTCCCAAATCATGGTATAGTTTCTAGGATCTTCACCAACGATGAATCTCTCAAAGTGGTTCTGCACCAACCAACAGGCTATTGGACCACCAAATCCTGTGGCGAAACCTTTCGTTCCGTCTTCGGCTTCGATTTCAACACAGAAGGAGCCCAAGACATTAATACCCCAACTTGTTCTTGAAGCTCTGTACTCAGGGTATTTAGACATCGGGTTGGAGATGAAGTTGTCGACCAACCAGTGGCCCTTTGAGACATTGTGGTAGTCTCCTCCGATGTTTTTACCTTCGAGCAGGTAGGTCTTGATGGTTTTAATCTTTGGGAATTCGGTAATGGACATCTTTGCTTTTCAACTACTTATCTGTTATAATTTGAATGGATATTGATCGATTGAATGAATAAGTGAACAAATGACACTTGACGGAAGAAAAGAAAGTGAAAGGAAGAAATCGAGGGACACTGGCCGGCAACTTTATATTTATACGTACTTGTCAGCGGGCAATGTTTTCCAAACACTTGTTGGTGTGGTCCATTTGTCACTGATTTTAGGAATTGGCTGTTGTCCTTTATTTGACCTTCGGATTAAAGTAAAAAGAGCCAACCACCAGCAAGATGGGTGGAAACCGGAGGATACTGCCATCCCAGTTACCCCGGATTTTGACCCTTACCTTAAAAAATACTTCGGTGTACCATCATTCCGTGAGTGCGGTGGCAACCCTTTGCTGGGTGAATCATTAATCCGGCCTCCCTCATAAGTGCCGAGCAGACGCCAGGAGCACAGCAGCTTCGAGGGTCGCGTCTCCCAAACTTTTCAAGCGCGTCAACACAGCCTCATACTGAATTGGGTAAATGAGGATAATAGTAATGTAGTAACAGTTATGATAATATTGACAGTACAAAACATCCCTTTTTTGTAGAATGTGGAAGCAAGGCATAAAGAAAAAATAAAAGTACATGCATAAGCAATTAATGAACTATTGGCGTGCAGCTACTCCTGCTGAGAAAAGTTACTATGGTCCAAGTATTTAAACAAGTCCTCCAGACCATACGACGAAGCATCAAAGTGGAACGTTTCCAAGAGCATATTCTCCTGTTGGTTCCTACTGTTCAAGTTATACCTAGAGGTGAACTCCTGCAAATCTACAGCAGAATGCGAAGCAGTAAGATATCCGACAGAATTCGCCCCAGATTCATATCCAGACTCCATTGGCAAAGCGCCATCCGGCTGCCTTTCCAAATCGGTAAGCTTGTTGCTTAGGATCAACGAGAGCAAATGGGTATTTATGGACATATCAGCAATGGCCTGAGATGGGCCAATCTTCTCCCCATCATTCCCATCACCACCATCCGTGCTACCACTGTTGCCGTTGGCTCCAAAGTCGCTACCGTTGGAAGTACCCGTTGGATGGTCGGTTCCATTCACGCCCATGTCCAAGTTACTCAAAGTTCTAAGGATCCTATGGTACCGTTCTGCAGCAGGCCAGTGCTTCCCAATCGCACTCAATATAGAACTAAACAGTTTCAACCTTGAGTTAAGATGAGCCTTATTGACGGGTGCGTTTTCCTTCTGATTGAAGATACTATCAGCAATAAGTAGACGGGCATTGACCCAGATGTAAAAAGCATACTGAGGACCAAGATACTCGACAATTTTAACACGGTGATGCCTTTCATATTCGTAGAGTTGTTTGGCCATCGATGCGACATCTTCGACTGCCTTTAGGCATGTCTTTCTCGATTGGTTCGAATGCTTAAAAGCGCTAGATTCAACGTGTGGGTACCCATATGCGCTATGCATCTTCACCAGTGTGACGTTATAGGTGGCGTTCAAGAATGCCAGTCTTCCAATTTCATCTGGATTGTCCGTTCCAAGATCCAGCTTGACCGATTCGACGGCTTGTTTATACCTCGGTGGAATTCCATCCTTCCAATCTTGAATCTCGTTTTCCAACTGATGGAAATGGACAAACCATTCACCAACTTGGTAGCGATTGTTGATATCCCTTGACTCTCTCAAGAAACTATGGATCTTTCTTAGGATCTTGATCATCTGTGTCGTGTATCCAAATGCATCAAGTGTGCTCGATTCTAAGCCACCAAGGGCAAATTCAGCGGTACGTTTGCCACTCATTGCCCAGAAGTTGGTGTTCCCCGGTGTTGCAAACTGTAATTCGGAGTTGGGAATTTTCAAAGGAGCACCGGAAGTGACTGAACTTAGCACGTCCAACATTGCAATTCCCCAAACCAGTCTTCTCCTTCCTTCTTCATCGATCCAGTTCTTTGGCGAGCTCAACAGCTTTGCTCTTTTGGTCCTGATCATGATGGGTGTAGTGTTAGCGTCAGCGCTGTGGCTGTTGGCATTGAGAGTAGCGATTGTGTTTGCGGTGTTGGCCGTACCCGTTGGGGTATTTGTCGCCATTAAACCACCTCCCGAACCAGGGCTATTGTAGTTATTGTTGTTGTTGTTGTTGTGTGGACTCGTGTCTGTTGGGGGTGAGGATTGGCCAGTCTCGCTATACGAGGATGGCAACGTTGGTAGTTTGAGTTTGATATCGGACAAGTTTAGGTGAACTGCTCCCGAAGAGGCCATTCCTATGATGGACCAAGACTCTGTCGAACTTGAGTTTCCTAGGCAATAGTATGCCAGTAGGGTTATTGCCTGTAACTGTGCGATTGATGAGACAGAGTAGCATTCTAGGATGATGCGCTGTTTGCAAGTTTGGGTTAGACTGTCTACTTTTTGCTGGGTATCGAACGGTGATGGATTCATTCCCAACTCATTGATGTATGGGATGGCGTTCAACATAATACCGTACAGGATGATCGGTGGATCTTGTTTATTGTTACTGGTATCTCCGTTCTGTGTGCTTGCGATGTATCTTTCCACCTTCGTTCTGGATTGTTTGGGATGAATGATTGGAAACTTGGAAAATATTCTTTTGAAAAAAATATCCACCAGTGATAGCACAACGGCTGCACTTGGGAGATCCGTTGTTGGCATTGCCGTTGGTTGTGGTAGTGGAGTAAGCTGTTGTCGCTGGAACTGATGTCGCTGTTGGGATGATGATACCGATGTTGGAGCGACAGAGTTGGTTATTGGAGTGGCAGAGTTTGTTGGAGGAGTTGCGTTCGTGGGCAGCATAGCTTTCACATCCAGTAGATCATGTCGAGAGTTCCAAGCGTTGCTGGCTTGAAAGCTATGGATGTTGTTTTCGATTGTCATACCAGGGTTTGTCTCTTTGAAATGAAGCAGTTCTCTTTCCAACTGTTCGACCTTTACCTCGTATACCTTACTCCTGTCTTCAAGAACAGACAGACGAGCCATCACGTCCTTTCCGTAGCCTGGTTTAAGGCCTGGCTTCTTCACCATTGAGTATGTACAAGTGATGGCATGTTTGAGACAGTAATCACAGGTTGGTTGTGAGTTACACTTTAGCTTTTTTGCTCTGCAATTGTCACATGATTTGGACACCTTGATACGTTGATCATCAAGTCCTGGGGTTGGAGTGAGATCCACAGACATGTTGTTGTTGTTGATGGTATTGATCCAAAAATCGGTTCCTCTTTATGGGACCAATCCCTTAGATGGTGGTACTTTGAGCTTTGTGCTTCACGCGAAGAGGATCACACAGTAGTGAAGGTATTGATGCAGAGCAACAGAAAATAGAAGTCTAGTATTGTGGTACTGGCATACGACCGATCATGTTATGTTTGAGTGTGGTTGATCGTCGGTCCGTTCGTTTGCCAAAAGAAGTTGTGGATATTTGGATCTGTGGAGTGCAACCAACCAACTAGATATTTTCGTGGGAAAATCACCACGCTCTGTTGGTTCTTTACGTGAGCGAGTTGTCCGTTTCAGCGGTTACTTCTCAGCACGGTGAGAGAGCGAGCATCCGGCAATAGAACCCCGGAGGCTTTTTGCTTTTTAATTTGTGGGGAAGAAGAAGAAACCAGGTGCACTGCACAGCCATGTTTGTGGTCTTTGAGTCTCTCCTCGGGAAATCTTTAGCCCGTGACTTTTTTTACCTCCCTTTTTCAACCATTCTCAAGCCGATTCTTCGAATAACATCCATAAATGAGTTTTTTCAACTTGTTTGATTTTCATCCCTCAAAGTATTCCTCTTCTTTGCTGCTTTCCTTATAGATTCATTCAATCGTTCCTCATCTAAACACCCACTACCCATTATTAACACACTCACACACAAGACAGAAATGACCGCACCTCCAGCTCCTGGTATCTACACCCCAATTCCAACCTTCTTCAAGAAAGAAGATCTTCACACCATCGACTTTGATACACAACTGGCTCATGCAAGATTCCTCAAGTCAAGCGGTATCAAGGGACTGGTCATCATGGGTAGTACTGGTGAAGCAGCACATCTAACGAGGCCGGAGCGTTCCTCCATCATCAAATCCATCCATAATGACATACCAGAATTCCCTATACTTGCCGGGGTTGCCCAAAATTCAATTCAGGATACCCTTGATGAAATCTCCTCTGTAAAAGAGGCAGGTGCCTCCTATGCTCTAGTTCTAAGTTCCAGTTACTTCGGTCCAGGTATCAAACAGCAAGGAATCATCGATTACTTCACAGCAGTGGCAGATGCATCCCCACTACCAGTCATGATCTACGTCTACCCGGGAGTCTCGAACAACATCGTTGTCGAACCAACAACGGTGATTCAACTCTCCAGCCATCCTAATATCGTTGGTGCAAAACTCTCCTACGGTGACGTTTCCCATCACACACTAATTGCTTCGAATCCCGAAGTTCAAAAGAACAACTTTTACACCTTCACAGGATTGGGTCAGATCTTGCTACCTGTTTTAGCGGTCGGTTGTAAAGGTACCGTCGATGCCCTTTCTGGTGCATTCCCTAAATTATATGTCAAGATCTTTGAATTGGTCCAGCAGAACAAGTTCGATGAGGCTGCAAAGTTGCAGTACATTGCCACCAGAGGTGAAGAGTTGGTTGTTAGGTTTGGTGTTGTTGGTATTAAGAAGGCTATTCAATCCCAAGGGTTTGGTGAGACTTATCTCGGTAGAATTCCATTGAACCAGGATGTTGATGAGAATGCTTGGGCTCAATTTTCGGAGAATTTGAGCGATTTGGTGGCTACAGAGCAGACACTGTAAGTTGCCTTTTGAAATCAACCGTTTTTGTCAAAAAAGTTATAAGTTTTATTAGATAATCTAACGCCTTTACAAGAAAATTGGAGTAGAAAATTTTAACATTTATATCTGTAAAATGAGACAATATTAAAAACACTGAAAATTCAATACTACTGCAAATTGACAAACAATCCACCATCAACCAACAGTTGAGCACCAGTGACATACGATGACAAATCACTGGCCAAGAACACAGCTGGACCAGCCATATCTTCAACCTGTCCCAACCTACCAAGTGGAATTCTTCCTTCCATGTACTCCCTCTTTGCATCATCTGCCAAATCCTCATCGTTCAATTGAGTTCTAATGGTACCAGGCAACAGGGCATTGCACCTAATCCCATGCTTCCCCAACGAGCAAGCAGTGGATTGCATTAGCGATAAGACACCTGCTTTAGTTGGAGTGTAGTGAGTTTGAAATCCACCTCCAACAAGGGCACTAATTGAAGACATTCCAATGATGGATCCACCTTTTCCTTGCTTGATCATTTGTCTTGCGGCAGCCTGGGTTGATAAGAATGCACCGTCAAGGTTTATACTGACTGTCTTCCTATACAACTCATAACTGATCTCTGTGAATTCTGCAAATTGGCAGATACCAGCATTTGAAACAAACACATTCAATTCGCCAAACGTGGAAACTGTCTGCTCGATTAAGTTGGTTGCTGTTTCAGGTTGGGAGATATCCCCTGGCACTGCCAGTAAAGTTGGGATCTCTTCATTTTTCAATGATTCAACTAAGGCTTCTTGTCCTACTAGGTAGTTGATAGCAACTTTGGCGCCTTGTTTGTACATGCCAATGGCAATGGCTCTTCCAATACCCGTCGCAGCACCAGTGATGGCAACAACTTTTCCATGTAGCAGTAATGGCTGCTGTGGTTGTGAAGACATGAGGATGAAGTATGGTGTTGAAGTATGATGTGATGAGGTGCCGTGAAGCTGTAAAAGATTACGCCAGATTTGGCAAAAAAAGAATTAGCTTTATAAGAAGTCAATTGGTAAGAAGAGTTGATCATTGTTGAGTTTCTTGATTTCTAGAGTCAGAATTATCAGTTCTAAAGGCGAACTAACTTTTCAGTCAAGATAGTTAGTCATGGCCCTCTCTCTCTGACTTTCCCCAGATCACTTACTCTGACAGCCACCTCCGGAAAATTGATAAAAGATCAAAAGGGGAGTGGCCTGTCTGTTCGCGCACTGCCCAGTCTGCATATGCAATGTCGTTTACTCGGAAGGCGAACAGCCTACACTACTCAGATACGTATACCTGCAATTATCGGAAATAACCAGATTTATCCAGATCCATTGATTGATATTGAAATATAGTATAAACACTAGAGAAACCTTGAATGCCAAATCAACTGTGCGCTTGGTTTAATAGCCGATCCTCGCTCAAACATGGCATGTGAAAGTCCACGATCCAGATCCAACCTCATGTGTCTTTCCATCCGGTAGTTCTACAACAGCCCTCGAGTTGGAGGGAACAAGAACATTATACTCAAATTTCCCACCCTGGTCAATGTTCCAATTGGACTCGATCAATCCTAAATCACACATATGACTGGAATTACTAAAAGTGAGACCACCACCAGGCTGTGGTCTCAACTTGAACTTCTTCCACCCCGGTTCAAGCAAACAGATTCCACCGATTTTCTCGTGCATCCAGTTGGCAACAGCACCTAGCGCATAATGATTAAAAGAGGTCATGCTGCCAGGGTTGATATCTCCATTTGGTAGCATACTGTCCCAACGCTCCCAGACGGTGGTGGCACCCATCGAGACAGGATAGAGCCATGATGGGCACTCCTTTTGAAGTATCATCCCATAAGCATCTTCCAAATGTCCCGTCTTGCATAGTGCCTCGGTGATGAAAGGCGTTCCTGCAAAGCCAGTGGCAATCTTGTAGTTGTTGGCCTTGGCGAGCGAGCTCAACCTTTCACCTGCAAACTTTTCTTGATCCGCAGTGTTGAACAGCCCAAACGAAATGCATAGTGAGTAGCCTGTCTGTGTATCACTTGTCAATTGTCCATCCGGAGACACATAGGCCTCGTTGAAATCTTTCTTACATTGAGATGCCATCTTGGTGTAAAGCTCAACATCCTCTGTCTTTCCCAACGCTTCAGCACCTCTGATTGCTAAAGTCAGCACAAGGTAGAGGAAAGCATTAGCAACTAGATAGGCATCAGTCATTGCAAGTAATGGATTGTCAGGAGGAGCTGATGGATCCAACCAGTCACCCAACTGGAATTCAATCTTGTCCCATCTCATTTTGCCTTCAGCCTTTGGAATAAAGTCGATCCAGGTTCTCATGCTGTCATACTGTGTAGCCAAGATATCAGGGTTAGATGAAGCCTCATATAGTCTCAATGGAACGATCACTGCAGCATCCTGCCAAATAGCAGCAAACTTGTCGTTCCAAGGTGTATCATAGGAAAATATGACGTCCGGAACAACAACGGCAGGAAAACCTCCATTGGCCTCCTGTTCCAACTTGAGATCCTCCAACCAACTTCTCAAGAATGGATAGCAGTCGCACAGGTACAATGCAGTTGGAGCAAAAACTGCAATGTCACCCAACCATCCCATCCTTTCGTCTCTCTGAGGGCAGTCCATAGGAATGGACAAAAAGTTGCCCCTCATACTGTGGAACACATTCTGGTGCAACCTGTTCAACAACTTGTTCGAGCATTCAAAAGTACCTGATTGTTCCATAACGGTACTCAAGACCAAAAATTCGATGCTGTCTAGCGTGAACTCGCCATACCAATTGTCAACTTGGCAATACCTCCCACCGTGAAAGGTGAAACGTGGAGTGTACTCTTCACCATCCTCATCACCTTTGAATGTGTAACTATCAGTAGCATTGGCTTCACGGAGGGGCCTTGAACCTAGCTCTTCTTTCTCCATGACTTCGGCAAACTTAAAGAGGGTGGTGTGACCCTTTGGTGCCCTTGTCTTCTTCATTCTGGCAAACCCAACTGCATTCTGACCAAAGTCAACGACAAGATTTCCAGCTGGAGTATGGATGATATCTTTAGCTTGTAAGACATCAACTACGCCAACGTAACCAAACGATTGAGGAACGATCTTTTTAGCTGGACACTCAACAATTTCAACGTCGGCCCAATTATCTTTAGTCGTACTACTATTAGGTGATGACCAATCTTTGATCTCCTTGTTGGCATCGTAGGTCTCTCCGTTGTACAACTGTGCGTCCACGATTGGACCATTGTTGGAAAGCCAAGTCTCATCAGTGATGATACTTTGAAAAGATCCATCGTCAAATTCAACGTCCAATTCAAGACTGATGGCTCTCTTTGTACCATAGATGTTTGTGGCACCACCGTCAAAGCCTAAGTAACCGCTGTACCAACCAGCTGCAACTCTTGCGCCAATTGTGTTTTGAGATGGATTGAGTAATTCGGTCACATTGTAAACTTGATGGAGTAATCTGTGCTTGTAACTTGTCCATCCTGGGGCAAGGTAATCGTCACTTGCTTTTACACCGTTGATCTCCAATTCGTAAACTCCCAATGACGTGCTGTATATCTTTGCCGATTTAATCTTTCTACTGGAGTCCAATTGAAAATCCTTTCTGAAGAGTGTCTCAGGTGCTATTCTGTTAACTGATTCTTCTTGGTCTTTTAGAGCAATGAACGGAGCTTTCCAGTGCCCTTTCAGGATACCAACTTGAGATTCGACCTCGTCACTCCATTCGCTAAAGTCATCGATGGACTCCTGGGAAGAGACTCTAATTGAAACTGAGAACGTTTCCTTTTGGCGCAGCTCTCTACCTGGCCATTCAACATGAATAGATTTTGAAGATTGCACCTTATCGTAGGTGATCTGTTCCCCGTCGCCATAGGTGATACGCAATTGATATGCTCCCTGGTACCAATTGTTGATTCCAGGGCTGGATGTTGACCAAGAGAGTGGAGGTGTGACGCTGTCTAGCACGCCAGAGTTATTGCCCGGTTTGATTGAGTCTAGCTTGATGTTTTCGACTTTAATCATTTTCAAAGGCTTGTTTCCAGTTGTTCTTTTTTTTTGGTTTGATATTTGGATGTGTTCTTTGATAAGTCAAGAAGAAGAAGAGGAAGCAGCGGTAGGAATCAAGTACAGCTTCATTCTTATCTCATTTATAGGGAGATGGATCGTGAGGCGACTGGATAAGCAGGCACCTTTTCAACCGATTCAGTCTTCGAACATCCCACTCATCCATCCAGTCACCTTTTGAAGAACTAGTCTTCGGATTTGTGCTGTTGTATCTTCCTCGGAGGAGGGAAGGAAAAGAAGAGGGGGCCATATCACGGAGAAAAGATAATAATACTCGAAAGCTGCAGCGTCATTGTTCCGATCAGAAACTATATTTATATCACGTGAAGTATATTCACGTGAGAGTCATAAAGACCCATAAATTATTCTTGGCAGATACATATACCAATGTGTTCTATTGGCTGTTTGTTAATTGCTCTAGAAAAGTTTTTTTCATATAATATATATATACAGCACAACTGATATCCGTCACCTTTCCAAAAAAACTTAACCCTTTTGCCACGCCACCACTTTACCATACATTTCTTCTTCTCAGACAGTTGCAATAATACCCATTCTTCTTCACTTCTATCTGCTCTTAAAACCACACATTTTGGTTCACTTCAATTATCAAAGATTCAGAGAAAAGTAATACTTATTAAGAGAGCATACTATAAAAAAACCAAAACGTATCACATAACTATTTTTGACTCCTCTTGAATTGTATCATAGCAGTCCACATCATTCACATATACTTCCAACCCAATTGTTTTTTCAAGCAAACTCTCTGTCTAGTAATAGTTGGAAGCCCTAAACTTTTTTTTCGTCGAACTAAAAGGATTAAAAAAAAAGGAGCAGTTTCATCTCATTTTGTCAATTCATCATAGAAAAGACTTCATACAGGGAATAATATTCATAGCCATCATAACCATAATAATAATTGCCTACTAAAGATGTCGTCTCCAGTTGAAGATTTTGATGCCACCATGAAGGAGCTTTCCACCCTGAAGGCCCCTGGTGTGTCCGGGTCTAGGATTAAGAAGCTCAAGGAAATTTTTCTATCGAACGTCACCGAAGAGTCAAAACTCATTCAAAAAATGTATCAGTGCTGTAAGGCTGCTCCTACAACCCATAAATTGGGCTGCTTGTACGTTGTTGACGCAGTTGCCAGAGCTTTGCTTGAACTAATTCAGGCTTCGCAAGATTCTGAAGTTTCTGAAAAATCGACCGAAGGTACGCCAAATGCTGCTCTTTTCAAGATTCAATCTTTGGTTGAGAGTATTATTGATGATGCGGTTCCAGGTTCCACCACCGATGTCCTAAGTAAGACAGGTAAGTTGGTGGATATTTGGGATAGTACTTCTACTTTTGATAAGAGTATTATTCAATCCATCAAGGATAAACATTTCAGTACAACCACCCCTCCAGGTACCCCTCCAAAGAAGAGAGTTACATTTGCAGAGCCTTCACAAGAGACTTCTACTGATACTGCTCCTGCTCAAGCTGAAACCGACGCACCTACTGCGGTTGCCCCTCCTGTTCCTGCTCCTGCTGCTGCCCCTGCTTCCGCCGTTAACACTTCTTCGTCCTCATCTTCCAAAGATCCAACTTCAGTCCTACAAGCCCTTGCCAATTTGGCCAAGAAGACTCCATCTCCTGCTGTCCATGCTGCATCCATGGCACCTGTTGTCCCTTCTGTTGTTCCTGCCGCCGCTGCTTCATCCAACTCCCCTGCTGCTCCTAGTGCTCCTTCAAGTACTGATCCAAATGCCATCTTCCAACTGCTGCAAAGTATGAACAAGATTGGTGGTGCTGGTACTGGTGCTGGTGCTGGTGCCGGTTCTAGTGGTGCTCGGCTAGGTCACGACCAGCAACAACAGCCACAACAACATCAACCATACGGCATGCAACAAGACCAGCAACAGCAACCACAGAATCGTTACAGGGATAGAGAAAGAGATAGAGATTCAAACCCTTATGGTAGAAGGCAAAGATCAAGATCCAGGTCACCAAGACGTGGTGGCGGACCATTGGAGCCACAGTCTACCCATGTTGAGGGTGAAAGAAACGTTCCTGGTACTCCTCACTACAGAGAAAGAAAGCCATACATTGATAACAGTATCACGCCTGGATCCATCAAGGTTGCCTCAAGAACAGTTTTCATTGGTGGTGTTCCTCACTCGATGGATGACCATTCTTTGGCCATACAGTTGAGACCATATGCTGAAGTGCAAAGTGTCATTTTGAACAACGAGAGAAAGCATGCTTTTGTCAAGGTTTACTCTAGGCAAGAGGCAGAACAGGTGATCCAAGCATTTTCTGTTTCTCATCCATCAGGTTTGAGGGCAAGATGGGGTGTTGGTTTTGGTCCAAGGGATTGCTGTGATTACTCGACTGGTGTGAGTACAATCCCAATCGCAAGACTCACAGACATCGATAAGAAGTGGATTGTTTCTGCCGAATGGGGTGGAACTGGTGGTATGCCACTGCAACCTGGCTTGTACGTCGAAGAGCCAGATATTGAAGTTGGTACCAGTGGTCTCTCCTCGAAGGCAATCTCAAAGAGAATGCCAACTAACTCTACTCAGAACGGTCCAAAATCCGATGGAGGGTTCAACAATGGTCGTCGTCAAGGACGTCACCACCGTGGTAATGATTACAACGATTACAACAGCCGTGGCAATGGAGCATATCCTTCGCAACAGCAAATGTTCCAACAATCTCAGTCGCACTACCAATCTCCCCCAAACCAATATGGTCACACACCACTATCCAACCCAGGTAACATTCCAATCAATTTCGGTGGTTACGGAGGAAATCAAGGGGCTCCTCCACCTCCTCCACCACCTCCAATTCACCAACAACAGCAACAGCAGCCTCAGATTCCACAGATGGGAGGTATGGATCAAGCTCAAATGATGGCTGCTATGATGGCTGCCATGCAACAGGGAATGCAACAGCCTGGCCAGCAGTCTCAACAGCAGCAACCTGATATGTCTGCCATGTTTCAGAATCTGGCTAACATGATGAGACAGAACCCACAATGAGTCTGTGCTCTAGTCAATTTTTAATCTTTCTGTATAATTTGCTTCTTCATCTCATGTTTTCATGTCTTCTTTTGATTCATCTCCATTTTTTCTCTTCTTTGACACCCTGATTTTTAACCATGGTTCTTATTCATCCACCTGAATGCTGATTTTACTTTACGCTTGTTTCAAAGAATCAACTATAACCCACTTTTCACCAATGTATTCAACGCCTGCTGTAAATTGCACTACATCGAACTGATGACTTTTATTATACATTCGAGCTCCTAGTCCCTTATAGAAGTATTTATCTACATACCATACTGTAGCTTATACAATAACACATCATCACCAAATGAAAGTCGATGGTGAGCGTTAGTTACATACGTACAACGCAGTTCGTTCTCGAACAAGAGCTATTCAGGAACACAACCAACTGTAGAGTATGCAATTCTCAATAACGAAGCTACCAAAAGTGCCCACATGTAAAGACAAATCTAAGCAATCGGCCATAATCATTGTACGTCGATGGGGCCTACCTTCGTCAAATAGAGCCGTCAAGTAGACCGTAAGTTCAACTATTCGATTCTAGCAAGTGTAGTAAGTCTGTGGAAAACTTGGCATGTCTGCTGAAAAATCCAGGCTGTATAAATTTAAAGGACAGCAGTGCATACAGTACAAATCCAGTAATGTCCACTTTTAAGTTAAGTGCACGTTTGAAATGCAGAAAAAAAAGTGTAAAACACTCAGAAAGACTTAAGCGCTTGACTTTATTCTACACAGCATACGTTTTAAGATTAGGTCCCACTTCTTTACTATAGATAGAGAAAAGGTGAAACAAGCATATAATTGGATCAATTCTTCACAAGCAATGGGTAAGGGGCCAACATTGCTGAACTTTGACGCATTTGCAAAGACCACGGATGACACTAAGATCAAAACTACAACTGGAGGGATCCTAACGGTGATATGCTTCATTACCACTTTTATCCTATTGATCAATGAATACTCCGATTACAAAAGAGTTGTGGTTAGGCCTGAATTGGTTGTTGATAGGGATAGCGAGAGCAAGTTGGCTATCAATCTAGACATCAGCTTTCCTAACATGCCATGCGATGTGATAGCGTTGGACATCATGGATTTGACCGGGGACGTTCAGGCGGATCTATTAACTTCTGGTTTTACGAAGATCAGGTTGGATCCTTCGGGTAAAGAAGTTGGTGAGGAAGTGATGGATGTCAACGGTGGCGATTCAAACTCTGTTATTGTTGGGGTTGAACCAGGTTACTGTGGGCCATGCTACGGTGCAATCAGCCAGAACGACAATGAAAAATTGGGTGTTGGTGAGAAAGTCTGTTGTAACACATGTGACGATGTCAAGAGAGCGTATTTGAATGCTGGATGGAAGTTCTACGATGGTAAGGATGTTGAGCAGTGTGAAAGGGAAGGTTACGTTAAAAGAGTCAACGATAGAATCAATGAAGGATGTAGGGTGAAAGGTACCGCTGAAATCAACAGGGTTGGTGGTAACTTGCATTTTGCACCAGGTTCTTCTGTGAATCAAGTTGATAGGCACATCCATGACTTGTCGCTGTACGATCAGCACAAGGACAAGTTCAACTTTGATCATAAGATCAATCATTTCTCATTTGGGTTGGACGATCACGTTCATTCCGTTGCAGATTATGAAACCACACATCCATTAGATCAAAAAGAATTGAAGGTTGGTAATAAGTATCAGTTGTTCTCGTACTTTTTAAAAGTGGTGAGCACAAGGTTTGAGTTTTTGAATGGTGACGTCCTGGAGACCAACCAATTCTCTGCAACTCAACATGATAGACCATTGAAAGGTGGTAGGGATGGTGATCATCCACATACTATTCATGCCAGGGGTGGTCTACCAGGATTGTTTTTCTATTTTGACATCAGTCCAATGAAGATCATCAACAGAGAGCAGTACAACAAGACATGGAGTGCGTTCTTGCTAGGTGCCTGCGCCGCAATTGGTGGTGTCTTGACTGTTGCTTCTGCTCTGGACAGAACCATATGGACGGTCAACAAGATGCTGAAGGACAAGAAGGAGACCTAGGTTGAGTCGAGATAAAGAATGATGTGTATTTTTTTTTGAACGTAGAAGCTTCATGGTGGCTGGTGAAGATCAGAAATATCTTTTCCGGCGTTCTGTATCAGCATAGACGTATCGGAAATGAAAAAAATGAAAATAGCAATAGAGTACAGGCATTTGTGACATTGTAGCAGCTGAGTTGTGAAGATATGGTAGCTATAAAGCAGGGTTTGAAGAACGGGCAATTACCCCTTCTTTTTTTATTTCCTTTACGTAAGTGTGTAGGTAATTCCAAAAGGGCTGCGACGGTTAACGTATGGGTGTGCTGTGCCCTACGCAGAGTTAAGCTTTGTGTGTTCTCTCCCGAGTAACAGTGTATATATGTTGTTGGTGCGCTGCACTGCACAGTGCGATGACAAAGAACAAAGTGAAGAAAGAGATTGTTCATGGAGAACAGAATGAATTTGTTCTTGTATCATCACATTCCACCCGAGAATACCCTTCTTCTTATCCCATCAAACCCACTCATTCGAACTTTTCACTTCCTCCCTCACACATAACTCTGCTCCAATCAGGAACTTAACAAACTTGCTCACATATCGTCATCGATCGGACACGCGAGAATCAGTCAATCATTTATTCCTTTAATTTCTCAACATCTCCGTCTTCCATTCATTATTCTGTTTATTCGCTCATTAGAAATTGACAATTGCTTGGTTACTACTCGGAGCCACAACACCCACACGCTAGATATACCCCCATTTCCGTTCCCTACCCCCTATTCCCCTGCGATATTCCTCCGCTTTCACCATACAACATGATGTCTTCCGGAACAGCCCCAATGCGTACGAGTTCATCGTTATCGATCCAGTCAAGGACTCCAAGTGGGCCAATGCAAGCAGCTTGCCTCATAATGAACAAACAGGCGACTCACACCGAGTCGCTGTACTATATATGCCTACGGCTTTTGAAGAGGCTAGAAAAAGTTCCAGGGATGAACCTCTACCTTGACTTTGTCTTTGTCAAGGCTGAAGAGAACGCAGAACAGCAGGCAATAGCATTGAGCTCCAAGAATCTAGGACTACTGGCAGAACAAACCAAGTCCAAAAACGGTATGCACGCAGGGCGGAGAAGAACAGGTAGTAGCTTCAACGATAACAGCAATAGAAACAGTGCTTCGTCCTCTTCATCCTCATCTGATCCAGCGCTTGCACTTTGGAGTAGTACTCTTTTCACATTCAGTGCAGGTATTTTACCCGCTCAGATCAGATACGATCCAGTCACACCCATATGGAAACTTTTCCAACAGGGTGCACCGTTATGCTTGATCTTCAACTCTCTCAGTCCCGAAAATGCAATTGAATTGGTCACTTCTGATGATTTGAAAGTTTGCAAGATGAGCGTCTACAAGTTCTTAACTGCCTGTAAGATGTACCTGAACATTAGAGATGATGAGTTGTTCCCAATAACAAGCGTCTTTTCCGACGACACGAATAACCTGATCAAGGTCATACACGTGGTCAATTTAGTGCTCGATTTCGATCCAAGGTTCAACGCCGATGAACTTGCAGACCAGCTTACTGCTTCAGACTCAAGGTCAAAGATCGTTAGAGAAATCGTCGAAAGCGAAAGAAAGTTTGTCCAGGATTTGGAGGTGCTCTTCAAGTATAGAGAAGAATTGATCAAATCGGAACTTATATCGAGCGAAAACATCAACATGCTATTCCCAAACATGAGTGAGATCATTGATTTCCAAAGGCGATTCTTACTAGGCTTGGAATGTAACGCTGGAGTCCCGAGTAAGTATCAACGGATAGGGTCTGTCTTCTTACATCCAGGTTCACAAGGTTTCAAGATTTATGAACCTTGGTCGTTATTCCAAAACTCTGCTATTGATTTCATCAACAAGGAAGCTGAAAATTTGAAAAAATCGTCAAACTTAATCGGAAGTGCCTATGAATTACAAAGCTTTTTGATCAAACCAGTGCAAAGGTTGTGCAAATATCCACTATTGTTGCAAGAATTACTCAAATCAACGGATCCATCTTGGCCCAACTATAAAGAGTTGTACTCTGCATACATTTGTTCGAAAGAGGTCGCAAATGATATCAACGAATCTCAAAGAAAGTCTGAAAACATACAGTTGATGAAAGACTTGCAGGATAAAGTGGTTGATTGGAAAGGCTACACAACAATCAATGTTGGAGATTTACTATTTGCAAATGTTGTCATTGTCAAAGATTTATTGACAGATGGACATTCTTCAGAAAAGGAGGTTCATTGCTACTTGTTTGAAAGACTGATCTTTTTCTTCAAGGAGATACCACAAAAGAACAGACTATTGACAAACAGAAAAAAGTCATCAACCTCATTGGCAAGTACCGGGTCGATATCGCAAGCCAACTTGCAACTCTCCTTGAATGGGATTGTGTACATCAGCAAGATCAGCAGTTGCACAGCTACAGATACAAGTCCTCACTTTTCGAACACTATTGGTCACTTCCTCACTTTGAGATGGAAGGGAAGCAAAGACAGTGGAGGGTGCGTCATCAGATTTAGGATAGAAGAACATCTCGCTCAATGGAGCTCAAGCATTAAGAACTTATCCAGCGATGGTGATCACTACTACAGTCCGAAAGATGCAACTACAAGATTTGAAGACTATCAACAACTACAAAGGCAACACTCAGCAACAGCAATTGGGCAAGGAAGATCACTTTCGAATTCTTCTGAGAGCTCGTCCTCTTATTTTCTTCCGAAGCTAAGAACGACTAGCTCTTCTGGTCTCTCCTCATCAGTGATAAGCAACAACTATCCTCCGTTACCAACTGAAAAGAAACTTAGGTCTGTCTCATCACCGGCATCCATCATGGACAAAAACTCACCAAATTCAAACTCGGTAGGGTCCGCAGTAACAACCGCAACAACCGCAATAGCATCCTCATTATCAGCGACCTCCGATTACGCTCTAGACACATTGAATTCCAATTTCTCTGATCTTTCGGTCTCCACTGGACACCAACAGCATGTCGCGTCAGCACAGGCACAGCATCAGCAGTATCTTGCCTCACTACCAGCAAAGGTTAACATCAAGTTGATCTATGAGCCTCATGCCGTACATCTTTCCGTGGAACAGACTATCTCTTTTATTGATCTCATTGCTGATTTGGTTACCAAGTTGAACTACACGTTTGGAGTTCAAGGTGAGAGACAGTTCACTGTGAACGATGTCAGACTGAAGTTCAGAGACGAAGATGGTGATTTTGTAAGGTTTCAGAGTGAGGATGACTGGATAATTGCGAAGGAGATGTTGGAAGAGGTGGATGATGAAGAAGAAAGGATACTGAACATCAAAGTGTTTTAAGTTGACGATGTTGTTTGGTAAGCATGGTTTTTATCTTCCTTAATCATTGTTTATCTTCCCTATAGTTCGTGTTTTGTTCTTTCATACTGATTTCGTGCCCAAGCGCCACAAGTCACACAAGATTATAATATACCTTTATGCATTTATTCGAAGTAAATACTAAGTTTGCGGCAAGTCTCAAGCTATCTTTAATAACTGCCTTCTACCAGATTAGATATTACTCTAATTGAAAACAAAAAGGACGGTACAAAAAAAGGCCGTAAATAATAAAAACAGTGATAAAATCTGAAAAGTTTAACCTTAAAATAAAATCGTGGTCATAAAAAAAGATGGTATCCTGGGGACAAGCAGTCGTGAAAAAATTCAAGCTTGAAAGATAAGACATTAGGCATCATTGACCTACAATACTAGAACAGCCATAGCAGAAATCAAGAAGCCGAGGCCGTATTGAGCAACGGAAGCGGCACCTTCGTAGGCTGAAACAGATGCAGCAGTTGTACTACCACCAACTGAAGTGGATGACACGGTGACGAGTTCGTACTCGGTAGAAGTATTCTCTTCCTCTGCTGTATTTGCACCTGCACCAGTTGTGGTACTTGTGGTAACAGTTGTAGCACCGGCGGTAGTTGCAGCAGCTTCAGAACCTATTGGAGTAGCAGCGGTGGCAGTGGTAGCAACTTCAGTACCAGTCACAGTGGTGCATGGAACAGTAACTGTAACAGTAACACCTTCAGAGACAGTAACTTCAGTGGTGTAACTACTCGACAAGTCTGATGAGGCAACAGCGGTTGGGCAGGTACCATCACAAGCAACGGTAACAGTGGTACTGGAGCTGTTGATCACAGTGGAGATTGCAGTGTATGAAGTTGGGGCAGCGGTAGTGGAGCATGGAAGAGTGACAGTGACGGTAACACCTTCAGAGACAGTAACTTCAGTGGTGTAGCTACTCGACAAGTCTGATGAGGCAACAGCGGTTGGGCATGTACCATCACAAGCAACGGTAACAATGGTACTGGAGCTGTTGATCACAGTGGAGATTGCAGTGTATGAAGTTGGGGCAGCGGTAGTGGAGCATGGAAGAGTGACAGTGACAGTAACACCTTCAGAGACAGTAACTTCAGTGGTGTAGCTACTCGACAAGTCTGATGAGGCAACAGTGGTTGGGCATGTACCATCACAAGCAACGGTAACAGTGGTGCTGGAGCTGTTGATCACAGTGGAGATAGCCGTGTATGAGGTACCAGAAGATGAGCTTGAAGCACCAGTAACAGTAGTAGCACCAGTAGATGAGGCACCAGTAGCAGCTGGAGAGGTGATGGTAACAGTCTCTGTGACAACGTATTGAGTCCATCCCTCAGTAACATCTCTCTTAGCTGGGCCAGCCAAAGCTCTGTCAAAGGAGAAAGTCATAGTGTGTGTTCCGTAGCCAGTCTCACCAGTGTAAGTTGTCTTGATTTCAGTGGAATCCCATGGGAAATCAACAGTAACACTTTGGCCATCACCTTCAACAGCTAGACTTAGTAAACTCCATGGACCAACGGCAACTGGAATATCAACGATGAAGTATGGAGTAATACCAGATTGACTAGTGCTCAAGATAGGAGTAGCAACAACAGCGGATGAGGAGACTGGAGCGAATGTTGTAGAACCAGAGGCGGCAAAGGAAGTTGAACCAACAGCGGATGATGAAGCAGCAAATGATGAGACAGTTGGAACAGCAGACGACGAAGCAGAAGCAGAGGTAGAGGCAGTTGAAGCAGCAGACGATGAAGCAGTGGAAACAGCAGAAGACGAAGCAACAGACGAAGAAGCCGCAGTTGAAACAGCAGAAGACGAAGCAATAGAAGATGAAGCAGCACAGTCGGTGGCAGGATCAAACGATCCAAACACAGAACCATCTGGGTATGTGTCAATGATAACAGAACCGTATGAAACATCTGAAGCAACGTAGCCAGCGGCTGATGAGAAGTACAATGGATAGCTAACATCGTCGCCATCAACAACCTCGTTGAAGGTGAAACCGTTCAAACCGTTGATGTATAGGATTCTGGATGTGATCACAAAACCGTCCGTGGTCTTGTCAGCAGTGGCAGTAACAGCACCATCGTCACCAACAGTCATGTATAGACCAATGGTGAACAACAGGTATCCGTCAGCGTCAATGGTGGCGTTCAGCTTATCAATAGTGTCGGTGGCGTTAGGGAAGTAACCGACCAATCCAGTAGCTGGGTCATAGGACAGTGAGGTGAAGGCAGAGAATCCAGAGCCGTTGTACTTGACGTTTGGCAAGAACTCGTCAGAGACACAGCCAGAAGCAGAGGCAGAGGCAGTGGAAACAGCAGACGATGAAGCAGCAGTTGAAACAGCAGATGATGAAGCAGCGGCAGTTTCGCCGTAGAAAGAAGATGAGCCAGCAGCGTCACCAATCGTGTAAACCTTGATACCAGAGACACCTTCGTATTGGGTAGCGTAGGCGTTAGCTAAGGTAGTGGCACCCACCTCTTCACTCAACACCTTGGAGTACACAGCACCATACTTGGAGATGACAATTGTGTATGTGGTCATTTCGTTACTGCTAGTTGCGGCCATGACATTAGCTACCATTGCAAGGATGGTAGCTAGCATCAATGCGGCCATGTTGAAGAAATTTTGCCTCGAAACCATTTGGTATAAGACTTAAGCGATTGAATAGATGGTCTTTGAATTGGCAATACGATCAAACTTCTAGTCAGCAATGACATGGTTCATCATAACTCCATATGATGAGCAGATCTGCGTCTTTATATATATGGTTCCATGGCTAGGCAAAGCCCAAGACAACGTTTGAGAGTATTGTATACTCGGTCATACAATTATATACCACTTACTATTGTCTTCTCATTTTCCATTGTATGTGACGCGAGAAAACAAGGCAACTTTCCCCATGTAGCAAGAGACCTAAGACATGAAAACTCTCCGCGCTCAAGAAACAACTTTTGGCTTAGCACAACCAGATATCCATTCTCGATCATAGTTGGGGGAGGGGAGAATAGAAACGAAGTTACTTGGCGGGCAGCATTGAGAGTATTCAGAGGTGGCCGATGCATTGTTTGCAGTGATCCTCTCTGGATCGATCAGTATGTATGGACACCGTCAGTGGCCTATGTCTGCGTTCAACTTCAGAGAGTAACGGCACCGCATGGACCCCTCCATAATAGGGTGCTCAAGGGATGGCGGCACTATGTTGACCTTTTCAAATAGCATTCCCGGCAACACCCTAGAACAAAAACAGAGGTTTTAGAACCACCTTTTTCATAACAATGTTCACAATAGAACTAAGCATAACGGAGAGTGAAAGAAAAACAAAACACGGTTTTAGCCAACCATGAGTCTTCAAAAGTCCTTAATTTGCAGCCCCTCGCTCATGTTTATCGGCGATAATCGCGACGCAGCTGCACGATCACAGTGGAAACAATAAGGACACGACAAATGGCCAGTCTCTTTTGGAAGAAGCTATTATGTCTTTTTTATACAAACTTTTTCGTTCCGCCCCCCCACTTCGCAAGAGTAAGTTGTCCATATTTTACAAAGCTATACCAACTGCTACCATTATACTCACTCAAACGGCTTTCCCGCCTCTGCCAGTCTCGAGAGAACGGCATGAGAGTTTTCGGTTTCACACTCCTATATACAGTCGGGGCAGAGTGGTATGGAGTTGTCCTATGAAATCGACCCTACAATTGCCCAGCGAGAGGATGTCGACCATAACTCATGAAAGGAACTTTACCTATATGCCTTCTTTGTGGGCTTGATCATTGAACTGGACATGGCAAGTTTTCTCCCTATTGCCAAAAGGTTGCTCCATACCTAACTGACTAAGTGCGAAAGAGCAAGAGCTTATCCTTAGCATATTGTTGATAGGAAGGTGGGGAAAGAGCGTTCCCTTACAAAGTTGTACCAGAATTTTCTGAAGGGAGGCATATCATCTCAAGATTGGCTTGCAAGTCTCAAGATTGGCTTGCAAGTCTATCTTCTGAGCTGAAATAATTCTTTCCAAGAATTCGGAGCCGCATATACGGTTTTTCTTTAGGGTTCTTTCAAGTGTGCTTTGGTCTCACACCAAGAATTAGATCTACTAATGCCGGCACATGCAAACCCATTTCTAAGCTTTCCTTCAGTTGTAACAAGTCATTTTCACTCATAACTCAAATGATAAAGTCACTCAGATAACAGGAGTATTATTTGACTGTCATGACTTCTGAGTTAGATGTTCAGAACACACATGAACTTCAAATATAGTCGTGCAAACATATAATCATGCCGATTTTTTGAGTAGCTGATTGATTCTTTAGATAATTCCAAGGTTCATGTAGAATATGCATGATCGTGCATGTATGCAGAAATAAATTCATCTCCCTATTGTTTATTTATTACACCCTAAGTTTTGCCATGCATATGCATAGGCACTTAACCTTAACCCTAGCCTGTTTCTTTCAGTGCATTGCGGCACTGGATCTCAATCCAGTACATGAAGTCTTTCTAAACACCTCATTACTCATCCGAGAAATCTTAAATGCCGGATGCAAAGCTGCCATCTCGGGCCCTATCATCCTCAAAACTAGCCTACCACTCTCGTCCACACCAAATGAAAAAGGTGAGAATTATCGCGAACACCCAGTGGTAAAAATAAGATGCACGCCAGGTTGCTTCATGCTATACACAATGAATTGTACAAGATTCCTTCACATTCAGGAAATCGCCCGTCCCATTCCTTGGAGGGAAACATTTTGCATACCCTGAAGAATAGGCCGTTGCTTGTTGAAGATAAGATACACATAGCTCTATAATAGCTGATGGCTTTCTAAGCGTAGTATACGTTTGCGAAACGCATAACTATAACTAAGGGGCCAGGGTGCCCCAAGCTTATAGGCTACAATTGATTCATTTATCCGCAAGCATACAACCTCTGTGCTTTTTTGAATATGGCTAAGTTCTAAGCATCTATGTAGTTTATTTCCTTGAAGGCGGAATTCATGGTAAGTTGAGGTCCCACAAAGTTTTATGCATCCACTCATCCAATCGCACTGCAGTAGTCGACCCTTGAATCCAATTTGAACTCTACTAACAATGCAATATTAATTTCGGGAGAAATTTGGATTTCGGGATGTAGCATGACGCCTTGAATTTAGTCCATGAGTATTTCTTCACCTTCCCCAAGTTCAATCTCATAAGCTACACCTAACTTTGTTTTCGTAGTTCGTAGGCCTTTTTGACCCACAATCGTTGAAAACAAAGGGTTCTCCATGGTGTAAGAGAGTTGGAAAGTACTAGCGTTTTTCTTTCCAACCCTTTGCAAACCACCAGTGAGAAGCATCATTTGGCGAGTATACGAAGGCAAGCACAAAGGCGAATTCAAACAAATGTATAATTCATGAAGATTTAGTCCTCCATATCTGCGGCATTCATTGATATAACCTTATGAGCAGAGATGCCGCAGCTTGTTCAATGGTGCTGTGGTAACTTCTGATTTATCTGAATGCAATGGCATTTTCACTGGCCTAAGCATGAAAGTGCCTGCAACAATTTGGCGAAAGATGAACTCCCAACAACATTAATTGTTATCAGAGTAAGGTATAAACAACCAGTGGTACTTGTAGCAGGACATCGCTTTCGATATTATGAGCGTGATATCTGTGACAGTTTCACAATGGTTACCAACGTCTATCAACAGTTTTCGCTTTAAGACCTCCACCGCAACTCCACTTTAAACCAAATATCTTTGTAGGGGCTTGATGACATAGAAAGTAGGAGTTCAGGGTACACTGGATGAGAAATGTTTGTTATCTCTCTCAACCTCCTGCCTTGATTTAAATGTCGTTCACCTGAAGTGCAGCTTGGAACCACGGTAGGAAGTGAGAAACCACCCCCTTGGAAGACTAATAAGCTCAGTAGCCAAAACCTTGTTTGTCCTTGTGGACACCTGTGAAAATCGAATGTAGCTTTCTATCTTACGTTCGGGCTGAGATCTTCAAATGGTTTACTCTTTTTTTCACCCAGAACTGACAAAGTTGACTTAACATGACATGGAGATCACAATGTGGCACACCTCTCTCATTTGCTCTTTTATCAACCCAATCATATCTACTTCTCTATGCGACTCTGCTAGTAAGGAGTCAAGAGATACTTTCTCGATTTGCCAATCGTCGTTTATCTTTTAGTTCACAACACCCCCTGCCTTACTTCTGGAGTAAAAATGACCGATTCTTATGTTTCTTATATTTGTATTCAGTTCCTTGCATTGTAGTGCTCTGTACTAGCTCTTTTCTTGACAGCCTCGTTTCAAAAAAACGGCGGGGAAGCTCTCTTCTAATGGTTTTGGCAAAATATCTCTGTCGGCAAGTTAGTCTAATTCTGCTAAACTATTTTTGAAGCAAAACCCTGGACTGAATATCAAAGACAGACACGGATTTTATATACGACATATATACTATATAGAAAAGTAACGGAACAAAGTTATTCTACGAAAATGGAAAAAAAGGTTCTTTGGAAACATGAAAGGAACAATTTTATTTAGTGGAAATCGGGCATCTGCAAATGGCTTACGGCTACCGACGCAGGGGCGGAATTGGTGGTTTTGAGCCGCTAATGTCCGGGATGGCAGGAGCGATAGTAGTTACTTCAAAAAGTTCCTTGACCCACGACACCAGGTTTGAAACGCTTGTCGAAAACTTGAGGCCAACTCTTGATTGTTTAGTGACAATTGTGATATTAAGGGTTCTCTGACTCTAAATTATTGTAATATTATTGTTAATATTTCATTTAAATGTATGAGCCCCCAAGAAATTTTATACATTTTTGGTGCTCTGTTTTGGAGACTGCGAATTATTATAATTGTAGAAAATAATCAGATAATAATCAGATAAAGTTCTTCCAGGCAAAAAAACAGATGCTTTTTTGGAAGAAAAAGAGTAACTGCTTTAGGTGTAATATTCTTAACAACCAAAAGATGGAGCAATTATTTAGAACCTCGATTACATCTCTCCATGTTCAGAACAGATTGTAAGGTCTCGAATTTTATGATTTAGCATATCTGAAAGGATACAGCTACCAAACTTTAGGAACCCAGATCACCTGTAAACTCCAACTCTACGCCGACGACCTTTTGGCCATCTGTCAAGATGTCAAAGACCTCAATAGACTACATGTGGGAACCAAAATATTTGGCAACTACTCGGGACTACACCTGAACACCCAAAAGACGCAAGCTTACGGAACCAAAGAAGGGACGGAACTGGGGCACATGAAAATCAACTGTTATCTGCTGTCCCAAAATCCTAAATACCTTGGAGTACCTCTAGGGTCAGTTAACTGGGAAATGATCTTCTCGAAATCCATGCAGACGCTAAGAGGTATCTTGTTCTCAGACCTTCCACTGCTACTACAGGTAAGGGGTATCAACACATACGTTTTCAGTAAATTATACTACTTAGATGCCCATGACCCAGCCCCAGACAAAGACATACGCAAGTTCCAAACCCATGTTACCAAAGAACTAGTCCGTTCAAAACAAAAAAACAACGAACCTTCTAAACAGGGAATGGCTTCATACCCATGTTCACAAAGGAGGCTATGGTCTGATCCACTTACCAACTCAGCTCCAAGGACGCAGAGCCTCGTTCATCCTGGAGACCATCAACACCGGAACATCAACGGACATGACGCGACTTTTCGCCACGACTCTACAAGTGATGGTAATACACCTTATAAAGAGCCTTACGAACGAACCCACTACAATTCCGCACTTCATAGATCTCCTGACAGCGCATCCAAATTTGCCTTTACCCATCCAACATCTTCACATGAAAACTGGAATGGAAGATCTGCGACAAGGACAACCACGTAGGAGTCAACCATATGGACCACTAATGGACTATCTACAGGCTTGGGTAAACGTCACTACCCCAAAGACTGACAGTACCTCCCTAGAGAAGTTAGCGAGGTTGCAGATGAAAGTGACAAGAAAACCGATTACCGAGGGCACTCTCAAAAGACTGTATGCTTGTACCTTCGAATCCAAAAACCCCACGGAGCCGGGCAAGTACTGGAAACAAAAAGTGAAAAGAACAGAAGGAGAATGGCAGGCTTTCTGGATGAAGCTGGGTAAGCTCCGCTACTCCTATCCACATCATACGGAAGAATTTTATCTCCTCAACGCAGGTCTTATCAACAATCAGTTCTACCAGAAAAACTGTCCTCTGTGTAAACAGCAAGGAGCGGATGGACACATACGGCATGTCATTTTTGAATGTAAAGTTACACAGAACCTATGGAACCTGATCAACCCGGGAGCACATCCAATGAGAATGTCTCAAATGATTTGCCCTAAAATTATAAAGCCACTGGAGGTGAGCAGGCAAACTCTGTACATACAATCAGTCAAAACACTCTATCAAAGAGTGACAGGTCTAGCAAACGAAACAGGAAATGTAATGCTAAACCTGGATGACAAATACCTTCGTCACCATATCAAAGTGACGAAAACCAACCAGAGCATCAATCTTAGGATCTAGCGCTCAAACTTTTTAAGTTTTTTTGATGATTAACTTCATCAATTTTTAATCGTTTTTAACATAACACCCTGAACTGGATACCGAAACCAGACACGGACTTATATATGATATATATACTATATAGAGAAGTAATGGAAAAAAGGTATTCTATGAAAGAAAAAAAAAAAAAAAAAAAATAGCGCTGTCAGAATTCTTTATGGTTGTATATGTACTTCAGACTGCTCTCTGAAAGTTTAAAAAGCATTCAATTATTACACACCAGGATCAGATACAAAAATGTGAATTGCGGGAAGTCGTAGGGGTAAAAACAATCAACGAAATTGAAAAGAAAGAGATTAGGAATATCCATGTTTTTTTAGGTGAAGAAAGAGAATGTGTGGGCGCTTTACCGTGGTATGCAGCACACAGCGCGCACACAGATTATATTCAGCAGCAGTTTGATTGGATGGCAGGTTCAGAGCAACTTATAGTTATTGTGAGTAATTTGCCTGAGCTGACATGTTAGAAGAGATACATTTGAGTACATATCATAGATAATTTGAATATATCGAGTATATTTTTCGTCATCAATGCTCCCTCCACACACACCCTGCATGGGCCTGTCTTCTCCATCACATCTCGAAGCCATGTAAGTTCCAGATACTGCGGGCGCCTATTACTCCGGTGGGAAGCAAGCGCTCGTTCGACTACAAATAACCGTTCCTATGAAGACAACAAAACGGGACTGTATGGAGCTCTGAAAACCTCTGACAGTGTATTATTCTCGATCGATACATACTCCGTAGTTATACGAGCTACCTGCCTCGTTTGTATTGAGACATAGACTACCAGCCATCCAGCCAGCCCAGCGGTCACTTGTTGGTGTAATCAATACGCAGATTGCAATTCGCAGCGAGGGTGAGGTCGGATCTTTCTGCATATCGACCGATTTGGAAAATCTAAAGAAGAGCTGGACTGAAAAATTTGTGTACTAGAGTCACAACGATCACAACATTGCTCAAACATATGAATTAACTTCCCTCTTCATACATATACTCAAACTTTCCCAGAACTCAGCTTTTTCTGGTACCACTGCCATAGAAGCGAGCATCAAACGAAATCTGGGAGCAAAGAAGAGTTCACTCTCATAACTTACCCCATCTCGTCTGATTCCCATCCCCCCTATTATGCTTACGAAGTGCTCGTACTCGTCCTCTGCTATGCTCAGAAGGATTACCGGTCCAAGACAATTCAACAAAGTGTTCATATTTGAATCCAAGAGATGCCTTTCGAATTCATTGCAGACGAATGGCTCGAGTCACAGGATGGGGGGAAGAAAACAACCATTTTTGAAACTCACCAGTCCACATGCCAATGCGCACTTCTCAACATCATTGCAAAATCTCAAGTCTTCAGAGGTGCTCTTTCAAGATATGGATGAAGATTTGCAGGAAATGCTTACTGAGGAGAGAGGCGTTGATACAGTGGATGTCTGTATCGTTGGTGGTGGTGTGGCGGGACTTGCCACAGCCATCAGGTTGAAGCAGCTGGACAAAGAGGGAGAGTTGAGAGTTGTTGTATTGGAGAAAGCACCAGATATGGGATCACATATAGTTTCAGGTGCCATACTGGAACCTAGGGCACTTAGAGAGCTATTTCCAGATAGCGAGTTCTATGATGAAAATGGTAATGGCATACCTCTACCTCCAGACATGGTGACTCTAGTCGAAGAAGATCATGTCAAGTTACTCTTCAAAAACGGTATCTCACTTCCAGTTCCAGAGCCACCGCAAATGATCAACAAGGGAAAAAACTACATAGCATCACTATCGGAGGTGACAAAGTATCTAAGCGAACAGGCAGAGGCTCTAGGAGTTGAAGTTTATCCTAACACCTCCATCAGTGAACTGGTGTTTGACTCCAAGGGTAACGTAAAAGGTGTTGCCACTAAAGATATGGGTGTCAGAAAGGATGGAACACCATCAGACAATTTTGAAAGGGGAATGGAGTTCCATGCGAGAATGACTGTATTGGCTGAAGGTTGTCATGGTTCATTGTCAAAACAGGTCATTAATAAGTTTAATCTAAGGGAGAACTGCAGCAAACAAACCTACGGTCTTGGTATCAAGGAGGTGTGGGAAGTCAAGCCAGAAAACTTCAAGAAGGGTTACGTTGCGCACACGTTAGGATACCCTCTGGATAAGGATACTTACGGTGGTGGTTTCCAGTACCATTTTGGTGATGGACTAGTCACTGTTGGATTGGTTGTTGGCTTGGACTACAAGAATCCATGGATATCGCCATACCAAGAATTCCAAAAGATGAAGCACCATAAGTTCTACAGACAATCCTTGGAGGGTGGTAAGTGTATTTCGTATGCTGCTAGGGCGTTGAACGAAGGTGGCTATCAATCAGTGCCAAAACTACACTTCCCAGGGGGTGTTTTGGTTGGTGCGTCTGCAGGGTTTATGAATGTTCCAAAAATTAAAGGTTCTCATACAGCTATGAAGTCAGGTATGCTCGCCGCCGAGGAGATGTATCCAGAGGTGATAGCGCTCAAGGAAAGACAGGAGCGGCAACTCATGGGAAGCCAAGAGGCAGAGGACGAGAATGAAATCCAGGAGGAAGAAGAGGAAGAGGAAGAGGAAGAAATGATGGTCCTTCCTGAATGGGATGCTTTGGACGTGAAGCAATTCCAAACCGCATATGAAAAGTCTTGGATAAGAGACGAGCTCTACGAAATGAGAAACGTGCGTCCTTCTTTTCACACTCCTTTAGGTCTCTGGGGCGGTATGTGCTTCTCAGGTTTGATCACATTGATCACTAGGGGTAAGGAACCTTTCACCCTACCTCATGAGAAGACTGATGCTGAATTGGTTGAAGATGCTTCAAAATTCAAGAAGATTGACTACCCTAAACCAGATGGTCAAATCAGCTTTGATATCCTCACTTCTGTTTCAAGGACAGGTACCTATCACCAGGAGGATGAGCAGTGCCACCTAAGAGTCCCAAACCAAGATATGGCTGAACATGCCAAGAAAGCATACCCTAAGTTCCAAGGTATTGAGCAGAGATTCTGCCCTGCAGGTGTTTACGAATATTTGCCTGACGAGACCGAGGAGCTTGGAGTGAAATTCCAGATCAATTCTCAAAACTGTATTCATTGTAAGACCTGTGACATCAAGGTTCCTACCCAAGATATTAATTGGACTGTTCCAGAAGGTGGTGATGGTCCAAAATATCAGATGACATAATTGCTCTATTAATTACTCTTATCTTTTTGAATGTATCTGTGGACATTACTTTCTTTTTCGTCATTTCATCTGTTTATAGACTTTTTTCTCCTTCTCCTTTGTTTCCCCTCTATTTATTTTGGTTTTGAGGCATGAGACTGCTCATCATCCACCCAATAATACCATATTTATTTGCTATGCCAGGCAGGCTGCCGACTCCAAAAGGAAGAGAAGAAAAGGCCCTAGGAGGCAGGAGGAAGGAGGAAGGAGGAATAGGCCGAACCAATGAAGCCGATGCGATAAAAGAAGGATATTGAGAGTCCGAGTAATTGTAATAAAGTTAGGTCTCTGACTTCTTAGTATGTAGATCTGATCGCCAACTTCCTTTTTTGGACCAGTTTCCTTTCGGGACCTGTTCGGGACCTGTTCCTCTTCCTTTTATCCTTTCTCTTATCTCTTTCTTTTACGGACCAGCACCTTCCCGGGACTAGCCCTTTCTTCTCCCTATATTTTGGGAACTTTTCCTAGAATATTGACTTACGTCTGTATCTTGGTTTTTGCTGGAAAAATCAAGCAACATTTTGTAATATAGTGATAACTCACCTTATTCATATTCTCATTATTACAGTAATGCAGTATCGTTTCAATAGCCAAGTTGAAGAGCTGCTGCTGCAATATCCTACATTTGTTGTCATCTTAGCAAAGGAAATTCATTGATACAACACAGCAATTGTTGAATATATCTTCGATTTAACACCCAAAAGAGGTTTGCTAATTCCTCAAACGAAAATAGAAATAAATAGTCCCCTCCCAACAAATCTTTAGCATTCAGTGGGGTGGAGAAGAAGAAAAGAAGAAACCGAAATTCAAAAGAAGTCACGAAGTAACCTTTATGAAGAAAATTTATTAAACACATTAAACCATTAAGAAAGTAACCAACAAGTGAAAAGTTAAAAAAAAGCCCAACCCCTTCGAAGAGAGAAAAATCAAAAAAGACGTAAAAGTATTCAGAATGTCAACAAGCAGAGAATTTAGCAAACAAAAAAGCGGAAAAAAATTAAAGAGCAGCTGATCCATTCTTCAACTAAACCACAAAGCATGGTCCACAGTACACCGCCTCAATCCATTATATGTACAACCATTGAGTCCATGTGCATTTTCAAGTGAACAAGTTATCAAGCTCCGCTAGACTCACATCCTCAGGAGTACAAACATCTTCAGTTAAAAACCCAGACCTAACAGTCTCGAGCCATTTCATACTTATGGAAGGTTCAACAGAGGTGTCGGACAAGATCGACTTGGTGATCGAACTGACAGACTCAGCCGGACTGTTGAAAGTGTTCAATGCGGCGGCTCTCAGAGCAGCCACGGCAGCCGCGGCTGTTGGACTATTGGCAATGGACTGATTCTTTGGGATTCTTGGAGTGACAGCAGCAGCTGTTAGATGCTGCGTCTTTGGCTTCTTCGAATTGATGAAACTCATCGATTTTGATCTCTTACCAATGGATGACGGGATCTTACCCTTAACAATCATTGAGCCACGCCTGTAGTAACTATTGCTGACGTACATGTCAGCCTCTTCGTCATCATCTGCAAATGCAGGGCGTAAGCTTTCGTAGGCATCAGCTTCATCATCAGAATCTGACGTGTGGACTGCATTCGACCAATTGACGTTTCCTCTGTTTTCCTTAATTGATCTTGGAGTGGTTGACTTGGATTGTGGAGTACTAGAGTTTGAATCCTGTGAGGGAACAATGGTTCCCCCCATCGCAGCAGGGCTGGAATGTTGCCTGGTGGCAACTGATGCATCAGCGAAGGAACTCAACCTGAGTGATGCAGTAACAGGTGCAGCAGAGTATGGAATGGACAGCTGAGGAATCTTCAAGTCCAAGGATGTATCCAAGAATGGCGACTGTTCGTTCAACTCTAGACCAGCAGGAGAGACGCTGCCGTTTCCATTGGAATACGCAATATCTTCCATGGGAGAAACGACATCGCTTGCAAATGCACTCGTTGTGCTGACATCCGAAAAGGCAGGTGTTCCAGAACGAGACCCCTTAGGTGAAAATTTCTTACCCTTCTTCAAGTCTTCATCCTCGTTTGTACCTTCTGACTTTTCTGAATCTTGCTTGGCTGCCTCCAAAGCCTTTTGAGCCTCCAATGCCTTCTTGACATAATCTTGATAATCAGAGGCTAGTGTACCACGATAAACATACACCATTCTCTTTGGAGAGGCATCCGCCCAGTCTCTGGAAAGTGCGTATATGATCGACTTGTCACCTTTTTCAACTCTCTTGACGTATGCATTCAGCTTGGCGGAGACGAGGTTTGATGTTTTCGATGAAAGGTTGGCCATGTCTGGGTGCTTATCCAGTAAGACATCACATATCTGTTTCACGGTCATACCTTCCGCCTTTGAATCATGTTCGAATAGAATGGTGAAAATTGCAAACAGAACATCATCATCAAGAGAAGAATGTGCTGTTGGACTTGATCTTAGTGCTTCAATGGGAACTGTTGTTGAGATACCAGTTGCTGCAGTTGGATGACGAACAGCTGGCTTTATAACCTTTTTCACTTTCTCCTTTTCCTTTTCTTTTTCTTTCTCCTTCGAGTCTTTTTTATCCGTTTTGGCAGCAGTGGTAGCAGCTTGCGAGGAGGATGGGGATGAAACCGATGTGGAAACTTGCGAGGAAGTGGACGAAGGAGGTGGTGTCAAAGCATGGTGTGAAGATGACTGCTCGTCGGTACCAAAGCTACCTGATGCTGCAGAGGAATGCTTGGCCAAGTCGGCTGATTGCACAACAACGGAGGTGGCCGATGTTGATGTCGTTGAAGATGGAGTGGAACTCCTTTCACTCGTTGGCGAAATTGGAACGCCATCATCAAGTTTGATGTCACCACTTGGAGAGTCTGGCAAATCATGCAACTTCGCTGGTTTTCCTTTGAAGGATGACACAGGATTAGGGGATTCAATGGACGAATTGTTCATTTTGTTGTTGCAAATGGATTTGTAATAAATATTGTTTGTAGAAAGTTTTGTAAAAACGAGCCGATAATCAGACACTGGTCGTTAAAAGCTTATAATTGAAGTCACCTCTGATAATTAGAAAAAGATTAATCTAATAACTTTTTTTAACTTTTGAGTGATGAAATCAATAGCTGGAAACGTGATAAAACGATAACGCAAGATTACCAAGCTTTGAAATGGGGCGATATCCGTCAAAGTCTCAACTGTTTATAATTCTTGATGAATCTGAAAAGTAAAGTATCAGAAAAACAGAAGAATAGAAGAACAGTTGTAACTCGGGTTCAAATTTAACACCAAATACAAAAGCTTGTTAATGATCTCTTGGACACAGTCAAAACAAGAAAGAAGTATTTAAACTAATAAATACCTCGTCGCTGTAACTTCGCCTTTGTTCAAAACAAAATCAAGGGGAAGTTTGATCGACACTAAAGTTGAAAAGAACTGTTGGCACTCATTTGTCTATTGATTAGTATTTGCTTCTAGATGATTACAAATGAAGTCGTGAGTGCAAGATATCATAGACAGGCTTCATCTCTGGTTTTTGGAAGGGAGTAAATTTGAGAATGATGGTTGAAGGCTCTATTCGTTGTTGAGATTGGACGATACATACAGTTTTTCTAACTTGATAGCTTTATAATACAATATAGCTCTGGACTATAAATGATCTTTAAAAACAGTGAAAGTTTTGTTATCTTTATTCAACTTGTGCAACCTATGTACCTCTTAAAGAGGAATAGATGTAGCGAAAGGGAAAAGAGTGAAAAATTTTCTGGTTTAAGCGTGGGTGTGGTATACCTGACTGGGAGGGGGGACCGGGGAGGTGAGTGCGGATACCACGGAAGCGCTCCCCGTGGTGGAGGGAAATGGGGGAGAGAGAGGGAGAGGGGAATGAATGACTTTTTTTACCAGGCCAAAAATAAACCCTTCATTTTTACACCCTTCTTTTCATTTACCTCTGGGATATATATACATGTAATCGTTTATTTAAGAGTGACAGATATATATATATATATATTATAAAAGTGGAAAAGGATTACCGGTGTGTACAACACATGCCGTTCTCTGTTCTTATCCGAGGTACAGGAAGAGTATCGACTGTTAGTTCAACAGTTAATCTAGCACAGTGTAGGAATGGATACACCAACGGGATAAACATCCCCTCTGCTTAAAGGGGTCAAGGAATCTGTTCAAAGACATGTTAAATTAAACTCAATCTCAGAGTTTGACACTCAGTCCATGGTGGTAGCACCAACCTCTATCCAAATCCCTTATCTTCCCACAGAGAAGCGTGCAGCACCAAACTTTTTTTTTTCCGTTTCTGCACAGTGTTCTTCCAGCCCCATTGATTGCCCCAGATATCAACCGCTAAAAGGAGAATCCAGTTGGTTGCTGCTGTTTTGGATGGAGAATTAATAATTGTACATAATCAAGAAAAAAACACGCACACACACACATCTGTGGGTGGTACTTCATACAGGGAAACAGAATGAATCTAACGGAGGAAGCAAACGACAAGGCGAGGAGGGAGGAGTAACACTCAACCCATGCAAACATTGAAAAAGTCCGATGCTTTGTAGGGAAGGAGAGAGGGGAAGGGCCGCACAGGGAAACAGATCTGGAAGGCTGTGCACAAGTCTATATCTACACCGACTCCGAAACGGCGCGATAGCGGGCCGGGATTTTACAGTGCATCACCATAGGTCAGGGTTGGTTGGTCAGTGAAAAATGTGGGGTTAAAAGGTCGTGTCTAATGCACAATAATAGAGCTTTGTGCGTCTCTTTGCGCTCTACCAGGTTTACACAACCCTGTTTTATACCACGTGATACATATTCTAGCAGCCAAAAAAGGAAATTTTGCTTTTCCCCCCTCCATCCATACAATCCATCCCCCCCTTTTTTTAATAGTTAATTATCGTTTCTTTCCTGTAGTTGTTGTCACCTAGTTAATAATCATTATTTATCAGAGTGAAAAACATACCAAATTTTGGCAGTTTGATCGTTCTTTCTAGTCATTTCAAGCGATTCGCCATATAAACATTCAATTACCTGTAATAATAATGATATAAGATGAGTTATTCGTATATTACAAAATGTTGCTTGATCTTTCCAGTAAAAAACTAAGAGAGAGACGCAAGTCGGGATCCTAGGAAAAAGGAGGGAAAGGTCTCAATATATAGAAGAATAAAGAGATGAGAAAAAGGATGAAAGAAAAGGGAACATAGGGAACTGGTCCAGAAGACGATCAGACCTGCGTAAGAAAAAGAACAAAAAGGAGCAAAAAGGTAGAACAAAAAGGTAGGATTACCCTAATAGGAAACTCTATTACATCCCCCCACTTAGATCTGAAGACCGGGATTGCTCTTCAGATAGTCCTCTAATAAATCTGGAGCCGTCTTTTTGGCTACACCAGCACGTATCCATTCTATGGAAGCATCCTTAAACTTCACCAACAAACGATAACCCTTCGTACGCTTCTGATGTGCAACGATTGACTGGAGCTACATCTCAACGGAACCATCTTTGTAACGACGAAATCCTTCGTTGGGAGCAGAGGGAGCAGCAAAGAAACCTTCGAGGAGAGAATGTTGACTCGTGAGATGGAGATATGGAATGGACTAGTCCGTTTGAAGCTCGGTGGGAGTTCAAGTTCGTAGTTGACCGGAGACCGCTTGTTGAGAACCTTATACGGTCCCATAAACTTTGTTCTAAACGAAGCAACCAGTTCCTTATTGTGGATGTCACCAAACGCGGGTAGCGCCGTTTGATCAATAAACACCGTGTCACCTTCTTCAAGTTCAACATTCTTGTGCTTAGCATCATGGTATCGTTTGTTGCGGTCAAATGATGCGTTGATAGCAGCTTGAGCAGCAATAGCACGGCATTCAAGTAACTCAGTGATGTCATCTGCCGTTCTATCTTTTTTACTGTTCAAGTATGTAAATGATGTTGGTGATGATGGTGATGATGGGACGTATGACAAGTCAACCTCAAACGGAGAAGCACCTCCTGAAGCAATAGATGGAGTCGCATTGATAGCGTATCCTGCCGTTGGTAACAGCGATGTCCAATTGGTACTCTTATCAATATAACACCTTAAGTAGTCTTCAAGCGTCCGAATGTACTTTTCTGCTTTGCCATTCGACTGATGATGATCTTGACACTTAAACGGGATGATGAACCTATATTCACTAGCAGTTGTTGAAAAACGTCGTTGGTGAACTGTGAGCCTTGATCAGAATGTATTACCTTCGGGATCCCATATAGAGGGAAGTAACGTTCAAGTAGTAGTTCCATGAAACCACCGACACTTCCACCATTGCCACCGACACTACCACCATTGCTATCAATTCTACCACCATCACCATCGCACCGCTTGACTCTTGGTTACAGGCTTTACGGTCTCAGTATGCTGAGGATA
>JAJLWO010000046.1:0-104366 GCA_030570775.1 Ogataea pignaliae | reverse complement strand
CGTTCACTGAACGAGACAAGGACTGAAATAAGCAGGTTACACAACATCAGTAGGAGGACTGCTTATTTCAGTCCTTGTCTCGTTCAGTGAACGCCTCTGCTCAGCCACCATGTTATTCGTCAACTCCAACATTTGGGCCGTGTCCATCTGGGTTAATCTCAGCTGCCACGATATCATTCAAGTCTCTCTGGAGATCACCCACCTGTGCATAGATACCAATTACATCTGCCTCCAAAACAGTCATATGTCTCTGTAGACCGGTATCACTTCTCACCAGACCAGCCAGATGTGCCTCGTGGTCATTCAGACGTTCCTCGTGATCAGCCATGTTTCTCTAAAGACCAGTCGTGTTTCTCTGAAGACGAACCAAAACTACCACGAGATTAGCAACTGTTGTATTTAGATCCCTCATTTGACGAGTCATCTCATCTTCCCAAAGGTGCCTCCTCCTCCTCCTCCTCCTATCTTCCTCCTCGGCAACTCGGTTTCTGCTCCACTCGCGGGCAGCAGCGTGAACAGCATTGCTCTTTATCACATGATGAGCCAGATATGTTTCTATTTGTCTTCGGTGTTCCATGTCAGCGGCCTCGACCTCTCTTCTATATCTCTCAGCTTCTTCTACGGAATCATCCGTTGGAGGGGGAACGCCGAAGTAGTTTCTCAAGTGCTCCCGGTTCATTTTTTCCTAATCGATTGATAATAAAGTTTTAGAGAAGAAGAAGAAGAAGAAGAAGAAGAAGCAAGGTAGTAGAGGAAAAAGGAATAGAATAAAAGAGGAAAAGAATGCTGTATATATAGCATGGATTATGGCCACCACCAATCTGTTTCCCTCTTTTCATTTTTGGAGAGAGCGCAATAGCGTGACGTGCAGACCGGGAGGTTACCCTGGCGCAGTGAGGGGAAATGGGAAACGTGCCGGTGGAGCGAGGGGAAGGCATCTCATGGTTCTCTCTCTTGGATTTTGATTCTATTTTCAACACGAAAGAGCAGCAAACAGAGCAAAGAGCAGAGCCACCACAGAAACAGGTAGGTGACAAGGTCCCACATTGTATCCACGGCCACGCTGTATCCAGAGCTCCAACGGCGGTTTTTCATAGTCAGAGAGACATCCAACGATAAATGGTTGAATGAATAGGCAGTGTAACTGTTATGGATTATGATTATGTACCATCAAACATCTTTGGCAAAAGGTGCTTTTGACGAGCAACAGTAGATGACTGGAATGCAATAACATCACATAGAAGAAAGCTGTATATTGAAGAAAAACAAGATTCAAAAGTATAACACATTCCTCTCTGTAGACTAACAGCACTAGGTGGTCAGTGGATCTTGGCATCCTTCAATCAACTGGATTCCAAAAAAAGGAAGAAACATAGAAGCGAGTGGGTATAAAGCGGTGGTGGAGAGTAAACTACTTTGGTGGAATCTCCATCCTCAAAATGGCTGTTGCTCATTAGCTAGGAACAGGAGTTCCATAGTTGGCAGCAAACCTCAAAAAGGCCTTCTCTTTGAAAACCCGTGGAACCTGTACGATCTGTCAGCCCGAGAATTAAAACCAATAGCATCTCTGAGCTTTTCTTTGAGCGCCTTTCGATCATGATATGTATAAGACACGCCGTAGTCATCAAGATACTTTCTGCACAGATGCAAAGATAATCGATCAATATCCTTAACATCCTTAACACCCGAGATTGAAGCAGGTGTCATCTGTGGCACTGTGCCATCCGAAACCCGGTGTGCATTGAACCTCTCCTCTGTTTCCTTTAGAATCTGGAGAAGTTCGTCAACACCAGACTTCATACATTCGGTACTAACCTGTTTCAGCAAATTCTCCTTGTAACGGGTGGATGCCTCTTTATAAGCAGCCATTCCCTCCTTGTAAACAGCCACTCCCTTTTTGAAATCAGTAAATTCCTGCTTGAAATCAACCGTTCTCTTTTCGACATTAGCCAATCTCCTGTCGATGTCAGCGTATGACTCCTCGGCACTGGTGAATCTCTCCTTGAAACCAGTAGATGACCTGTCGACGTTAGCGTGTGACTCCTCGGCACGAGCCAGTCCCTCCTGGCAACTATCCAATTTCTCGAAAATGACAGCAGTTATCTTCTTTATCTCATAAAGTAATGCTTCTGCCCATGGTGGCATTGGCTCACTCTCTGCATTGCCATTTCCGCTTCTCACAGGAACTTCAACTTCTAATTGTTCACGTTGTTCTCTCTCCATTGGAGTGGTCTGGTTAAGTTTTTCAGTAGTAACAATCAAGCTGGTTTCACACTCGGTAGATATTTAGGGTATCTTTGTGTGGTATTTTATTTTGTAGTGGGGGAGTTAATGAAGAAGAAGTGGAAAGCTAGCAGGAAAGAAAATAAGAAAGAAGGAAAGAATAAGTATCGTCAGTTGTGTTTTGAGCTCAGTTTCAGTCCATTTTGTACAGCGTGGATCGCGCATCTGCCACACAAGCACACACTCACACACACAGCCTCAAAACATTCACCGCTTGACAACCAACAGCCACCGGGTACTGGAACAGACATGTCAAGTTTACAGAACAGAACAGGCAGGGAAGAAGTTCTTCACGTGGCTGGGAAAGAAAGGATCACATACCCATACTTAACTGAATGGATATACCAACGTCATATAGGCGGTTTGAACAAACTGAACTCGGAATGTTGCTACTTATGGATAAACTCAACCGTAAATAGACAGGCAGGAACAAGATATCCCTTCTTCGAATGCCCAACAGCCAAAAAAATCAGGAAGATCACCACAAAGTTGGACGAGGCTGAATTGTCAATAGAAAATGTAATTATTAACCGAAATTGGACCATAACATCAACTACTACGTTGGATTCGTAGTGCACCTTCAGAAGACTGGCAGAGTAAGACACCAACTGTGCAATATCGCACGGCAGGAAGCTACTGACACCAGCATCAACTAAGTCAGAAGGATCTACCACCAGCAGAACGGTTACTAGGACATGATACATTTCGAGAAAACACATCAAACAAAAAATGAGTGAAAGCCCTATCAAAAGCAAAAATATGTAAAGTAGCCAGTATATAAGATATGTTCACTGGTTGCAAATACAGTAGTTAAGATATAAAGAGCCAGAACAACAGCCTGACTCCTGTCAACCAAGTAGTCGTTTTTGCACATACGATGATGATATTGTGTACGCTTCTTTTTGGCACGAAGGCCCGTTGAAGTTGGCATATACTTCTGTTTGCTATAGGGCTCTACCTTTTGGTCAGTGCAAAGTTGAATATTTTCATAGAGGTGTTCATGATGCTGATCGGACGCAGATCGTTGGGGGATGGTAAGTTTTGGTTGATATATCTTTTGGGTATTAATCTGATCAAGATCGTGTCCGCCATAGATTCAAAGAGCGAGTCTTGGGGGAGTCTAGTAAGCGGCTGCCCCAGTGAAGAAGGTATGGGCCAGAGAGTAACCATGTGTAGTGCCAGCACTGATACGATGGACAATCGTCACCGGGGCTCGATGTATCCTTTCTATGTAATTGTTTGGTACATTCAAAACGTTCGTCTAAAGAAAAAGGTGCTGTGATTGCTGTTGCTTCTTCGATGGTGGTTTTCTCTGGAAAATACTCTTCCAGGAGGTTTGGAATTCCTTCCAATTGAGTTTCGTTAACAATAGAGTTTCTGTTGGAGAGCACTTCTTGGTGGAAGGTTTTTGCTTCTTTCAGCCCCTGACGGTCAAAGGATGTTTGATCCAGGAATGTCTTACATCTCTTTTCGAGTTGTTTGTAGTTGGCTGATAGGAGATTGGTGTTTCGTGAATTGTACGATTCTGTTGATTTTATCAAGGTTGTCCAGAGGCTATTTGCTCAGTTTCGACAGCATTGGTCTGATTGCTGCTTCTCGTTGGTGTGTTGTATTGATTTAGCGCTCCATTGTTAGGCAAGCAGCATCTATCCATTTCGGAGTAGGTCTGAAGATTTGTTCCATTAGTTGTCTATAATTGATGTGAAACGACCAGCAGCGATGTATGGCCTTCTACCTGAAAGGGTGTGTGGGTCTGGTGCTTATTGCTATTAACATGGCGAGTCCTTGTGGCGGGCTTGACTTGATTGATGGGTTAAAGTGGCTGGTGGTTGTGTGGAAAAGGATTCTTTATCTGACTCTTTGCAACTGTAGTGGTGATGATGTTTGTTTATCATGGCCAAGTTTCTTAGATGCCAATGTTGGTGGGATGTCTTGCAGGACGGTCTTTTGGGCTGGCTGTGGAGCAGGCTTCCTGTGGGGGGCGGTGTTGAAATAGCGGCTGAAGATGCCATTTGGTCTTTCCTACTTACTTGCTTATTTTGTTTCCACTTCTTCTTCAACACTACCAGATATCACACAAACATAACCTAAATATCAACTGAGTATGAACAATCTCCAACTGGGCAGAGTGGTCAATAATGTCCCAGATTCACCAGATCATTCACTGGCTGGTACCCAGAGAGACTTGGAGATCGAGTGTGAAATGAGCTTGGCCCCTATTGTGAAACCAACCTAGCCAGATCATTCCTAAGGATGGACAACAACATGAACAACGTGAACAATTAGAAGATGAAGTCTCTGAGAGAAGGAGAAATGGCAACGCAGTGAATGAGGTCATGCCACCATGGGCAAAATCGTGGCTTTCTGAGATAAAGGAGATGACTGATCATACAAGAGAGGTGATGGCCGATATCAACGAGAAATTGGTCAATTGCGAGGAGATATTCGAGGACATCAACGAGAAATTGGTCAGTTGCAAGGAGTCATACGCTAACATCGATAAGTCGTTCACTGGTTTGGAGAAGGCAGTGGATGTTTATACAGAAACATCCAGTCGTTTGAGCCAGAACCTGTTAACACTGGCTAATACCAGACTAGCCCCAATGGAGTCTGCTCTTGACAATATTGTCCAGACTTTGAAGGGAGTAGATGGGATGTACAATGCAAAAAGGGCCTTGGACTGTACAATGCCACGTATTACACCTCCTTCAATCTCGGGTGTTAAGGATATTGATCGGTTATCTTTGCATCAGTGCAGACAGTATCTTGATGACTACGGCGTGTCTTATACCCGCCATGATCGAAAGGCACTCAAAGAAAAGCTCAGAGATGCTATTGGTTTCAATTGTCGGCGTGACAGATCATACAGATTCCACGGATTTTCAAAGAGAAGGTCCTTTTGATGTCTGTTGCCAACTATGGAACTCCAGTTCCTAGCCATTGAGCAACAGCCATTTTGAGGATGGAGATTCCACCAAGGTAGTTTGCTCTCCAACACCGCTTTATACCCATTCGCTTCTACGTTTCTCTCATTTTTTGAATCCATGGGAGAGACTGAATACATCGCTCTATGTGCAATTTCCTAAAGAGTAGTGTAATCTCAATTCTTTTTGAGAGTGTACTGTGTTGTCGGAACTTGATGGTAATATTGGGTTTGGATGCAAAGTTCATTGAATTTTGTGGTGATCACTGTGCTGCTCTTGGGTTGAGTACATAGGAATCGAATAGCCAAAAGAAGAAGCATATATATGCGTGATATCACATCAGAGACTTGGTAATGAGGAAACAGGTTAAGCTGCATTACGTGAACACTAAGGTCAATATTGCTGATATGCTGAGGAATCCATTGGACACACCCACTTTCCCAGAGTTGCCGATGTGGATGATAAGTCAATAGCTTAAGATGAAGAGTGTGAAAATGCTTGCGTGAAGGTGAATGTGTTCTGTGGAAATATCTCAGATAGCTCATTGTACTAGTGGTGAAACTGGGCTCATTGTATTAGTGATGAGGATGGTCATTTGGTAGCAGCAATCAGATTTCAAACAGTCCTGCTGTGCTATTCAGAAGCTATAACTTGTAAGTTTTTTTCGAACCAAATCAAAACGATAGCTTAGGAAGTCTGAATTCTTACGTTTACAATGGGTGTACTTTACCGTATCCTATACTTTCATATAATCTGGAGTATAGACCAGGAATGCTACTTAATCATCATCAAAATTACCTCCCAGATACGCCAGTTGTATCAAAAGATTTCCTATCTGGACACTTTAGTATATTGCTCCCAAAACTGAGAAATAACAGCATCACAAACATTACAAACATTATTCGAAGCCCAAAATGGACATGCATAAGGATTTGGATGAACTCGAATATGCTTTTACACCAGAGTTTGACTCAACTAAGGATAAGCATGAACTGCTACTTGGCTGTAAATATATATAAGAAAAAAGATGAAACAGTGGAGCATTCGACAGGACGAAAAATGACAGGGGTAATAAAATAATTAAAATACAGGTCGGATGGAAAGCGCATCTGTGAGAACATGGCAGCTGCGCTATCCCAAAGCTAGTAGGTACACTCCAACCCTATATATGGATTGCGGATGTGTATGTGTGTGTATTTTGTTAAAGCGTTGATGGTTAATACGAGTAATAGAACAGGGCGAGATAGAAAGATAGAAGAAATAAAAACGGAACGGCAAGTTAAATTGTCAATCAAATTTAATCCTTAGACTTAGACTTCTTCTTCTTCTTTTTCTCAGCTTTATTTTCGTCTTCTTCATTGTCTTCAGCTTTTCTCTTCTTTTCCTTCTTGTCTTTCTTTTCTTTCTTTTCCTTCTTCTCCTTCTTTTCCTTCTTCTCCTTCGTCACTTCTTCATCAATCGTCGATGGCTCAACCTTTGACTTGGAGTCTGTGATTGATGATTTGGACTTCTGAACTTCAGGATCTTTCATTTTATCGGCCGGAATTGGAGGAGGAACGGCATTTTCATGACTGGTGTACTCCTTCTTCCATGATTCTGGAGTGGAATCGTTTGGTCTACCGTACTGATCTAGTTTACCGTCAGCCTTCATTTGCTTCTTCTTCAAAGCAACTGGACCAAGTCCCCATCTTCTTGGGTATGTATCTCTCTCCATGATACATCTCTTCACCTTGGCAACGATACCGTGATCGCAAGAGGCAAGATCAACAGTTGTCATTTGGGCAATACCAATGGCAATGGCTTCACCCTTCGTAGTCATTAGAACAACCTCGTCGTATAGTTCAATACCTTCTTCATATCTCAATAAACCTGGAATCATCAACTTGGCACCGTAACAAACAGAGTTGACGGCGGAATCCTTGACAACGACTCTTTTGTAACCAACCAACAGTGTTTCCAATGGGGAAATAACCTTTCTCAAGTATGATTCGTCTCTAGAGTTATCGTACACCCATTGGGCATCCATAACGTCATGTAGGGTCATCAAGTTGTCATTTTCACCGAGGGCACCAGATCTAACTCTTCTCAACTCTTGCATGTGACCACCAACACCAAGAATCATACCTAGGTGGACACACAAGGTTCTCATATATGTACCAGCTTCACAGGAAGCCCAAAAGACACCAAGGCCTCTCTTGTTGTCGAATTCAAATAACTTGGAATCGTAGATTGTTCTAACCCTCAATTGTCTTTTGACGGCAGAGATCAAAGGTGGTCTTTGGAACAAGGCACCCGTCAAGTTCTCCAATGACCTACCCATGTCTTTCTCATCATCCAAGGCATTGTGCAATCTAACTATACAGACGTACTCCTTACCAGCACCCTGCTGGGACTTGACCAATCTTGTGGCTCTATCGATACAAACGATCAAACAACCAGTAACTTTAGGATCCAAAGTACCAGAGTGACCTGTCTTCTCCACCCTCAAGATCCTCTTGATCCAAGCAACAACCTCGTGGGAAGAAGGGTTAGATGGCTTGTCAAGGTTAATGACACCAGAGGCAACATAGTTCTTGATGTCTCTCTTGTGTGGAGAACAACCTGCTGGGATTGGTGTATAATGTCCTGATCTGACTAGTAGCTTGTCATAGTTCTTCAACAGTAGAGGCCATTCTGAAGTGTCGTTGCTTGAAGCAATGGCTTCTGGCTTTATCATGTATTCGTCGTCGGACATTTTTGGTGTTCCTTTGATTGAGGTTCCTGTCAGATGATGGTACAGTAGGAAGACGAGATATTTAAACGACAGTCTTACCCAAAGTTAAATTGTCAGTTTGTTGTTCTTGAAGGGCCAACTACGAGTACCCACAAACAACAGCATTTCTCTCTCTCACACTCTCTGTCGGTCTGAAAATTTTCATCTGCAAAATTTTTTGGATAATTTTTTTTGACCTTTACAGAAGTCGTGCAAGAGGATCAAAACTGGTAAAATCTTATCTCTCGTGTGGTGCAGAGAGGAGCACTACTACTGCTACTGTTACTACTTCTACTAACATTTGATTAAAAGCTCTAACTCCTGAAATCCTATAATACATTACACATCACAAACTAAGCAACTTCAATTCTCATCACAGTCTATCGCACACTCAACTTTCAAAGCGAGAACTATGACACCAAAGTGAAGCAATTCGATCCTTTGGAAGTCCAACAGTTGCGGATTATTGCTGAAGTATCCCATCAAAATCTTATGAAATTCAGAGAGATTCAACCCAGCGTTCAACTTATGGAAAGTAAGCGTCACAGCTATAAGATACTTATAGCCAGGATTGCGATTCCTGTGGTAAGAACTGGCACGATGACCACCTTCCATACTTGGAAGAAACAGAAGTGGACCGGAAAATCCTAGTTTGATCTTCATCTCAAATGCAACAGCAAGGGGTTCTGTATCACACTCATCATTAACCGGCAAGGCGGACTCATTAGGTTGGAACCCAAGACTTACCAAAAAACGAGCAAAGTAAAGCCTTGTCAATCTTTCAATGGTTTCATTTTCGATACCGCCATTTCTTCTGCGTAGTTGTAGGTATATTCTTCGATCTGCCTTCAGCTTGACAAAGTGAACGAATGCCTTAATCAAGTTGGTATACTTCTTATTGTTGTCAGGCGTGGGTGCCTGACCCTGTAATCCGGTGAAGGCTGTTGAACTGTAAGTTTTCAATGGGGGTGGAATACGTTGAGCGACAAGAGGCGCCATATCGATGCGGCTCTTTGGTGGGGATGAAACTATGTCCAAATTTATTTGGTGATGTGGCTCATCTTGTATTTGCGAGGTTGGAGGGGGAGAAGATTTGAGATTCTGTGGAGATGTATCAGGCGTCGACCTCAAACCAGCATTGATACTCCTGCTTTGGAGGGTGGTAGTATCCATTGTTGGATTGGTGAGATTTACAGTTGAAGAGCTGGCGGATTCGGAGCAAATGGATCGATTCAGATCCTCGATCGGTGCCCTTTTGTAGGCTGAGAAAGAAGAGGCTGGTGGGAAATGGAACTTTGGAGAGAGAGTGACGACGTTGGTCTTACGAGTCATGTCACTGCCCGAAGATAACAATCTAGGTTTGATAAAGGTAGTCGAATGTTGCTCACTGTCAATATTTGACAGCAATACTGGCACGCATGGAACTATTCGTGACGGAGGGATCCATTGTAGCTGTTCTTGCACCTGTGAAGAAACATAGAGATTTTCCGGAGCAACTGTAGCTGGTGATGGTTCTCTTGCGAGTTCTTGGAAGCGATGGCCTGTTTGAGCGTTCCAATTTGAGTCAACTAAGGGGGCAAAGCGAGGATATAAAGATGAGCTTGGTTCTAGCATTGTTGAGTTCTGCCACGGGGGGCTAACAAGTGTATACTGTTGTTGTAATTGAGACTCAGAACAGAAGACCTGTGGACCTGAAGAATCACAACAGTGCTGATGTATTTGTAAATTCGGTGCTCCCAAGCTTCTTATAGTGGGATTGTTATGGAGCATGCTGTTGTCGTCAGAGAAAAGATGAGTTTGAGACTGATGATCATGGGTATAGCCAAAATCCATGATTGAAAGTTTTGATAAAGCGTGCAATTCTTAACCAAAAACCTTGAGAACTTAAGTTTGATATGTATACACTAATTGGCGAGCGAGAATAATTTGATTATGAAGCAGCAATAAGCACATAAAAGTGACTAAATGCCTAAATGATGATGGTGAGTTATAAAATCAACATAACCAAGAAAAAACAACAAGAATAGTTGTGATTTGGTATAAAACAAAGATGTATCACAAAGTTATAACGCTCATCCAAAAGAAGGGGAGCTGTTACTCTCTCTATTAATGGTGCCGCCCGGTGTTAAAAATTGAATCAAATTCGGCAGCAGAAATCATTCCAAATTTTGATGCACAGCCGCCATGTGCACAGCCCTGAGTGTGCGGCCTCGGTACTTTCGATCAATCCTCCTCGTGGATAATGTTCAATAGCGTGGTAGCACTGCCAGATCCACCGCTTTTGAAACCCGGATCGTTTCCCAATGGAGAGGAAGGATTATTACCTTCAAAACCAACCAAAGCAATGTCTTCGTCATTTTCATATAGTGTGTTGTCACTGATAGTTCTTCTCTGTTGGTGGTGGAGGTGGTGGTGCTGCTGTTGATGCTGCATGGCCGGACCTAGATAATCACTGAACAAGGTGTCGCTCCGCAATGTTGAAAATCTAGATTCGCTGCTCAATGCAGTTGGAGATCCTTGACTGGATGAATACTCGCTGTTATTGTTCGATGTAGGTGCCGTGTGCAATGTATCGTATCCATCATCATCCTCATAAAACGTGTTGAATTTCCTTTCCCGCAAGCTTATACTGTTATTACTGCTATCAAACTGCTGCTGCTGCTGCTGGTATTGCTGTGCTGATGATGAGGTTGCTGTCGCCGATGGAATTACTGGCTTCAGTGGACTAATGATGGCAGGACTGCTGTTGGCATTATTAATTGGTCTGAGATTCGGCCTTTCAGGAGAGACGAGAAACTTCTTCAGCTCTTCTTGTGTTAAATTGATGTTGTTCCTAATCAGCGTTGATGGCTTGAGGGTTGCAATCCCAGAGGATGGTGTGGGCGTTGGTTGATTTCCGCTGCTATTTGAAATTTTGCTCAAATTGGCACCCCCGTTGTAAAGGTGCAGCCTTTTCAAGATTGATATACCAATCTTTCTGAAGCTGATCAACTCAAATTTTGTCTTTTTGAAGGTGAATAAATAGTTAACCATGCACATGAATAATGCATTGAAGAAACCAATAAAGATGCCCATCAACATTGCAATTGCAAAGAACTGGTAACCAATCTTGACAAAATCGAGAATGATTGCATGGGATAGACTAACACCGGAAAAGTCAACACCAAAAATGTATAAAATAAACCCAATTGGTAACCTGAAAACCCCATAGAATATTACATTGAGAAGAATCACAAATGGGGTAACACATAGGAACTTGACTATGCTTATCAGCTTCACTATTGGGAACAGTATCACATGAATAGCAGTGGAAATCACCATTGCTATAGCTCGTATTCTGTATGGTGGGAAAGCGCTGCCGGCTGAATGATGCTAACGACAAGCTCAATTGATTGGAAAATACAAGATGTAATACGCATAAACTGTTCAACTGCCTGGTCAAATCCCCTTTCTGTTCCATGTTGTGTTTGTTTCAATCTGAATCAGAAACCCTCTTCTTCGTTCTGGAGAAGAAAGAGGTTTGCTTAATCAAGGCTGTGCAGAGACAATATCATACTGTATATTTACACCACCTCTGCACCAGCTAAGAGTTTTTCAATAATTTTTCACTTCTTCCATCATTTTCTTCTTCTTCTTCCTATACACACCTTTGCGAGTTGTTGTTCACTTTCAGCCTCCCCCTTCTCATATACTTCTTTATTCTTTCTTCTTCATTATAGATTCAAGTTTGATATGTATTATGAATATGCCCAAAGCGTTATATTTAGCATACCCTTTTGACTTTGTTCAAAGTTCTTGCCAGTTCGGTACCCTGTTAACATTTCTTGGATGTATTAGTTTTCAAAGAATAACTCATTCTTTCTTTCTAACATGGCCAAAGAAGTGAAGATGGGATCCTGTTCTTCACAAGATGGATTCTTTCAACTTTGAACAATAGAGTGACCAACTTATTCGTTGCATTGCTGTATTACCTTTCATAACACTCCAATTCTGCCTCATCTTACTTAACGACCCTCACGGGTTGCTATAAGACTATGGGTTCTACTTGCGGAGAAGATAAAGCCACCAAATTGTCATTCTAGATTTGATACTTCTGAATACTCAATGGGGTGGATCGTGGTTATTTTCAACCTAATGATGAATCAACTTTTATATACTTTTTCATCGATTGCGTTGGATTATCCTACATTTGATTAAAATGGGGCCAAATGGCATAACTATAAAACTAATCTTTATCTGGTTTGTTTTGAACAGAAATAATAAGAAAGGATAAATCAAGTTTGCTGTTGTAGTGGCATGAGAAAAGTCGAAAGGGATCTAAGAGAAACTGAAAGATGGAAAACAGAAGCACAAATGAGTACTCGTATCGCTACCCCTATCATCACTCTGCAAATTCAGGTCTCAAATCCGATCTTCTTGGTTCAACCAACGGGTGTAACTGTGATAGATACGTTATGGCCCACATTAGGAACATCATCGCAAGCGACAAAGAGACAGTACTTCTCCAAACGCTGAATAATAATAAAAGAGAGACAATAGATATACCGTGTAATACGGTATCGCCAATTGGTGATGTTAGTAAAACATTCAATACTTGAATGACTGATGGAATCTATCCACGTTTTTTTCTATTCCCATTGGATACGTGATATTACATACGTTTGATTCTCCTTTGGTGCAACTTTCCAAAAGGCAGCTCCAAGAGCAAAGGTGATTAGTAGCGTCCATACAACAGTCCAGCTGAAACAATTTTGATTTCTCATTGAGTAATGTTAGTAAAGTGATTCACCAATAGCTAATGAATTGAGTGTGAAATGAATTGTAACTCGGTATGCCCATTAGAACTAATCTGAAGTCGGGCTTCTAAAGGTCAGTCTGACCGTTCACAGAAGTCCGTACTTCGAGGTGGAAAACCAAAAAAAATAGAAATTCCAGATCCAATTGTCCAAGATCCTACCGCAATCATTGAGAAAATACATCAAAACTCAATCGATCTCTTCAATATGAATGAGTTTGTATATGCTGTCTCTCAAATCCATTGGTAGTGCGAGTATATTCTGTACTCACCCGCTCATATTTATCGAATGTGTTGATTGATCTCTAGTTGTTATATTCTATCAAACACAAAAAAAGAATCAATTCTCCTATGTGATCCTCCTAGACTTAACCTGAATGACTGAATCAGATGATTTGTGCAAGAACGAAGAACCAGGAAATTAGTCTTAGAAGTGTCATTGTTCACTTTGTAAGTGGATGTGATAATGGCTGCTGCTCTCACAAGGCACTTTAGGCAATGCAGTGCAGAGGTGTGTGTGTGGCTAGCGTCTTAACCAATTCCTAGTACTCGTTTCCGATCCATCACCGTCCATCATCAAATACCCTTCTTTTGAGATAAATGCTTTTTATTCACTATTAGATTACTCAATTGGGTTCAGCCATATCATACGAGTGTGAATCTAACAACTTCTGAAAGAAGTGCCGTCTTTTGAAGCATATTATTTCAGGCAGTCGTAATGTCTTCTCCACAGCAACTACCGGAGCAACTTCTTCAATGGCTATTCAGAGTTCTTCAACCGGAGTACCACAAACCTGTGCTCTGCTACCAGGATATATCTCTAATATTGATGTGTTACAAATATTTTAGAGTGAGGACAGACGTTTATATAAACGAGAGTGGGAAGGACGAATTGCTCGTCAATATTCATGGTTACATTCCAATCACATCAAAGTCAAACTCAGTCAAGCCAGAAGACGATGAATCCATCCCTATACAAATATGGATACCTTTCAACTACCCACAGTCACCACCAACGATATACGTTGTCAACGGAAAGGAAGGCTTTGAAATAAAGCAGTCGAATTATTTTGATTCAAATGGCAGATTCTACCATCCGTTTTTGTCTGATTGGAGCCGGCTATTTGGTAATGATAGATCAAACGATAACGTGAGCCCCAAGGATAACCGACTCCTAAATTTGTTCAACGTATTGATACAAACGATAAAATCACAGAGGCCTTTGAGAAGAAAACTTACACAGGTGCCACCTGTACTGCCAGTAAAACCATCATCAGTACAGCAACATCCATTGCATTCATCTATAATACCCAATACTACGAATGACGCATTCTCTCCTATAACGATGTCTCCACAACAGACTGGATCCCCAGCTCCTTCAATATCATCTTTACACCAACAAAGCATATATCAATCACCAGCAAGCCCACCAATACCACCACCACCACCACCAAAGCTAACGTTGAGTAAGATTTCACGCCCTCCCATACTTCCAAAGGAGGCGACATTGGCGGCTGATAGTACTGGAGCCCTTCCTGTGGTCACTCCCTCATACCGTTCCTCCTCTTCTCCTGCTCCATTACTTCCTCCAAACCCTAATCGTAACCAGCTACTGTCTACGCTACATGAATCGTTGACCTCTGTATTGCAAGATATTATTGCTGAAACAAGAGGAGAGATGATAGAGTCAAAATCTTTGCCATTGCAGAACAATCTTTTCAAGCTGACAGAGGATACGATAAACATGGATAACTATCTCAAATTTATGGAGCAATCTTTGAAGAAAAATAAGAACGTTTTGGACGATAAAACCACCGAGATGGAGAAATTGATCGATTGGCTTAACTCGAACTCTTCAATCACAAAGGAAAACTTCCATACACTACTAATTGGAGAAACGCCTGTGTTTAATCAACTCTACCAACAGGTGACCCTTCTGGAATCCCTTGAAGATCTCCTGTACGTGTTGGAAGGGTTGAATGATAAGGGTAAGTTAACGTTTGACCAATACTTGAAAGTTTCGAGGCAAACTGCAAGAGAGATATTCAGGTGTAAGTTGTACCTTGAAAAGTTGACCGATTCTTGTTCTTTGGAAGTTTGATTTGAGCACAATACATAACTGAAAATAGAACGGTATGTAAAGTGCCCCTACAATATAAGATATGTACAGTAGCCACAAATATAATAGTTAAGATATATATTGAAAAACAAAGACCGCGACTGCCCACACAGTGAGGAGGAACCTGTCAGCACGCTCGAGCACGGTCCAACACGAGAACCACCCCGCGCTACCGGGCATACACTATTCTTTCCATTTGATCCCTTCCACCAACGTTATTGCCATCAAACAAACTCCATCTGAAGCGGAATGATAATAATGTACAGAGGAGTCCTTCTTGTGTATTCAGTACTACTCAGGAAAGCAAAAAACCGCTCCAAAGATCTCTCTGGGTCTCAAATTGGTGTCTATAAAATTTCAGATTTCAAACAAAAGAAGGATACCACAGAAAACTAGATTTTTTGCTGATAAAAACGCCGCAAAAATGGGTTCGTTCGAAGTAAAACTGGTTGTGCTAGAGCAACAAGTATCCAAAAAGTAGCTAAAATCCCAGGGAATTGACATACGCCAAGATCTGAACCGCTTAAAAAAAACCAAAAAGCGGAGCGAGCGTCATGCACTTAACCACTTGGCCAGATCTCCCTTTTTTTGCCGAGCATCGTTTTGAAAAGTGCCCCACCCTGGGCACTTCCACACCCAGCCGACACACCCAAAACAAGTCTCATTGGAAAGAGTGAGTCCTAGGCATCATGTCCATGCATTCAAATTTCCCCCAAGTGCAGAAAGACGCAAGATATCCGCATTCATTTAATGGGTATAATTCCCGGGCAGATAACACCGTATGTCAGAGAAATTCCAGCTTCTATAGGCGTTGCATCGTGTTCTTCCATCAATTTCCTATCGAATGGTGCATTCTGGAAGGCAGTGGCAACTCTGGTTGAAGTAGAATTGCAAATTTGGTGAAGCCACTTTTTCAAGTGCGGCCGCGTATCAGGATGATCCAGCGCCCTCAACATCACCCATCACTGTGACTCACAAAGACACATTCCAATAAATGCACTTGTATGAGCCTAAACACTATCCTCCAGGCTACACAACCATGTAAATAGAATGCTTGGTTTCCACACGAAGGCCCTATCTCACGACGCTGAAAAACTCCACCCTGTAACTTTCAGTCAGGCGGAGTGAGGCATGTCACCCTTATTCACCCCATCGTTGCCGTGCCAGTGTATTTCATAATCTCTGACGTGTTTGTTTCAACAGAGGAGATCCAACAATGTAAGACCACGGTGTTGCCGAGTGCCAATCAGTGCTACTGTTGATGTTCCACTGACTCTTCTGTTCATCTGTTCATTACAAGTTTGGTGTGGCTCTGCACATTGCTGTTTCTTTGACTAGCACATGATCAGCATTCTCTAACTTATATGGCTTCTTCTACTGAGGTAATGATCATGGTCATCAAGTGTATGTATATATCTAGAGAAAGAAGAGGGAGAGCAATTGCTAAGAGGGGTGTGGTGCCTAAAAGAGATGGACTGAGATAAGTTTGATAAGTTTTTCAGCGCGCATACTAACTCCTGCCCACACCCTTTCTGTGTTTATAGATTTTGTTTCATACACACCACACCTCTAGAAGAAGTCAAACATGGGATCCCCACTAACCAGAACCCTCTCATTCTAGCCAGCAAAGAGTTAGAGGCATAACAAGAGAAATGGGCAAGAACACACACAACGCCGTGACTGATGTTGTTCACAGATGAGCCATCTCGTGCAAGCATTTGAAGTCAGTGGTATCTGTTCCAAAAGAAAGGATACACCCACGGCATCCCTGGAAACGCCTCCAAGGATACATAACTTTACGACTCGGACATTACAGCACCATTGAGAGGTGAAAGCTTGCTTGCCGGGAAGGGATAAATACCGGCACTGCAAATGAGAAGGTCTCCCAAGGCTGCGAAATAGGGCTATGGAATGACGGTCATTGTACCGACGACAGCGCTCTAATAGTACCAGAAACACATTCCCGATTAAATTCACTCGTGAAACAATGGTCATTCAAGTTGTAAGGCGTGTCGGAAGAGCTGGATTGCGATCCTTTGACGTTCAAAGTGGGTACCTGATTTACAAGCGCGAAGCAGAAATTGGAGGTGTTTTGCAGGTCAGTATTTGTCCGCCTGTCCTGGATCCAACCATCAATCCGTGCCCAGGAGCTGATGCTCCCTCTAAGGGACTTCGAAATGAGCACTTGCTGTAATCCATTGCTATATAATTGGGTGTCAAGGAGTCGTGATAGAAAGAGGAGTCAAACGCGCATTTTTGGAAGGCTGCAACATCATAATAGAGAAGACTTTTTCAAACGCCAATTTGGACACCTTCTGGGTCTAACAAAGACCTGGGATTTTTTCCAGGATACAATTCGATGACCAAATACTGTTCTGTGATACCAGTTGTTCTCCAAATAAACCTCGGGGTGGGTGAAATTAAGGTTCAAAATGTAGGTAATTAGACAAGCGGTTTTAAAATAAAGTTACAAACAAGCCGTATCTTAAAAAAGCACCTTCTTAGGAACTCTAGGATTCGTAGCTGATACTTACATAAATTGTAGACGCATTGTACCTCGTTGTTGCCGTCAAAATGCCGTTTCAAAACAGCATGCCAAAAACGAAAACTTCTAATTTAAAACACTTTTTTGAAACGCTAGAATGAGCCCCTTACCGGCTTCCCACATCTTCAAATTACATTCATAGGAAAATTGCATAAGTCGTCTTCTGAAAAACCGCAAACTTCGACCAGCTCTCCTGGGCTCAGTTCAACACCGATCCATACGGTACGCACCGCAATGGATTGCCTGAAGTGAGGGCTTTCCAATGCATGTCTCAAAACGACCAAAATCGAAGCTTTCAAAAACGCCAACAAGTTGTTTTTGGCTTTTTTTATTTTGCCTTTTGTGGCTACTACAGGACAGCTGAAAACACTCTGCTGGATAGCTCTTTTCCTGCTCCATCGACTGAGTATGATTGGCGGCTGTCAACTAGTCTAGAGTGCTCACAAACGGCCTTTTTGGAAGAAATTGCCCGGTAGCGGCCCGTGGTAGAAAGCAGACATTTTCGCGGTGGCATACCGGGGGCTCTAGCGGTGTGCAATCGCTGATTTGGTAAGGTCAATCTCTCTTATGCGTGGGTCGTGTACGTGAACCAAAAATGGATGGTGCGACGTCCAACCAACATTACCAAGGTATAGATAGGTTGGGTGGGCGCGACAGCCACTACCACCACCACCTCAATTCTCCCCCTAGCGGTAGAGACTAGCCAGCACAACCGCTACCGGGCGCCACCACGGTCGAACACACGGGCTCAAAAGAGCTACCGGGCAAACACTATTCTTTCCATTTGATCCCTTCTACCAACGTTATTGCCATCAAACAAACTCCATCTGAAGCAGAATGGTGATAATGTATAGAACGACGCTTCTTGTGTATTTAGCATCACTCAGGAAAACACAAGATCGCTCCAAAGACCTCTCTGGATCTCAAATTGGTGTCTATAAGATTTCAGATTTCAAACAAAAGAAGGATACCACAGAAAACTAGATTTTTTGCTGATAAAAACGCCGCAAATATGGGTTCCTTCGAAATAAAACTGGTTGTGCTAGAGCGACAAGTAGCCAAAAAGTAGCTAAAATCCCAGGGAATTGACATACGCCAAGATCTGAACCACGTAAAAAAAACCAAAAAGCTGAGCGAGCGTCATGCACTTAACCACTTGGCCAGATCTCCCTTTTTTTGTCGAGCATCGTTTTGAAACGTGCCCCACCCTGGGCACTTCCACACCCGTCCAACACACCCAAAACAAGTCTCATTGGAAAGAACGAGTCCTAGGCATCATGCTCATGTGTTCAAATTTCCCCCAAGTGCAGAAACACGCAAGATATCCGCATTTCTTTAATGGGTACAATTCCCCGACAGATAACACCGTATGTCAGAGAAGTTTCGGCTTCTATAACCATTGCAGCATGTTCTCCCATCAATTTCCTATCGAATGGTGCATTCTGGAAGGCAGTGGTAACTCTGGTTGAATTATAATTGCAAATTTGGTGAAGCCACTTTTTCAAGTGCGGCCGCGTATCAGGATGATCCAACGCCCTCAACATCACTCATCACTGTGACTCACAAAGACACATTCCAACAAATGAATCTATATCAGCCGAAACTTCAGCGTTCTGGCTACACAACCATGTAAAATGAAATGCTTGGTTTCCACACGAAGGCCCTATCTCACGACGCTGAAAAACCCCGCCTTGTAATTTTCAGTCAGGCGGAGTGAGGCTTGCCACCCTTGTTCACCACATCGTTGTCGTGCCAGTGTACTTCATAATCTTTGAAGTGCTTTCATCAACAGAGAAGATCCAACAATGTAAGACCACGGTGCTGCCGAGTGTCATTCGGTGTTGTTGTTGATGCCCCACCGACTCTTCTGTTCATCTGCTCATTGCAAGTTTGGCACGGCTCTGCACGTTGTTGTTTCTTTGACTAGCACATGGTCAACATTGTCTAACTTATATGGTTTCTTCTACTGAGATAATGATCATGGCCATCAAGTGTATGTATATATCTAGAGAAAGAAGAGGGAGAGCGATTGCTAAGAGGGGTATGGGTGCCCAAACGAGATAAGTTTGATAAGTTTTTCAGCGCGCATACTAACTCCTGCACACACCCTTTCCGTGTTTGCAGACTTTGTTTCATACACACCACACCTCTAGAAGGAGTAAAACATGGGATCCCCACTAACTAGGACCCTCTGATTACAGCCAGCAAAGAGTTAAAAGCATAACAATCGAAATGGGCAGGAATAAACACAACGCCGTGACCGATGTTGTTCTCAGATGAACCGTCTCGCTTAAGCATTTGAAGTCAGTTGCATCTGTTCCAACAGAAAGGGCACGCCAGCGGCATTCCTGGAAATGGCCCTCCAAGGATACATAACTTTACGACTCGGAGATTACAGCGCCTTTGAGAGGAGAAGGCTTGTTGGCCAGCAAGGGCCTAGGTTTGGCACTGCAAATGAGAAGGTCTCCCAAGGCGGCTATATGGGGCTGTGGAATCACAACTATGGCCATTGTACTGAAGACAGCGCTCCATTAATACCAGCAACAGATTCCAGATTGGATTCAGTCATGAGACAATCATCATCCAGGGTGTGTAGCGTATCGGAGGAGCTGGAGTGTGGTCCATTGGCGTTCAAAGTGAGTGCTTGGTTTTCAAGCGCGAAGCAGAGATTGGAGGTGGGATGATCCAACGCCCTCAACATCACCCAGCATTATGACTCAGAAAGACCCATTACTATAAAGGCATCTGTTTCAGCTCAAACTTTATCACCCAGGCTACACAACCATGTAAAATAAAATGTATTGTTATCATACAAAGGCCCTGTTTCACCACTTTGAAAAACTTCACCTTGTGATATTCAGTCAGGTGGAGTGAGACTTGACACATCATTGTTTACCCTATAGTTGCTTTACCAGTGTATTTCATGACTTAGGACGTATTTGTATCAACTAAGGAGATCCAACAGTGTAAGGCCACGGTGTTGCTAGTGCCAATCGGTGCTGATGTTGATGTTCCACCGACTAGTCTGTTCATCTGTTCATCGCATATGCTTGGTGTAGCTGCTGTAGCTGTTGTAGTTGTTCCTGCTGTTGTAGCTGTTGTAGCTCTGCACATTGTTGTTTTTTTGACTAGCGCACAAACAACGTTTGACTAACTTATATGGCTTCTTCTTTTGAAGTCATAATCATGGCCATCAAGTCTGTGTATGTCTTTATATGTTAATCTGAGAGGAGAATAGAGACATACGCACTGCCTTGGATCTTGCATTTGAGCCGCACATTTATCTATGCCGATTGAACTGCATTATTCCTTTAGGAAAGATGTAAATAGATAAAATTACCCAATTTTCGAGGAAGCTTTTAATACTTCACTCTTCTGTCAAGGAAATAGGCAGAACAGAAGCCTTGTTAAACATCATTTGCCTTCTTTCTTTGCTCTTCAATTCAATCACACTTAATGCAATCAAAGAGATTGTTAACAATCGATCAGACCAACTGTACTTAGCTTGAACACTCACCCATAGTCATTCATTTTTTTTTATAGAACGAAAGATACCCAACTTGCAACCGTCATACACTTCTTACTATCAAGAACAAAATCCCTCGTCGAAACTCAGCTATCATCTATTATACAATCGGTACTCAACGTCTCATTAGCATAGATCACCATTAATCACGACAGCGAAAAACAAAAAAAAAAACAAGCCTGCGATAGCACTGAACGATCGATCCTTTTCAGATGAATCATTTGGTGGCACAGACAAAGGCACAAGGCTCGCCTGTTACCGATGAGAGACTGATTATTACAATTCCTTTGAACTACACTTGTTTTGTGAAGCCTCTCAATGTTCTTTTCGAAAGTCTGATCAAGTCCAACTGGAGGGTTGAGGACTCAACAACAAATGTCACCAATAACCCCTTCTTCCGAAGTTTACCAAAAGGATCATTGATTTATGACAATCTGCAAGAATGTGGTAGAATTGTTGATCTCATCAATGGGACTTATCCGCCGTTCGGCATCATTACAATATTGAACAACTTCAGACTCGATGAATCTAAGTTGACCGTCTCCATCGTTGGAACTCAGGCGATGCAAAAGGAAATGAATGACATAAGATTGCTCATATTCAAGAACTTTGAGGAAATCACAAAAAGAACTATAACCATTGACTTTACCAAGAACAGTCATTGCTTCAACACCCATGGCCAATTTAAAGAAGAACTCCTACAATTTCTGAACAGTGTTTCATCGTATAACAAGTGCTCAATCTATATTGAGAATACGGTTGAAGATGGGAAGTTTGATCTAGTTATACTCGGTAATCAGGATTATTCATATGTCACAGAAAATAAGATTCGACTATTCATGGACAGTCTAAATCCACTCTCCTACTGCGATTTCCTTGAGATTGAATCATTATCACTACTTCCATTGATTGGAGGATTGGAATTCTCGAATTTCAAAAGGATCATTGCACAGTCCAATTGTCACTTATACCTTCCAAACCTTACCCCTGAAACATACTACAACAATTCTCTGTCGTTAGAACAAGGAAGGCCAAAGATATACATCACCGGTTTGAAATCCTTAGTTTTGTTGACAAAGACATTGTTGGCTGATACCATTGGAAAGGTAGCCAAGACGCCATTCATCAAACAAGTTTCGATTATGCCAATCAAGGGAGAAGCACTGGTCCTGTTTCATACAGATCGTGAGTTTTTGAAGAACATCATGTTTGACACAGGTTGTTTCATATCCATTCCTCCACTTGGCTACTCGTCCAGAGACTCGTCTTCTGGAAATTTAGTCAGTTTTCAGGGAAACTCAATTGAAGAGGTGGAGTCTGCAATGGATAGATTTATCACTTTGATCTCATTGTTTTACAGCGCCAAGTACGAATTCACCGTTTCTACATTAGCATCACCACCATCATCATCCGCATCTTGTTCTTCTTCATCATCATCATCCTTATCATCATCGGCCTCGCCTTCGCCATTGTCAGTGGACGTTAACAAGCTTTTGAATTTTGCTGACCAGTTGGCATTTAAATCCAATACTATTGTGTCACTCATTAAGTTGAATAATGAATATACTTTCCAGGTTATTGGTAGATCGGAAAATATCAAATTGGCAGTCCAACAATTGACACAGTTTACCTCTTATATCGAGTCTCAGGTTGTCAAATCATCCGTTAGATACCAGATTGAACTTCCTAATAAGGAAAAGGATTTTGTTGCTGGTAAGAAGAATGGTAAGATTATCAAAGTCATGAACATGTCATCGGTGTCTATTAAATTGCTGCCATTCACAGAATATAACTTCATCGTTGAAATACACTGCAACAATTTGACTGATTCCATTTTGGGCTTGGGTATGTTTGAAGATGAACTCCCAACAACGTTGACTTTTAATGTTCCTGAGTCTTTCCATAGGCAAGTTATTGGTGTTGGTGGTCAGACGGTGCAAGCCATTATGAGGAAATTCAATGTTTTCATCAAGTTTTCAAACTCGTTCGAGTTGAATGAGAAGGCCTCAGAAGAATTGCTTCTCAGTCAAGCAGCCAATTTCCAACAATCATTCGTAAGGAAGAATAATGTTGTTATCAAATGCCCAGCAAAGAACAAATCACAAATACCATTGGCAAAGATGGAATTGGAAAAACTTGTCAAGAAGGTCATCAGTAACAGTTATAACTGTTCTGTTGTCAAATTGACTCAGCCGCAATGGAGATTGCTAACCTCCAGCCAGTTCAACGCATGTTTCAACCTGAACAGGAAAAAACCAACCAACTTCATTACCGAACTCGAAAAATCAACCAATACCTACCTGAAATTCCCGAGGTTGGATCAAGTTGAAAATGATGCACCTTTTGTCACGTTAGAAGTTTATGGCATTGACAACAACTCAGGCACCTGTTGTAAGGAGTTGCAAAAGATTCTTCCGTATGAATACGAGTTAGTGATCGAAAACAGTCCAGTTTCATCATCCGTGTTCAAGGAGCTAGTTCAGTTGGGCGGCAATTCCAAATCAATGATGGTTAATGAACTCAACAGAGTGCAGTTGGACTTTTTGAATAATATCATCATTCCATTGAAATTGTTGTATAATGTTGAACTGGAGTTGAAGCAAGGAAGTTCACTTGGACTTGTTATCCGATTTTATCCAGATTCCTTTGGCATCACATCATTCCCCATTGCCACTCTTGGAAGCTCAAGTTTTTCAAATAGATTATCCGATGTACTACAATTGGATATTGTTCAAAGAAATGAATTCCAGCAGGTTCTCAACAACATTGGCAAATTTTTGGACGAAAATATGTTTGAAGTGATCTCGAGAAACATCAAGCAATGCGAGTTTAACGTTGAAAGCAAAAGCCCAAACAGTAAAAGCAATGAAAAGGAGAACCTGGCTAGCGGAAAATACAACTTTAAAAACCTTTTTGTGCCTTCTTCAGCTTCCTCTTTACCACCCTCGTTCAGTCACAAAGCTCATCCAATGAGTCAGGCAGATATTGTTGATAGGAACTATTCTAAGGGTAGAGCAACCAACTCCAGCTCACAACAGCAGTCATTACCGATGTTTCAACAGGGTCAACCATCAAACGGTAGATATCAGCATTTCTGCCAGTATCAACAAGACGACGAAGGCAGGCTTCAACCGGCCTTATTGCACTCAAACCAGCAGTATGTCAGTGGAACTTATCAGCCTTTACATTCACAGACACAGACGCTGCAACAGCAAATGCAAGATATCAGCGACAATGGACATCAGCATCAGCCACATTCCCAAGTGCAGCAGTTACAACAACAACAGCAGCAGCAGCAGCAGCAGCATCAACAACAACAACAACGTTTCATGGCAGGTTTATCAGCCTTTGGTGGTACAGCTCAGCATGGTAGCAATGCCTATTTTGGCGGACTGGTACAGGGCAATCTCATCGGTTCCAGTGCTAGTACTGGCTCAGATTCGTTTATTGTTCCAACTTTGAATGACTTCAACTTACTCGGTGCCCCTGCCGGTGGTAGCAGCGGAAGCTCGGCGGGGTCCTTATGGGGTTGATTGGTATTCATCCATCCCATTTCAATTTGCATTTTTTAATTTTCGATTTTATTAATATACCCCGTGCAATTGGTTAGTTCAAGTAGCCCTAAACTGCACACAGTCAAATGTTTAGCTGATCTCAAACATTCCGTTCCAATTTTCCTTTTTATTATTACTTCTTCTATGTTTCTTTCTTTGGTTCACTCTTTCTCTCTGGCTTTCGTGGTTTCTGCAGGTCCGAAGTAAACCATGAAACAGTCATGAGTGAAACAACGAGAGCACAACTTATGTACACACGTATACCCCCTTCCCCTTTATACAAATATACCATCTTCGTTCTCCTTGAAATGGTTTAGTAATGTGAATGCAAGAACCTTGTGGCCGTCGTCTCCTTCCCTCCTTCCCCTGATGTGCGTGCGCGGTGCAGTGCAGTGCAGTGCATTGCATTGCAGCCAACCGATGTGAAAAATTGCCATATTGATAGTCTAAGTTTGGCAATTCAGAGCCCAGTCCAGCCAGAAAGAGGACAAGCTTGTGATTATGACCAGATCTACGGGAAGGTTGGCTCAGGTCCCTTGCCTGGGGACACACCCATACATCCGACACACTGCTTCATGGTGTGTCTTGGGGGGTTGCTTGTCTTAGTTAGCATGACTGGCAAACCTCGGTGTTTTGTCGTGAGAAGAAGCAAGCCCCTCCCTTTACACCTCTAAACTTCAATTTCAAGCAAATTTTCAACAGCTTCTATTGTCAAACTTTTCTCAGCCTTATTCAAACATAACCTAAAGCCACTAAAATCGACATCTTGGCTGATTGACACTTGCACCCTCCTGCTAACCATATGCACTCAACTAACACAATCTTCCAATTCGCAACAGCTTCTGTTTCAAAACGTACAGTTTAACAGAATACCGTTCAAAACGATGGACGAAACGGAAATTATTTGCCTCGGTGTCTTAATCTGCCTCCGCTGTGTTCTTCTTTTCATCCGTGGTGAATCACCGGTCGGTACGCACGCGCCCCACACTCCACCGCGGAACCAGCTATATATATATAGTCCATAGTCTGGCTGCATCTTGAGGCATGCACACGCACTTCTGGCTTGGCTTGGGACTGGCTGGGCTGGGCTGCCTTTCGATCGCCGCTCACACTCACACTCGTGCAATTTCTACATTTCCTCGTTCAGTCTTCTTCCAGCTGTTGAACTGAAGCAGGAGCCCCAAGGATAGCCGGTCAGTCCCAATCAGTCATTCATCTCTAGTCAAGCCATGCTAAAAGCCAAAGACAACTTCAAGTTGAGTTTACCAATCGTACGTCGTCGTCGTATACATTCGTCTGTGGTTTTGATTTGGAAGCTCGCAAAATGGTAGCACCTTCAAAGCTGTTACAGCACTATCGAGATGTAGAAAGTCATTAATGGTACAGTAGTCTCTATTAAACAACGGTAAAGGGTGGTATAAAAACATACATTCAGAAGAAGAAGAGAGATCGATAGGCATAACACCAATTTTTCGACAAAGATGAAAAAAAAATGATTTTTGTTGCGGGGTAATTGGAAGTAAAAGAAAAGATTCAAGCAAAATTTAAGAAAAGTGGGAAGGTTGAAAACAGAACAGATCATCCACTGTTGCCTTCATTATTGTTTGATGAGATATTCATGTGTAAATCGTTCAAAGCATTGGCAAAAGCGGTTAATCCACCCTTTCCAGTCTTTCCAGATTTGCCCAACTTTCTAACACGAGCAGAAGAAGAAGACGATGTCGATGTTGATATTGATGATGGTCCACCACCACCAACGATAGGGGTGGAATTTGCAATCATCGATCCTGGCACGTTCATACTCGAGCCAAGGGGCAGGACGCCACTATGGGGATGATGATGATGATGATGATGATGACTGCCGGTATTCGTCAGTGGAATGGTCCCGGTTCCACCTCTAGCATTGGCGGTTCCCAAAGTCAAGGAGAGTAACGATTGGGATGCAGAGTGGCTGGAAGTGGTGCTCGTTGTGCGCTTAAGCTTGTGACGTTTCGTCAATGGTACAGCACCAACACCAACGGTGGTGCCAACTGCCGTCTGGTTGTTGTTGTTGTTGTTGTTGTTGTTGTTGTTGTTTTCAACGCTTTCTTTCTTGTAATTTAGCAAAGCTACTGCTGCTGAATTTTCCATTATTGTTGTATGTTTGTTACGCTGTAATGAAGTTCCTCCAGTGACGGATTTTAACTGCTTGATCCATTCGGATGCAATGTTCGTTGCTGAGTTTCTAGGATGAACGATCGATTTTGGATCAGATGGGTTTGTCGATGGTAAACCTTTATGGTTGAGATGGTTAAAGTCAATGTTGAATTGTCCCGTTGCTGAATCGAACGAGTAGTTGAGACGAGATTGGCATGGGTACATTAGTCCATTACGGGGTTGTGCAACCGTTTGTATAGCTCTCTTGAATGATGGTTTTTGTTGTTCCAGTTGCACTTGCTGCTGTTGCAGATGTGGTCGTTGTGGGTCTGAGGACGATTGAACTGGAGTTTGTGATAGCTGTCGATTTTCCGTCTTTGTAGTAGTTTTGCCCTTTGAGGTTGAGTGAGGACGATGGCGATCGCCAGATCTCGTAGTTATGTAATGTTCGTTTTCTTCCGAGTCTGATTTTCCCCTCTTTATCGAGACGGAAGAGATTGGAGAGCCTACAGATTCAACATCGGCTTCACCATCTTCGCTCTCATCCTCGCTTTCATCTTTAATTTCAACCTCATCAGCCTGTTTCTCTTCGTGTTCTTCCTCCTCCCCCTCCTCTTCTTCTTCCTCCTCTTCTTCTTCTTCGTCATCTTCAGCTAGCAAAGACAAATCCTTCTTCTTGTTACCAATATCTTCATGGCACAGCATCTGGGAGTAAAACTTGCCATTTTTCCAATTTGTCGAACGAATCTTGAACGTATAACCAACCCTTAATAAAATGTCAAAGATTCTATCAAGATAGTGGACCTTGAGTTTAGACTTAACCTCATCCTTGTATTGTTTGATGTGAGTCTCTGCAGAAGACACACTCATGATCAAGTTGCCATCAACCATTTGTGTTTGGTTCTCGTAACGTTTTACTATGAACCCAGGAATGACAGTTTTAAACTTGAAGCCGTAGATATCCATCTCACAATTCTTAGAAAGTCGTTCTAGAAAATTCTCAAACGACTGTTCGCTCTCCGAAGTTCTAGGTCCCAATATATGCCTCGGTATGTCTTGTTGCTGATTTTGATGTTGCTGTTGATGTTGCTGGTGTATTACTTGTTGCTGTATAGGTACAAGTAATTGACGCTCTTGAAGCCGTTGTTGTTGTTGTTGTGGTGGTGGTGGTTGGTACTGAAATTGCTGTTGCTGCTGTTGTCGTTGCTGTTGGATTTGTTGATGCTGAAGCTGTTGCTGCTGTTGTTGTTGATGCTGTTGCAAGAGCTCTAGACTCTCGGCATCCAGGTATTGATACGATGGAGAGACGAAATGATAAGTGGGCGGTTGGTTGGGTTGGTACTGTTGGGAATAACTTGCGATCGGGCTCTGTCTTTGGCCATAATCTATGGATTCAAGCTTTCGAATAAGCTTCATCTTTTGATTTTTCTTATAAAGTTTGTTCTTTTTCCTACAATGATCGCATGTCTTGTATTTTGTTAGCGTTGATGGGTCTTCGTCGGTAATGTATAACCTTCTCTTGACTTTGCATTTCACACACACATCGTGACTTTGGGTTTGATGATATGAGTCTAGAGTGTTCATAATGTGTACCTGTTTGTGTTTTTTCGGTATTTTGGTGAATTCAACGATGAATTGAATTGGCTTTGTGTTTCCGGGGTTTCTTCAAAATTATTGGACTCGGAGGTTATGTTTGTATGGGCGGGGAGGATATTCTTTTGAAGATTTTATAGGCGTTTGCTAGATTTGTAACTTGGCATCATCAAAAAGACGGCATACCAATGTAAAAATATAGGAACGTCTGAATAGGAAATTGAGAAGACTATAAGAGGTTCAATCGATTGAGAAACGTTGCACTATTCTATAACCTGTACTCCGCGGGAAGAGGGATAGATGTGGTATGGTATGATGCTATTTGCAGAGAAACCAGTGCAGTGGACAAGTAGAGTGAGTGGCACCGGGTTAAGCTGAAAGACCTTTGAATACGAAAAGAAAAGGAGAGGAGGAGACCAACGAAGGTGATTGAAATGGTTAAAGGTGGGAGAGCCAAAAAAGAATTGAAACAGGGTGAGATCGAATACTGATCTGATAGTAGTAATAGTATACAGTATATTTATTTCAGACACAGCCAAAGGTTAAGAGTGAGAGATGCATGAAATAGAATAAAACATTTCATCGCTAATAAAAATGTAAACCGTTTATTGTTTCTTTCATTGTGTCTCTCAATTGTTTTGTTGCAACCTATTAAGTAAGGCTTTTTTTAAACTTTTTTTTTATTCATGCACCTCTTTTTTATTATTATAAGGAGGGGCTGAAAGGGAAGGGAAGGGAAGGGAGTGGATATCGAACTTAGTGGACTTAACAGAATACTGGACAGTTTCTGTGGAGGATCAAATGTAATTTTACTACTGTTAAACACACACACTCCACGATGGGAAGAAGATTGATCGATCTGCTGCTGTTCTCTCTCTTCTTGTTTTGTCCGCTGTTCTTCTCCGCTCATCTTCCCTGATTGTTATAGATAGATGGATAGATAGTGCACAACTCCCTTCTTCTTATCTGAATCTCAACCATACTGACGTGACTGATAGATTAGTAGTGACTGTTGCCTCAAGATGCTTCTCTTCCTCCTCATTCTTCTCCCAGGACGCGTCAGCTTCCATCCCGACACGCATCGCCAATCTTTGGTCGTCCTCACCCACACACCACACACACTTCTACAGTTCACTCACTACAACTAGTACCTCAAAGACCTCACCGCGGTCCATGAATGAACACAACAAGCGGCGTAACGATAGGCCTGTTGGTTTATACCGTTCTTCCTCACGGGGAGAGTGAATATGTACAGGATCGACCTGGAAGCAGAAAAAAGCGTCAAAACGGACTGGTCACGTGTATTACTGCACCTGCTATAGGCTGTGTATATGCTTATTTTCCAGTGTGGTCTTAATAGAGGTTCCAACTTTATACTCAGTTACCCAAGAGAAAACACAACAGTTAATCAGAATGAAGTTAAAGTTACTCATGCCCTCCCCCTCCCCCAGCATTCAATTCAACAACCCTACAATTGGATCATACAGCAGAGTCATTTTGCAGATCATTGTGGTTTTTCCCTCTCTTCTAGGATTATTTGAATTGAGATGAGCTCTTTATATCTCCCCAACCCATGTCTACTAGGAATCCTTCTCACAATATCAACCCATGATGGTAACCAACTGGTATTCCACTACCCTCCAAATCCCAATGAATACGGCTACCAGCCAACACCGTTAGGCAATCAGGTGCTGAATACAGATGGCAACGCATACTCAAGCTCAAGTGATGATGAGGATGACGAGTTTGATGAGTTTGATGATCTACTGGGAGGTTTTGAAACAGAACCAATGAGAAGAGGAAGAGTCCATAGCAGTAGTAGCGTCAGTGGAAACGATGATGACTACTCTTCATTGGATGGAAATTCTAGTGGTAGAGGAAGTTTCAGTTTGGGAAGTAGCGTTGGTACTTGTACTAGTGGTGGTGGTGGTGGGTCCGGACTAGGCGTTTCTGCATACCATGGGGACTTCGCAAATGCTGGAACGTATTCTGGTAAGGCATTGTTGGATATGCTTGATGAACAGGATAGAAGGAGGAAAAGAAAGGAAAGAAAGAGAAAGATGTTGATGAACAGTATCATTATCGGTGAACAACAACAACAGCAACAGTCTGGCCAGACTCAGAGCCAACCATCCCATCCCAATCTTGACACTGGCTCCAATATCACACGAACAAGCTCCACTAATGTTGTCAATGTTAATGGTAGTCCCTCGCTAAACCCCAAATCCATTTCCAGTTTATCAAATACAAATATCACAGCTAAGAGTGATGCGCATTCGCCATCCAATGACACCACTACAGAACAACGGCAGCATTCGCAAAAACAGTACAAGATTGACAAACTATTTGGATTCGATGTCGATTTCGTCAGTGAGGTTGTCACTCCTCCAAAGAAGTTGTGCAATGCCAGATTCGAGTTATCTGTCGACGATATGGCCTTCCTTGGTTTGCCAATCCACATCAACGATGATGGCAATTGGAGAGTTTCCAACCATCAAGCAAAATCGAAAAAAAGTAAGAGAAACAGTAATAAGAGAAAATCAGCTAAGAAACCATCACAGGCCGCTGGAGGTGGCAGTGGCACTGATAACGAAGGTGATACCAATGAAAATGCGGATGCTGGTGCAGATGTTACAACGACTCTCGCCGATGGGGAAGAACATCCTGACCATGACGATGCCGATGATGAAGAGGCTGGTGCAAAGCATCAACAACGGTCCGATTCAAACAATTCAGATGGTAAGCAGGATGGCTGTCCAATGTACTTATTCCATGTGGTGTTTGTCATGAATCCGCCTGTTGTTGAATACAACTACAGAATCGATGAAATGTTCCACTATGTCGTTAGCAGGCTCGCATTACTACTAAGGTACGAACAACAGAAATCGAACTATGTCTGGGAACAGTCACAACTGATCTTACACACAAGCGAAGAACTAGCACATTTACCTCTCAATGAGAGATGGACACGTATCATTGAAAAGTCTTCATTGGCAAACCTCATAAGCAAGACTTACCAATCAATATCCAACTCTGAGATTGTTAATATTGAAATAAACAGCAAGCTAAGGTCTTTCCAGATTCCTGTCAAGACGGAGTTTAACTCGTTGCCTCCACGCCACATAAAGGTCATTCCAGGTTCAACCTTATCATCGGTCTCTCCGTTTAACTCATTTGGAATGGATGACGACATGCTTGCATCGTCTGCTCAAAATGGCCGAAACCAACAGCAAATGGCCCAACAACGACACTTTGATCAGAATAACGAAGATACCATGGTCCATTTTGCCTTGATTCTATTGGATGACCCCGAGACAATAATCAGAGACATCAGGGCAGAGAAGGACTCGCTTATCGCTAGCTTCATCCATATGATCAAGCCTAGCGAATCGCTGTTCCGACTATCAACGTTGAGCGGGTTAGACATAATAGAGGTGAAACTGTTTGCCAATCATTTGGTGTATTGGAGAAGGGCCAAAGCTGTCCTACCGTTATCGCCACGTAACATCTACATCGTATCACCCTTGGCTCCAATCTATAACCTCTACAAGGATTCCATCCTGTTCAAGCAACATTTCCAAAGCTTGCCCTCCTTGCCACACTTCTTGTCTTCTATTTCTGCATCTTCAAGCAAGCCACGTGCCATCAGTGCCATCATTCCTAGTAGGGATCACCGAGACCTCTATTTGGAGGCCATTGCCTGGTTGTTGAAGTATGGATATTTGACTCACCTACAAACCTTTCTATTCTTGAAAATAACGAAGGAGGTGAAGATCAAAGTTGACGAAGAGCTAGAAATGGAAAGGAAGAGGAAGAAGAGCAACCAAGAGGCAGGTATCGCTATTACTGGTACTGATCCTAATACTGGGCCTTCTGTCGATGGCGGTGGCAAGTCTTCGAGTGGGAATGCGAATAATGAGCATCTGGTTGAGGGTGACAAGTCTCGTAATACTAACGTTGACTACTTGAGAAGTAGCGGTAACGTTTCTGATGTGACTGGTGCTGTTGGTATCGATAAGGACGATCAGCATAGCGTAAGTTCGTCCGATGATGAAAACAAGAGACTGAGGTCAATGGACAACACTACAAAGGTGAAAGTGGATGGGATACGCGCTAATTCGAATGTCCAAGAGACAGGTGGTACGACAGGAACCGGTGGTGGTGGTGGTGGTGTTGATGGACATATGTTGGGTTCTGATGGTGATTCTGCTGTTGGACTGAATCACAACCAGGGTATTGGAAATGCTTCAAACTCCAATAATCATGCTGGTATTAGTGCAGGTGTCAGTGTGGGAGCGGGAGCGGGCGCAAGAGCAGGAGCAAGGGCAGGAGCAGGCACAGGTGCTAGTATTGCAGGAAAAACTACTGACACCACTAGCGGTTTACGTGCTGATGTTGCAAGTGAGAACGCAAATGGCAACGGTGATAAGGAGGATGTTGAAACCCGTGGTGATGGAAATGGAAACAGCACTACCGGTATGAGAGCGAAACCAGTTGTTCAGTTTGAGGAAGAGGAGGAGGAAGACACGATTCTGCTAGACCCCGAGTCTGCCACTGCTCTTGAGCGGAGATGGATTGCCAAGTGTGTTGAGCCTCAACCCAATGACGTTGCTGCTCTCTTCTATAAGCTGTTGAAGTATATGAATGGCAGGTCTCCCTTGGAGTTATTCATGATTACCGAGAACGTGAGCAGACAGGACATCAGGAAGCTTTTGATGGCACTGGAATCGCACATCGTCACTGTGAGACACTGGTGAAGTGCCATCTACGTCGATCGACGCGCCGTTATTGTCACTACAGAAGGCCACAACCGAGCCCGCTCCTAGTGGGAGAGCGTTGAGTGCAGGGGCCGGCCGCCGTGTACGTACGTATGTATGTGTGTAATGTGTGGTGTGGTAGGTATGTACGAATTTATCTATCTGTCTATCTCTCTTGGATCAAAAAAAAATATGTCACCAAAACCTCGAAACTCTTGACGAATCGAATTGGAGTCGGGAATGGTCAAGCTTGACATTGACAAAATAATTATACATACCTTTGCTTTGACCAAAAATAGGAACATTACGAAAAGTGTAATCAATTACGAGTGGTTCTATATCAATATACACTTTACTAAACGCGTGTGTTGTTAATTTTTCAGTCACTTCAGACTCAAAAGAGCAGTCGTGATCCTACATCGTCTAAGCTATCAAAAGAGCACTGATTGAAGATATACATTTGAAACTCAAAGATGTCTAACAGCATACCGACAAATGTTGGAATCGATCAACCGCCTGACAGTCAGCGACAACGAGAAGAGCAAGATTTACTCTTGCAGCAGCGCTATCTCAGACAGTCTAACGAGAGGTCGTTGTACCGTACAAAGAGATTGAGCACCTCTCATGGCTATTACATCAAAGTCATGATATTGCTGGGGATTCTTCAATTCATTGGTGTTGCATTTTTCACAAAGGGGTTCCTCCTATCCCGGCAAGTGTTGCCCAACGTCTCAACCTGCGAGGATCAGCAGGGAAGATCAGATACTCATAACAATGATGGCTGTTTCAAAGCTTCTCCATTCAAAAAGACAGTTGTTCTACTTATTGATGCACTCAGAATTGACTTTGTGCTCCCTGTTGATGAACATCTGGCGCATCCAAACTATCACAATAACTTTCCAATCATGTACGACCTCTTTAAGAACCAACCAGAAAACTCACTTTTGTTGAAATTCATAGCTGATCCACCAACGACAACACTGCAGAGGTTGAAAGGTTTAACCACCGGATCTTTGCCCACCTTCATTGATGCGGGATCCAACTTTGACGGAGACACCATAGATGAGGACAACTTGATCGCACAGTTGTTCCAACACGATAAAAAGGTGGCATTTGTTGGTGATGATACATGGACGGCCTTGTTTTCTCCCTTCTTATACCACAACTTGACATTTCCATACGAGTCATTAAACGTTTGGGATCTGCATACGGTCGATGATGGAGTGACGGAGCATATGTTCCCAATGTTGCGTGAGAATAAGGACGAGTGGGACGTCTTGATTGGTCATGTCTTGGGAGTTGATCACTGTGGCCATAGATACGGTCCTGAGCATTACTCCATGAAGCAGAAGTTGAACCAGATGGACTTCTTGGTCAAGGATTTGATTGAGGAGTTGGACGATGACACACTATTAGTTGTCTTTGGAGATCATGGGATGGACAGCACTGGAAATCATGGAGGAGAGAGCCAGGACGAAGTTGAAGCTGCGTTGTTCATGTATTCGAAAAGGAAATTTTTTGGCAGAGTCAAAGGTGAGGATGATGAGGAAGGGCAGAAGGAAGATCCCTACGATATTTCCGGATTGGGAGTCAACTATAGATCTGTGAATCAGATTGATCTTGTGCCAACTTTGTCACATCTGATGGGCCTACCAATTCCTTTCAATAACTTGGGATCACCAGTGCAGGAGGTTTTTGTGGGACCAAATAGTGATGATTACGCCAAGCTTGCCAAGATCAACTTTATAACGTCATCCCAAATCAACACTTATAGAAGAAACTCTAACGAGTTGGCTTCTGACGAGGAGCTCAACACAATGTTTGACAACTTGGAGATTGCTTGGGAGTCGATTCAGTTCAAACCTACACCAGAATCTTACATGCAGTTCAATAGAGACTGCTACCAGTATCAGCTGAAATCGTTGGACAGATGCAAATCCCTATGGGCAAGATTTGACAGTCTCTCAATCATATTAGGCATTGCAATAATTACGGTGGCTTTACTGTTGCTGATCATATACTCCAAACTTGTGCCGTCAGTGGTTATTGCACAGCTAAATCCTCAATTTTTGAATTCCACAATTGCAATAGTTTTGGTGTATTGTATGCTATGCGCATCGTTCAATCTCATATTCAAGCCTGAGAGCTTGTCGATGACTTGGTCTCTACTGTTAGGTGTCGCTGCAGGTATCACCAACGGCATCTTGGCTCCTATAATGGATAGATACTCTATTCCTTGGTTGGTTTCGCAGGTTGGCGAGAACTTGATTCAAAATGGTTGGACATACTTTGCACTTTCTCTCATTGTGATGCACTCGCTTATCTTTACAAGTAACTCGTTTGTTATTTGGGAGGATAAAATTGTTGCTTTTTGGTTGATCACATTTGGTGTCTGTGCGTTCTTCAAGTCCTTTGAGCAGGAGGAAAAAGTGAAAAAGTTGGTTGGTGCGTACCACTCGTTGGTTTTCATCGTCTTGACACGAATTGCATCTTCAATCAGGTTGTGCAGGGAAGAGCAAGGTTCCAAATGTTCATCCAACTTTAAAATCACCTGGTGGTCCATTCTACTGCTCTACGGTTCTACATTTCTCTTGCCCGTGATGATAAAATATTTTTACAGAATCTCTCATTCATATGAGGGCGCTGCTCCAATGTGGATATCAAAGGGATTGAAATACATTATGCTGCTCGTTGCAGTGATGTGGACGTTGGAATACGTTGAAAACAGCGAGTATTTCAACTCCCTGGTGGATCTTCCACTGTTAGCATTCAAAACCACGAGACTCACAATTGCCAGGATTGTTCTGGGTATATCTTTGATCGCAAGTAACATTGGCTGGGCTTTGGGCCCGCTATGCGTTCGCCTCAATTTTTCAGATGCTGACTCGACAGGAGCCGTTTCGAACGAAACCATTACCTCTTTTTCTTCCGATGACGAGGAGGACGATAGCACGACAGCTCTAAAAACGGCTCACATCATAGGGTATGGCAATGCGTACGGCTCGACCTACTTCCTTCTCATAATCAACGTTTTAGCGGCAATTCTACTAGTCAACAAACCACTGGGTGGTATATCATTGTTCATTCTGATCAATCAGATCTTGACGTTACTGGAACTGGTTGATCTATTGAACATTCGTACAAACCTCATATCCGTTGTTGTGTTGGGATTGTTGGGATATCTTCACTTCTTCACCACGGGACATCAGGCAACTCTGCAGGCGATCCATTGGGAGACTGGGTTCTTACTCACGGAATCCATCGTGTTCCCATTGACGCATATTGCCATTTTGTTGGATACTTTTGGTCCGTTCATCTTGGTTTCATTATCGGTGGCCTTGCTTTCTCTTTGGAAGATACCTCCTACTTCCAAGCCAATCTCTTTGATTTCAAGAATTGTTGAGAATTCAACGTCACTGCTAATATATCAGTTATGTTTGACGTTGAGCACTCTTATTATGACAAACCATTTTAGAAGGCACTTGATGGTTTGGAAGATTTTTGCCCCAAGGTTCATGTTCAACGGAATGGTGTTGATTGTGATGAATCTGGTGTTAAGCTTGGGCACTGTTGGGTTTGCAAGTGGAAGAATCATCAAAAGATGGTATCAGCTATTTGGAAACTAGGTTTGGTTGGAGTATTTGCTCTGATTTGTTGTTTCACATGTGTGTATTCTTTCCCATTTCGCTGATAGTTTTGGCGTTACTTTCTGTACTATATGTATGATCTCTTATGCTTTGAAGCTCCATGTATGTTTTCTGTTTGCTCCAGAGGATCATTTTTTGCATTCTACAAACTTTTTATTTTAGGCCTTATCAGTTAGGTTTCTTGCTCGCTCCGAAAAGAAGTCTTAACAATCCAGAAAAGAGTACATAGAACATACAGATTATAACTATTTATACAAGTTCGATCGGGCCATTTATAAGTCATCAAACTATTGATCTAACGACAAGCACAACCAGCAAAAATTGGCTTTACTCCAACTGATCTAGATTGCTCAAAAACACCTGGTCATCCAAGGCACCAAAGGCAGCGTCATCGTTCATATTCATAAGTTCATTGCCAGTTCCATAAAGAAGATTGTTATCAAAGTCAAAGTTTCCAGCAGGACCAGGTTCTGGTCCAGAAACACCACCATTGTTGGCGTTCCCATTGGTACCAAGCCCAACTTGTCCAACAACACCCGATGCTCCATTTCCACCCGAGTTCCCAAATGGATCGTCAAAGGCCGCCACTGGACCTTGCGGTGGCATCATCACCCCAGGTAATAGACCCATCCCACCCATTGACGGATCAAGTAACGGTTGCTGCTGTTGGTGGGGGTATTGTTGCGAATGTACCTGTAGCTGTGCTTGTGCTTGAGCTTGAGCTTGAGCTTGTGCTTGTGCTTGTGCTTGAGCTTGGGCTTGAGCTTGAGCTTGGGCTTGAGCTTGGGCTTGAGCTTGTGCTTGTGCTTGGGCTTGAGCTTGTGCTTGTGCTTGAGCATGGGCCTGTGCTTCGGCCTGTGCTTGGGCCTGTGCTCTCTGTGCAGCTTCACGTTGTTCTCTCTGCAATTGAGCGTTTCTTTCTTCTTCCTCTTTAGCTTTTCTCAACTTCTCTTCCTTGGCTAGTCTCTTACGCTCGGCCAACTCCTCAAGCTCTCTTCTTTTGCGCTCTTGTTCTTCTTTCAACCTAGTTGCAATCGTCTGCTTCTTTAGCTTGTAGGATTTGAAATCTGCTGACTTAATGTATTTATTAAATGTACTAACGGACGTCTGTGATAGTTCTGGGATTTCCACCATCTTCTTTCCAAATTTGTCCTTGAAATCAAGATGAATTTGAGTGATCAACTGGTCTTTCTTCCCTGTCGTTATTGGATTCCCCGTTGCATCATACTGCTTGGAAAATTCGTCCATTTTTGCGATTTGATAGGCATATCTGTCACCAAGTAGTTTGGAAACCCTACCGCTGTCATTTGTCTTTCCTTCATCCAATCCAACTTCGATGATTTCCTGTGTCACCGTGGCTAGTTTCTTCTCGATTTCCTTCTCCCTCAGTTGCATCACTTTCAAGTTCCCAAATAGGTAGTCATCCACCTTGTTCTCTTTCACCTTGTCCAACAAAGTCTCCAGATTCTCAATGCTCTTTTCGTTGGCATCAAGTCTATTGCCATCAATAACACAATGTGGGAAGCTACTTGGTGGTAATAGTTTGTCAAAGGGAACGGGCTTGTTCACGATGTTTTCAATGAGGTCGTTGCTGAGTGAGAATTTTTGGAGGATGCTCTGCCTAAATAGATAAACATCAACCTCGTCGTTTAACATTTGGCCTTCCATTGGATTGATGGGAGGAATTGGCAAGCTGTAGATCGGGTGTGACAGCAAGTTTGTCGAGACAGGTTGCTTATCGTGATAAAAGCTTTGAAACTGATGGTGCTGTCCAACCTGCGCCGAGGAGCCTCCAGCTATGGTTGGAACCCCATGGGTATGTCCATGTTGATATTGCTGTTGCTGGTGCTGGTGGTGATGATGGTGGTGATGCTGTTGACTTGAAGCGTACGGTGAGGACTGATGACGATTGATGTTTGGTTGGTATCCGGCCTTTAGCGCTGCTGCGGATGTCGCTGCTGTCGTTGATAATTCTGGCCTACGGCTCCTTCTAGATCTCTGTGCTGGAGGCATTCTGCTTATTGGTGCATAAATGTTCAGACATAGTTGAGAGTAGTAGAGCAAGTAACAGATGTTCTTGTCAAATGAGGTCCTTCTACTATATATTATAGATAAGTGTGTGTGTATACAATTTCCAATGGGGGCACAACAGAAAATGGCTGTCTAATAACCAGAATGTGTACATCATGGATTACGTTATTGGATCTTACACACACACACGCCCATACATTATATGAAACAGCTCTGACTAGCCCTCCCTCTTTACTTTACAATTATGAAGTAACGAAACATGTTATAGATTGATTACGTTCAAGATACACTACTAGGTATGTTTTATTGATGATGCCTCAAGTCTAGCTCTCACATTACAAGAGAGCAGCTAGTAACACCAACACTTTAGTATGGCTGAATGGTTTGTAGAGAAGTGCTCTTTATTGCGATATTGTGGTAGTCGTGTCGTCTCAAGATGTGACATCAGTGAGGGAGCACCGTTATTTTCTTTCTAGTATAACGCATTCGGGGACTGTACTATTCTTTCCTTTTTTCTTTCTTTCTTTAGTTTTCTTCTTCATTACCACAACTAGTACCCACATATCGCCCAATCATATCCCTGACTATCAACCGAGTATCTACAATTTCAAACTGAGCAGATCTGCCAGCTTCACCAGATCCTTCACTTACAGAGAATTCACCTACCCAGAGAGACTTGGAGATAGAGAGTGACGCCAGCTTGATCGATACTGTGTAACAACATAGCCGGACCACTCCGATGAATAGAGAGCAAAGTGAGCAACTAGATGTTGAAGGCTCTGTGAGAAGGGGAAATACCAACGTAGTGAATGAGGAAATGCCCCACCATGGGCAAACGCATGGTTTTCTGAGATGATGGAGTTGTCTGATCGTGAAGGAAAGATGTTGGCTGGTATCAACGAGAAATTGGTCAATTGCGTGGAGTCAGAGGCTAACATCGACAAGGCATTGACTGGTTGCGAGAAGGGATTCGCTAATATTGACAAGAAATTGACTGGTTGCGAGAAGGCAATGGATACTTATATAGAAGCATCCACTCGTTTCAACCAGAATCTTTTGACACTAGTTAATACCAAACTAGTAAGGATATTGATCGCTTATCTTTGAGACGATGCAGAAAGTATCTTGATGAGTACGGCGTGTCTTATACACGCCATGATCGAAAGGCACTCAAAGAAAAGCTCAGAGATGCTATTGGTTTCAATTGCCGGCGTGACAGATCATACAGATTCCACGGGTTTTCAAAGAGAAGGTCTTTTTGAGATATGTTGTCAACTCTAGAGTCCGTTCCTAGCTAATGAGCAACAGCCGATGCCACTGAAGTAGTTTGCTCTTTACCACTGCTTTCTAGCCATTCGCTTCTACGTTTCTTCCTTCTTCTGGAATCCAATTGATTGAAGGATTACAAGCCGCTAAATACCTACTGCTGTTGGTTTACAAAGAAGAGTGTGTTATACTTTTGAGTCTCGTTTTTCTTTTACATACGGTTATTTTCTTCTATTTGATTTTATTGGATTCCAGTTATCTATTGTTGCTTGTTAACCATACCTTCCCTGTCAAATATGTTTGACCGCACACATAGTCACAATCCATGGCTGTTACCCAACCATTTATCGTTGGATTTCTCTCTGACTATGAAAAAAGCACAATCGTGGCTCTGGAAGTACAACGTGGCCATCGATAAAGAAATTGGGGACTGGTCAAAAAAGCTTAAATTCAAGTGTCTTCAGCCGCGTATGAAAGTTTAATTCCTTCCCCCCGCACTCCACCAGGGGGAAAAAAGGAAACCTCCCGGGCTGTGGCTGCTTAATTCCCCTGGCTGCTTAATTCCCCGGGCTGAACGTCACACCATTCATTCCACTTTCTACAAAAATGAAAGGAGGGAAACAGATATGGGTGGTGGTGCCCATAATCCATGCTATATATACAGCCTTCATTTCCTGCTTTATTTTACTTCTTTTCCTCTTTACTACTACCTTGTGTTTTCTTCTTCTTCTTCTTCTTCTTCTTCTTCTTCATCTTCAAAGTCACATCCATTGTTCATCTTACCCTTATTATCCAACGATTACCCAAAAATGAACCGTGGAAATCTCACAAACAACCTCAGCGTTGCATTGCACTGACTATCTCATCTGCCCAACGGGCGGGGTCTCCCCCAACCGTCGTGCTCTTCAGTATATCTGCTTCTGCACTACTTGTCGGCATGATTTAGTAAAGCGTTGTGGTTTACCTTTATTTGTCTTCTGCTTTCTCTTACAGCAAATTCCAACTGTCTTCTATAGCGTAGAGCCTCTGCCGCAGAATTATCCGCCTCTGCCCTTCCAGCGGTCTGCGGCAGAGGCTCTACGCTATAGAAGACAGACGAGGCCCGTGTGACTTGTCAACGGTTCAAGGTTTAAATTATTTTGTGAACCCCCAAGTATTTGGTCATTCACTAGCTGCAACGTTAGGTCCATCTCCATCTGATCATTTAGTCACACCTCTCCTGGACCAAACATTGCAATCAATGAATAACCAAATCGCTGAACTTGGGAGTTCATCAAAACAATTCAAACCTTGAATCGTCTCTAGAGACTAGTCATACGGGCATCGTGGTCGGTGGTATTTCTCTGGAGACCTGTTGCACGTTTCTGTCTTCTCTGTCTTCCAAATGCAGTGGATTGAATGTTCGGTCAAATATGGCTTATTAGGCTGGTGGCTTTTCCTGAAGCTGCGTATGTTGATACTAAAGCCAAGATCGAAGCTAAGACTGAAGCTGAAAAGAAGGAGTAGTAAGCTAATTCAAAATAAGCCAGAATTTGTTACGAAAGTTTGGTTTGGGTATGAGCCGCCAAGAAGTTAAGACTGTCTTTATTGCACTCGGGTTCGTTTGATTTTGTTTTATGCATCGAGAGGTGGATTTTATATGAGTTGAGCTGAGACAATCGTCGTCGTACTTGGCTTTGCTGCTTATGAATTCAAAACAGTTTTTATCGTGTTTTTCTTTTATAATTTGATATATTATAGTTCGATCAAGCTTTGTTTAGCACGGGTATATCAATTATCTTGTATATATGTATAATTAGAAACCGAACAAAAGAAAGTACTGAAGTCTAGCAGGTTAAACCCTCTCAAAGGAAATTTGCTAAGCGTTCTCACGCTGAGGTAATGGTTATCTGAGAAACTGAAGATAAGACGTCTACAACAACTGGATGTCTTGATGAGAATGCTGTCGGTCAAACGGTACCCATTCAAATTAGATGATGTTGTTAAAGATGCACTGCTAAAATACCTTAAGCCTATGGTTTTGAAGTCTGAATTCACCGATGGTCTGGGCATTCTATGTGTCAATCAGAAGCTCCAAAAACCTTGACCAAATTACCTTATAAGGATTGGTGAAACCATGGATGAAAAGGTAAGTCATCTTAAATGACACATGGAAGACCGATCTCTTTACTGTAATGAGTTTTTGTGAATTGAAACCTTCATTTCCTTGCGACAATTCATAGTATGTATACATCATTCATCGAGTGCATCTCTTTCTTTGGTAGCAGCATCATCGTAACAAGGTTAGTAGGCTGGAGGGACTTTGACACCCGTGCACCATGACGCCCATTTCTATGTATTTATCAGCATATGCGAAGTGAGATTTGAAGAACTGAGCAATTGAATGGAATCCCCCCTGATCGGTCTTAGACATAGCTGCGCTTTTGTGATTTTGTTATTCATTAAAACAACAAGTCAGCCTCATAAACATCAACATCCCAAGGTGTTTATATTAGCAGTTGACACCACACACCGTTAGAGTCATATTTATTAATAATACGTTTGTTGTGAAATAGAAGCATTCAAAATGTCCTGGGATGGTTTCAAGAAGGCTATGAACAGAGCGGGTGCAACCGTAAGTATTTAGTTTACACATCAGAGAAGGTGCTTTAAATCTTACCTATTCCACATACTAACTTGAATGGTGTGTCTTATCATAATGAATGTAATTGCAGGTCACTGTGAGAGCAGCAGACAAAGTCATGGACAAAGACTATGACATTGAAGAGAGAAGGTACAAATCGTTGGAAAAGGCAGGAACAGAACTACAAAAGGAGACGAAGGGGTACTTGGATGCATTGAGAGCAGTCACAGCATCCCAAGTTGCAATGGCCGAAATCATCAACAACTTGTACGACGATGCAAGAGTCGCTGGTGCTGCCAACGTTGGTGGATTGTACCTACAGGCAGTCCAAGAGTTTGACATGGAAACGGTGAAACAGTTGGACGGTCCGTTCAGAGAGACCGTTTTGGATCCCGTGACCAAGTTTTGCTCCTACTTTCTGGAGGTGAATGAGGCAATCAAGAAGAGAGCGCATAAGAAGGTTGATTACGAGCAGTCCAAGTCGAAGGTGAGAAGACTTGTCGACAAGCCTGCAAAGGATGTCACCAAGTTGCCAAGGGCCGAGAGGGAGCTGACTTTGGCTAAGGATATCTTTGACGATTTGAATAACCAGTTGAAGACCGAACTTCCAGCACTAGTTGACGTTAGGGTTCCGTGGTTTGATCCTTCGTTTGAGGCATTGGTGAAGATTCAGTTGAGATTCTGTACCGAAGGTTATGCAAGGTTGGCACAGGTGCAACAGTACCTTGACCAATCGAGTAGGGATGAATATGCAAATGGATTGCTTGATGGTAAGATTGATCAGTTGTTGGCGGAAATGAGCAAGTTGAACATCTGCGCTCTGGGTATTAAATGATGGCATTTGATGATTATGACGACTATTTTTTTCTTCTCTTTCTTATACATTTTCTCTTCGTGCTATGGCAGTCTGAACTTCCTCCTTTATTTCTATATGTAGCGACAAGATGTTATACTTTCTTCGACTTTATTGATCTTATTCAAACGCTTATTCGAATTAATTTGTTAAAATCTCGGGTGGATGGAAATGCTGTTCCAACGTCCGTATCAACAATAAGGTGGGTTTATTGTTTTCTTGCTCTATGAATCTGGTATGCCAATCATGAGAGACTTGACCTGGAACAACCTTAACCGTTTGAGAAAGGAGGTGACTTTTTGGTGTTCAGAACCGTGAATAGACAGATCCCAGTCATTGAAACTCACTGGTTTGACTCTTCGATTGAAACACTTAACCAAGGGTATCCGTTTCTTGGACTCATCTACTTTTGAAAATTTACAACTGGTGTATGGACAATCATAGCGCGAGCCATTCGACATGATGATAAGATACATTTCTGCGGATCGAAGTAGTAGCTTGAGCAATAGCTAGAAAGTCAAGATCAGGGAGCAACCATAATAATGATCCAACCCGAGACCTCAACCTTTGTCTTTTAAAATCCATTCTAAATACCATTGAATTCAATGAAAAGCTCGGTTCCAGCAAAAATCAAACACACATAATAGGGGATAAGTCTCGAACTTTATAGAAATAGATAGACAACTTCAGGGCGGTGCAACTTGCCCACATAAGGGGAGCGCACTCCCCAGACTTATTATACACTGCGTCCGAGAGGCTTCTGGAAGGTTCCACTGGAGAGCGCTCCTGTTGCTGTGGAAATGTGGAAATGGAACGTTCATGAAGGAGAACAGAGAGAGAGAGAGAGACCACTTGGAGGTGAATCCACATCACCATCACCACACACTATCCTTATATGGCATTCGATATCACCTTCCTTTGAAGCCGTCAAACTCCCTTTCTTTCTTTCTTCTTTTATGAATTGTCTGTCTTGCTGAAGAATTTCATCAGTTGATTCAAACAATTAACACTAACAGTTAAATAGCATAATATTTCTAGCAGATTAGCGTATTCTCAAAGAACACCGGAAATTTAAGGCATATAGAAATCAGCTTATATTCCATTACGCATTTTTCAATTACACGCATAGATATCCCAACGAAATCGAATCGAACTCATCACAAAACAAACATACATCCACAAATATAAACACAATGGTTAAAGAGTCTAAACTATACGATCTCCTTGGAGTTACAACCAGTGCTTCCGATGCAGAGCTAAAGAAAGGTTACAGAAAGATGGCATTGCAGTACCACCCGGACAAGAACCCTTCTCCGGAAGCAGCTGAAAAGTTCAAGGAAGTGTCAGAAGCATACGAGATACTTTCCGACGCTGACAAGCGTGAAGTGTACGACCAATACGGTCTAGAAGCAGCCAGAGGTAATGCTCCTGCCGGAGGTGCAGGCAACCCATTTGCATCCTACGGTGGAGGAGCAGGTGGAGGTGGTGGTCACACCTTCTCCCAGTCGGATGCCTTCAACATATTCAACCAATTTGGAGGCTTTGAAGAATTGTTTGGTGGTGCTGGTGGTGCTGGAGGTGCTGGTAGAGGTGCTTCTGGATTTGGCGGCAGTCACGGCTTTGGTGGTGGAATGCCAGGAAGCTTTGGTGGTGCCAGTGGTATGCCTGGTGGATTTGGAGGATCCGGATTCCAACAACAACAACAACAAAGAAGAGAACCAACGATTGTCGATTTGAACGTTCCAGTCACGCTGGAACTCTTGTATACCGGAGGACCTAAGAAGATGAAGATTAAGAGAAGAGGACCAAGTGGAAACCTTGAAGAGAAGCTGATAAACTTGACCATAAAACCAGGTTGGAAGGCAGGCACAAAGTTGACATATCCAAATGAAGGTGATTACGAGGATGGTGCTAGACAAACCATAAGATTTACATTAGTTGAAAAACCACATCCAACGTTCAGAAGAGATGGCAATGATTTAAGAACAACCGTCAAGCTCTCACTGAAGGAGTCATTGTTAGGCTTTGATAGAGAGATCACCTGTTTGAATGGCAGGAGAATTCCATTGAGCAAGTCCACTCCTACACAACCAGGCTCTGAGAGTAGGTATCCAGGATTAGGTATGCCTATCTCCAAACAACCAGGGCAAACCGGGGACTTGATCATTGAGTTTAAGGTTGACTACCCAATAACATTGACTACTGATCAAAAGCAAGCTATCAGCCAACTGTTCTAATAGGGAAAAAGAAAAGAAAAGTGAACGAAATCTAAAACCACCAAACATCATCATAATCATCATCATCAGAAGCAGTATGAGCTGCGACCATAAAAGAAAGAGATAGAGGAAACTGAAAGCACTAGAGCTCTCTTTTATCCCCAATTCTTTCTCAAGCCTTTCGCTTTAGCTTTTAGCATATATCGTTGAAATGAAGCTTTTTCGACTTCATCCACCTCATTATTAATGATCTTTTGTAATTTTTTTATTACTTTGTTTCTCAAGACTGGAATACATTATATTATCTATATGAACTGGCGTGTAAAAGGGCCGTAAGCTCATAGTGAATGAAATCAATCAATCACCTTCAGATGAATCTCAGGGCGGTGTATTTATTTCGGCCATCAGTAATCTTTCAAATATGTAATCCATTACGTCAGCGTCCCCAGTTGAATTTCCTGAACATGATTCCTTTCCTTACATCTACAGTTAGTTGATCACAAGTGTAACCAATTTACAGCTTAGTCCTATATTGAAGCAAGTAGAACACATACAGAAAAACAGTAACCAACTCAACTGAAGTTCGAAGTGTCATCAGTCCAATCCTTCTTATTGGGAAAATCGTAGGTCTTTGAAGCTCTATTCCCCGCCCTCCCTACCAAGTCATAAGGGCTATATCCATCCTATCAAAGTTCTCCTGCTAAATCATCACCTAATAATAAACGGAGCCCATATTATGTCTGTCATATTAGCATCGGCAGGTTACGACCATACGATTCGGTTTTGGGAGGCATTAACGGGTGTCTGTTCGAGAACGATCCAACATTCAGACTCTCAAGTGAACAGGCTTGAGATAACATCAGACAAGAAGTTCCTCGCAGCGGCAGGAAACTCCAAAGTTCGACTCTACGACATCCGTTCGACGAATCCTAACCCAGTGACACAGTTTGAAGGGCACCAGGGAAACGTCACCTCCATAGCGTTCCAAATAGACAACAAATGGATGTGTTCCTCCTCTGAAGACGGCACAGTCAAAGTCTGGGACGTTAGATCTCCATCCGTGCAGAGAAACTACAAGCATAACTGTCCAGTGAACGAGGTGATTATACATCCCAATCAAGGGGAACTAATATCGTGCGATCAGAACGGTAACGTTAGGATATGGGACTTGGGCGAGAACAAATGCACACATCAATTGATCCCTGAAGATGACATCTCGATCCAGTCCATCTCGTGCGCTTCTGACGGATCCATGCTGGTTGCAGGCAACAACAAGGGGAACTGTTACGTCTGGGAGATGAAGAACAACAGAGAACAGACGGTTTTGAAACCGATCAACAAGTTCAAGTCACATTCGAAGTACATAACCAGGGTTTTGATATCTTCCGACTGCAGGCATATTGCAACATGCTCTGCAGATCATACCACTAGAATCTGGTCAACGATGGACAATGGATTTGGACTGGAGACAACGTTGAAGGGTCATCAGAGGTGGGTTTGGGATTGTGCATTTAGTGCTGATAGCGCCTACTTGGTCACTGCGTGTTCTGACCATTACGTTAGGTTGTGGGATTTGAGTACGAGTGAGACGGTTAGGCAGTACAACGGCCATAATAAAGGTGTCATATGTGTTGCAATGAACGATGTGTGATTACTGTTACTAGTGGTGTGGGGGAGGGAGAGTTCACGCCTGTATAGTTTGCCTTTTGCTAGAGGTTGAATAGATAGTGGAGGTGGTTCTTTTACACCATGATATTTGTTAAGCGGTTCGCTTCTCAATGGCTTGTAAAGAGTTTATTCTTGTGCTGAATTCCCCATTAAACGTTTGAATCGTCTCCTTAGTTTATCCAGTGAGAAACTGTAACAATCATAGCTAATACCATAACCATATACAGTTGAGGCTGTGCAACAGCACCTCTTAGCTTCTTCCTGAACATGTTTGTAAGGTTAATCCATTTTTCACTTTTGAGCACACTAGAAAGCAATTGAGTGTTTACAGATCAGTATTCATCCTGTGAATCCCACGAGAATGACAGGGATAGCTTAATTGATTTTTAAGTCATGTTACACATCAAAAAATCTGGAACCTCGTTGCCCTCGAGACCGAGCTTACCATTCAGCGTACATCCGTCACACAAACCTATCGTGCTGAAACTGTACCGAACAATCCTTCGAAACTCACTGCTACTGACACCCATCGAACCGGCAAATAAAGAATCCAAAAAAGTGGTGAGGGATTTTGTCAATACTTACAAATTTGAACTGATATCAAAAATACAGTCGGTGTTCAGAAGTAACAGATCAATCAACAATGCATTGGTTTGTCAGGATGCTCTTCTAGAGGCTAATCGATGGAACGAAACCATCTGTGATGCAATAAGAGCAGGTGACGAGGCCAGCAAACACCTACTACATTTAATTCAGCATATAGACGGTACGTATGGTTCAAAGGAGTCAGATCGTCATCAAGTGCAACAGCAATCAATGCTAGACCATCTCATCTCAAAGATTCCAAAGCCATCCTTGAAAACACTCGAAAGGAAGAAAGAATCACAAAGGTTACAATCATGGATTGAAACTTACATCAAGAGAAGACAGCAGACTCATTCATTACCACGTAAATCCAAACTCGATCAAACGTACATCCAAACGATCCTCAAATCAAAGATTCTTCACCATAGATCAAACACGATTCTTCAAAGGGTAGCATTGAAGCTTCGACGTCCAAGAACGGACAGGGTCATCTCAATAACTGGAACACACACCAAGATGAGTGTGATAAGTACCCCATGGAACGAACGGATCATCATTCCAATATCAAGATCGTCAGGGAAAGAAAACGATGATGAGGTTAAAGTGATGTACCATACGCAACAACAGTTGCACAACTTTCAACTTCGTGATGGGATCGATTTTGAAACTTATAGGACACAAATGGGGAGATGGTACACCGATGAGATGGAATGGGAACGAAGGATGGGGATTGATAAAGATGAAGATGGAGAATGGACAGAAGTGTTGGATTGGTATACAAAGGATCTTTCTTTGAGAAGGTTACAAATAGAGAGAGATACCGTGTTGTATAACAAGTATCAGCATGCTTATTATGACAAGTTGAAGCCTGAATTTGATGATATTTGGGATAGGTCGAAGTTTAACATGGATTTGCTGTTGGAGAAGATCAAGGTCAGACAGGTTGGTCCGTATACCGATGTCACCGATGGTGAGACTTTGGGCGAGGCTATGAAGAGACATCATTTTAAGAACCCTGTCAAGTTGAAACTGTTGGATGATGTTGATGATCATGTGGAATGAATAGTCCAGAGAAATATGTATACTAGAATGAACAGATGAACAGGTGAACAGATAAAGCATGAAATGGAGTAACTAGTCGTAAATGGGAAGAAGAAGAGGAAAAAAAAATCGTGACACTTACAAAAGAGAAAAGTAAGAGTTAAGAAAAGAGAAAGAGATGAGAGTGATGCATTCATAAACGTCATAAACAAAACATTGTGAAAAAAAAATAAAAAAAGACTAAAAACCAACGTAATAAATCATTTAACCATAAACGTCATCCGACTGCTTAACAATCCTATGCTCCTTAATGGTGATGCCTGTAAACCGTTGTAATAACTCGTCAGTTTCCAAGTGAGGATCATCAACACTCATTTCTTTCAAGAGTCCAATGATTTCATTAACATGATGTTGTCTGGTGCTCCCCGTTGTGTCAATTTCGTCATTATTATCGACATCGGCATCACCATTTAGACGTAACACGTCATCTAGTAGGAGCACTCCACTTTCGTAGCTTTTCGGATGTCCAAATGGTAGGTTCATGTTAGATCGGCTAAAAAGTGCCTCGTTGGATAGCTGTTTCTTGTAAAATTCGGAGCATTGGTAGTGTAATTTACAACAGTACTTGGAATTGTACGAAGAAGGAAGCCTTAATTTTTCAACGAGTTGATTAAGGTGAACCTCTTTGATCTTTTGTGGGTTGTTGTAATGGCAAAGAGGATATCCACAGTAATGGTTGATGATTCTTTCCGTCACCAATTCGTCGTAAGTTTGATAGGAGAGGTATCTTGACAGTATCCGGAGGGTTTGTTTGTCGGTGTTGTTCTCCATCAATTTCTCAATAAGACTGTAGGTTATGACCGAGGCCTCCTTTGGGGTTAAATTCGGTTTTGTCTCAAATGGTTTTAGGATTGAAACTATGTCTTGGATCAAGACGGTGTATGGAGTGGTTGTAGTGTTTGAGAGTACCTGTGCTGTTGATATTGACGAGTTTCTTCTCTGTTGGGCATTGGAGGAGGAGGAGGAGGATGACGAAGATGATGACGAAGAGGAGGCAGCAGGGGTGATTTCTGATATTGACGATTCCGTGTTCAAGATCATTCTGTTATGTTGTTGTTGATGTGTTTGAACTTGATCTGGCTTTTCTCCTCTGTTGTATTTGTTCAAGGAGAATGGGAGTCAGACGGACAAAGGGGTGCGGCTGTGGGCTATTATTGTCTTTTGAAAGTGTGTTTTGAGTGTATTTGAGTGTTAGAATGTGTGTTTGCGATTGAGGGTCCTGTGTGTGTATAGCGTATATTTTCGTTCGTATATATATACAATTGGTTGTAGGTGAATGAACAACATACATGCATGCATACGTTATACTACTTGGAAGGTTGGAGGAGGGAGGGCTTACCTGGGAAGAGAGCTTGTTCGATTCGTTATAGTTTGTTTGTTGTTTGATCTTATGGTTTTCTGATGTAGTTGAGTAAAGTATAAATAAATATAAGATGAAAAGAAGAGAAAGAGATGAATTCAAATAAAGTATAGTAAAGTTAAGCAAGAAAGAAAGAAAGAAAGAAAGAAAGAAAGGAAGGGGAACAAAAAAGGTTGCCCCAACCTGTTGGTTGTGTAGGAGGAGGAGGTAAGGTACTTTAATGACTGTCATTGTTCAGTATAGTGTCATTATATATTACACCTACACAAGCACAGCCTTGTTGGATTTTTCCAATTTTCAATTTTCATTTATTTTTGTGGGGAAAGGAAGAAAGAAAGAACGATTAGAAAAGATTACGAGAGAGAAAAAGAAGCTGGAAAAGAACATTTTGGTGAATAGATGGATAATCATGATGGTGATAATTGGAAGATGTTAAAATGTCTAACTCCAAAGTTTTAATTGAAGATGTTTATTGTTTAGGCGTTGTGGAATAGAACGGCCTTGACCCGTCTGAGACTCTTATCAATGGATTATTCTGGTTGTCGATAATCCATCCAGGTTTGGTTGATCAACGGTAAAGGTTCATCCTGTGTTTTTTTATCTCTTGTTGTAAGCAAGTATTAATAGTGATATTTTCAAGGTCTAATCATCCAGTATCTTTTGGATGAGACTCGCAAAAGACAAAGAGCCAGCGAGTGAGATTGAGAAAGAGAGCAATTTCATTACGGATACATCTGATCAACCCCCACCATCAGTCAAAATTTATCACAAGTTCAATTCGTCCCGTACACCCATTGGTTTGAGACTTTTTCCACCAAATTCAATAATCCCTTGCGTCTAACAATCTCTTTTGACAATATGTTGGCACAAGTTCCTGAATCTACTATTGCCTCGATAGCAACTTCTGTCACTGACAGTATACAGACTATGCTAGCATTCCTTGCCAACTTCGAGAATCTCCTGGAGGAGCACAATAAATCGTTCTGATTCTCATTTCCCTTTTTAACATCATTTCCTGCGACAGCCTGATGTACATTGTCGACTTCCTGGGGAATTTCTATCAGTTTGGTCTGTGCCCAAGCCGCGGTGTCCTCTGAACCCTAAAGATACACGACGAAGTCCAGGGCCAGTAAAGATGGAAAGATCACTAGGACAGAAGAAGCTACAAAAGTTAATGTTAGGTATACAATTGCTGATGTTGAACTGAGTGACGCTTTGGAGTTCTACGTGGTTGATGGCATGATTCATGACGGTATCTTAGGAAATGGTTTTAGTCGCCGTCATAGGGAACTCATGGCTAAGGATAAGCGATTTAAACCAGGAAATAGGTTTAGTTCATCGGATTCAGAGGACACCGCGGCTTGTGCATAGATCAAACTGATAGAAATTCCCCAGGAAGTCGACAATGTACATCAGGCTGTCGCAGGAAATGATGTTAAAAAGGGAAATGAGAATCAGAACGATTTATTGTGCTCCTCCAGGAGATTCTCGAAGTTGGCAAGGAATGCTAGCATAGTCTGTATACTGTCAGTGACAGAAGTTGCTATCGAGGCAATAGTAGATTCAGGAGCTTGTGCTAACATACTGTCAAAAGAGATTGTTAGACGCAAGGGATTATTGGATTTGGTGGAAAAAGTCAAACCAATGGGTGTACAAAACAAGAGAGAGAGAAGACAAGACAAAAGTTTTTAATCTTTCAGTATATATATACATCATCACTACACACTTTCAATAGTAGTACATTTTTGGTGCTTTGGAAATGTAGGACTGTAGCCACCGCCACACATCCCATCGGACATTTTGCAAAAGAGTCTCCCCAGTGTGTTTGGTGGTTAGAACTTAATTAACTATGTATAGAGATACACTTTGTACCTCATAAAGCGGAAGAAAAAACCAAAGGAGATAACAAAAGATGGGATAGATGGTAAATTTGTGGTGGTAATTAATTGTATCTTGTGGAGGTTGTCATTGTAGTTGTGACTTTGATAAATCTCCGCTCTTAAGCTTGGAATGTGTGCAAGGTCACATGGCATCCCAAGCTGCATCTCCAAAGACCAAAGATTGAAATTTCATCATCGAATCGCCTCTCTATCTCTTGCTTTCTCTCTATCTATCTCTTTGTGTCTGCCTTGTCGGACATTCAATACAATAGGTAGAGAGATCTAGGCTATTGCAACCGTATTGTCTCGTATTAATTCTGCTAACACAAGACATTCATTCCCACAGTTGAACTCAACTTCGAAGGAAGTGTGTGCTTTGCGACTAGTAATCAATTGGTGCTACTGGGCCTGCATAGCACATGTGCGCGCTGTGGCTTTATGGCTAGTTGCAGTCTGTACTCCGTCTTCCTGTTCGATTCGAATAGTAGTGGTAATAGACACAAGATCAACTGATATCTCGTTCTTTTGAATAAAGATAATAGCACAATTGCAAGGTGAAAAAAATTCCGGTTCCACTTGGCCAATTGACAAGAATCTTTCGCCAGTGCGGCCTGCTACTATCGAGCACTTTTGCTTCGTCTCCATTTTCCTGTCTGTGAAATCAACAACTATAAAAAGTAGCCTTCTTTTCTTCCAAAATAAATACTTTTTTTGCATTCTTTCAACTATTCAGTAAAGTTCAATATACATTCAAATCAGTCAGTCGTTCAGTCAATCAGTGATACAATGGTTTCGTTCGCTCTTCCAAAGTTCTTACCGCATAGAAGAATCCTACCAGAAGATCTCAACTCAAGTGTCACCTTCGACAGTGCCCTTGCCGCTAATGCTGAAACCTCCAAACAGGATACTGTAAAACTATCCTATCATGAAGACCTTTCAAAAGATTCAGAAGGTAGTCTACCTGTCGTCCAATTGACCGAAACCAAAACGGTCAAGATTAAAGAGGTTCGAGATGAGGCAGACAGACCATGGTGGAAGTTCTTTGATGAGTTTGAATACAGAGAAACCAGTGAAGAATCCGCGCGTTACAAATGGACACAGTGGTTTCCAACTGGTACATCAGCAGCCGAGAAGAAACTCTTGATAAAGTTGGACATTCTGATTGCTTTCTATTCGTTCGTTGGCTATTGGGTCAAATACATCGACAGTGCAAATTTGAACAATGCCTACGTTTCAAACATGAAGGAGGATCTAGGAATGGAAGGTAACGATTTGATCAATACGCAGGTTCTCTTCACCGTTGGTAACATCATCTTTGAAGTCCCATGGTTATACCTCCTACCTCGTGTCTCCATCACATATGCTTTATTCATCACTGAAATTGGTTGGTCCATCTTTACCCTTGCCACATACAAAGTTCAAACGGTTGCCGGCTTACAAGCAATTAGATTTTTCGTTGGTTCGTTCGAGGCTGCCTATTTCCCATGTATTCATTATCTCTTGGGAAGTTGGTATCTTCCAAGTGAGGTTGGTCGTCGTGGTGCCTTGTTTTACATGGGTCAATTCCTTGGTGTTTTAACCTCTGGTTTGTTACAAAGTGCCGCATTCAACAACTTGGATGGTGTCCATAATTTGGCTGGTTGGAGATGGATGTTTATCATTGATGGTGGTTTATCACTTGCCGTTGCCATTATGGCATTGCTTTTCATTCCAGGTACTCCATTTGCATGCTATTCTCTATTCCTTACCGATGATGAGATTCGTCTTGCAAGACAAAGAATGGTGAAGAATGGTACCGATAGCTCTCAAGAGGCAAAGGCTTTCTTTGACAAGGAGAGTTGGGTCAAAGTTTTAAAAGATTGGCATGTTTACATCCTCAGTGTTATCAACATGTTGGGATTCAACACCAACAACACTTCTTCTGGTACGTTCACCTTGTGGCTTAAATCATTGGACAAATACTCTATTGGAATGTTGAACAACATATCATCGGTCCCACCAGCATTGGGAATGTTTTATGTTCTGATCGTTTGTGTTGGTGCTGATATCACCCGTAAGAGGTTTGGCTTTATCATGTTATCGTTTGTGATGAATTTCATTGGTAATGTCATCTTGGCAATTTGGGATGTTCCATACGGTGCGAAATGGTTTGCCTTTTGTTCGGCATACTGGTCATGGTCTCAATCCTCTGTTTTTAATCCGTTCATCAGTGATATCTTCCGTAGGGATAATAACGTTAGGGCAATTGCGTGGATGATCATCTACATCATGGGTTTACAGTCGAGTGCTTGGATTAGTCGTTTGATCTGGCCAACCGTTGACAGTCCAAGGTTTAAGAAGGGTTTTGTCACCTGTGCCGTGTTCAGTATGGGATTCAACTTGCTCTTATCTCTCTACTACTTTATCTATAAGAGGACAGAACGTTCACAGGCTTTGGAGAATGGTATTTTGTTGTATAACAGCAAGACAGGCCCTGTTCCAGACATTGTTCAGGCATCCCTCAGATCTGGTACTGACGCAGAAGAAGATGAGGTTGATGAGGATGTTGTCCATTCAGAGTCTGACTTGTGCAAGCATGATGATATTCTTGGCACCAAGACTGTCAAGGTTGCCTGATTGATCTATACTTTATAGTCTTTTCTTATTATATTAATAATAATTGCTAGAAATAGTGTTAAAGAAATGATCTGTAGAGTGAAAATTGTGGTTCTTTTCATCTCCTTCCCATAGAGGAAAAAAGAAAGAAAGTGTGGGGTCAATTACGTGGCGGTGCGGCAGTGCGGCGTCTCTGCTTCTTTGTGGCGGTAAAAAATTTGTTTTTATTTTCTTTCTATCCAAGCGAATATCACGTGCGCGTGTGAACGGAGATGCACACACATCCACATCTTTTCGCTTCTCTTTCCTAAAGGAGGTAAAGAGATGGTAAACTCCTTAAATAGAATGAGAGCCACACAGCAGTTACTACATCTGATTGCTACTTGTTCTTTCTCCGTCCGTTCAATACTGATCTCCGTTTCTTGTCTGATTGGTTGGTGATAGACTCATTCATTGCTGTTGGTAGGTAGGATCCAGGTCGGTAATTCCCGCAATGGCATGAAGCCTCACTTTGCCATTGCTGAAAAGACGAGGGAGGAGAATGATGCTTCCTTCTAAAAGCTCTTGAACTGGATGAAACCCGCACTATCCTATATATATATATATATAACCAACAATGCCGTCTTGGTGCCCCTGCCCCCCAATGGGTCATACCGGTGACATTCAATAAACCATTGAACTAGTCTATCAGGTTGCTAAAAGTGATACGATACATCAAAAATGCCTGAATCTACTACAAAGCTACCTTTCTTGAGCGATTACACCGTCGATCCAGCCAAAAAGGCTGAAGTTAGACAAAAGTACCACTTTCGTCCATTCTCAGAAGCTCCACCATCCAACGAGCCAAAGGAAAACACCGTTGAACTAGAAGCAATCGATTTGGGGAAATTCAAAGAGGGAGATGAAGGACTTGAAGCTAGACGTGAATTGGCATACCAATTAGAAGCTTCCTTAACGAAGTATGGTTTTTTCAAATTGGTCAACCATGGGATATCCCATGAGAATTTAAATCTTATCAAATCGCTCTCCCAATCAACATTCGAGGAATCGGATGAAGTGAAGAACAACTTTGTGGCTGGTACCAGAAACATTCCTGAAGATTCCGTTAGAGAGCTTGGTGTCGTTAGAGGCAGTGGTTACAAACCAAAGGGTTACTGGAAATATACCACTGATTCTGAAGACAGGGTTGAATTTTTCAACCTTCGTCATTTTTTCCATCATGATATATTTTACAACAGAACAGAATACCCGGAGTTTGTCAAGTATAACCTTGACGATATCTCATACTATTTCAACTACCTACACCATGAAGTTATGAGAAAAGTGCTCAACTTGATGGATATCATTTTGGAACTCCCAGAAGGTACGCTATTTCATGATCATTTTAGAATCATTCAGAATAACATCAAGGAATCCGGAACCGGGCATGGTAGATTCCTATTGTATCATGAGGTTGATGACTCTTACAACGAAAGAACTGGTTCGACATGGCTAAGGGGTCATAGTGATGCCAGTGCCTTAACTTTCATCATCTCTCAACCAATCCTATCCTTACAGATCAGAGAGTATGAAACCAACACCTGGAAGTATGTGAGTCACACTCCAGATGCATTGGTGGTGAATATTGGTGACGCTTTCCAACATCTCACTGGTGGTTACTTCAAATCTTCAATTCACAGAGTGGTTGCTCCACCAACGGATCAAAGAGCGTACAAGAGAAACACTGCAATTTACTTTTCGTCTCCTACATCAACAACCTATATTGATCCAGATACCCTTCAATCGCCAAAGTTGAACAGATTGGGTATCAAGAGAGATCAAACTCTGCCACGTGTTACTGCTGGTCAATGGGACGAAGCTAAGGGTCAATTCTTCAACAAAACTAGCGCCAACCAGAGAAAGAATATATCCTTCTTTGGAAGAGAGTCTGTTGGTTCGTTGATCAAGGAGGATAATACAAACGTTGCGAACGCTGCCCCTGCTTGATGTGAATATGTTAAATCTTTCAAATTATATTGATCCTTGATGGATCCAAAAAACTACGTACTCTTTATGTGTATTCAATTTGTTTTTCAAATTATGAAATAAAAAGTTATGTACCGTTTGTTCGTATCTGATAAATGACTAATAGCAATAACAAATTTTAACACTCGCAATATCGCTTAATATCTAGCAGGGATCAACCTTATCATGAATAGGAAAAACATAAAAGCACCAAAGACACCAATCATTAGTCGGATGTAAAACCAAATACCCAACTTTCCCTCCTTGTGATACTTACCCAAGAGTTTATTGACACTGTCAAACTTACCCTGTGAATTCTCAAATGTTCCAGTTGCCTCCTTCAATATCACAGCATCGTTAATTAACAACTCCTGGAAATGCTGCGCCTGATTCTTCAAGCCGCTCACTAACGAAGGCAACGAATCGATCAATTCCTGCTGGAACGATTCATGATAGTTGTTCTGATCTTCTATCGAGTGGAGTTGCGTAGGTATCGAATTCGAACTTGTTGATAGTAGTCGTTTCCTCAAAGTTTCGATAGATTCTTCATCTCCTGGTTGGTTGGTCTGAACGTTTGGAACAATGGGTGACAACAACCCCTCATTATCAATCGTTGTATTTTCCAATTCTCTTTTTCGTCTTCTGTCTTCCTCTTCAAGCTGCTGTTGCTGTTGCAGTTGATACGTCTGGTGGTTCTTCTCAAGTTTGAACTCCACTTCAAATTTGAGATCGTTTAGCCTCTTATCGACTGCGTGTGATCGGCTTAAAAGGGTCTCGTCTTGCATGTTCCCCTTCTCCTGCACCTGCCGTCTTCTAATGCGGTCTACGTTTCGTGACAGTCTGTTCAAAATAATGAGGTTCCGCATTAGCGAGTCGTTGTTATTGTTGCTCATAGCAACCACGTTCAACTGGGAATCTATCTTGCTTAGGATCGATGGGAACGTTGAACGATCTATTGAAGGCGCAGACATGTTTGAATTCATCATACCTTGGATGAATGATATTGTACTTGGTGAACTACCTATATAGTCTGACAGTTTGGATTGATATATTGCCGAACAATAGTGGTGACACCGATTGGATGATTAACATTGATGTTGCTCTTTTCTCATGTTTTGGCCCAATGGTTGAAATGTTTGAAGATAACCAAGAACTATTATTGGTCGGTGCAGAGGTGTAAGTGTAAGTTGCAGAATCTTTGCACCGCCTCTCTTTCTTCCCCCTTGCTCGCTGTCCGATACTTACCCGAATTCGCCCAAAACCTTCACGGATTCACGATAAAGCAATTGTCAACTAAAACTTGCTCGAGAGTCTGTTTCAAAACTCATCATCACTCAATTGAAACAATCAATAGTTGATTGCTATAAAGTTACACAATTCTAGACAAAAAATATGGTGAAATCAACTGTCATATCTGAGGTAAGTGAAGTGAACTGTTATGTCTTGACCCCACAACTCTCTATGTAACCCCTCACTGACCGCCGACACCCTACTAACGATAATGGTGCACCACCCTTTACAAGCTATATAGCCATTCCTAGATCTCAGGGGCAAGAGTAGACTCACCGAAGGAATAACGTACAACCCTTCAAACAACTCACTGATCTGGGTCGATATCATCTCAGGAACAATCAGCCGTACCTTTCTATCCGGAACAACCACAGCGTCATCAATAGAAACCAAGAAGGTGGCAGCATCCATCGGTGTCATTGGACTTACCTCCGATCCAGACAAGTATATCTGCGGAACAGCAACATCCATTGGGCTGTTTGACTTCAACACTGGTGAATACACTGTATTGGTTGAATATCCTGACGAGTGGCACAGCAAGGTTCCATACGGCACCCAATTGAGATCGAACGATGGGTCCGTTGATGCCAATGGGGACTTTTGGGTTGGCACCATGAGCGACTTTGACGAACAAGTTGATTTCAATGGTAGATTGTACAAGCTTTCTGATGGTAAATTGGAAGTCGTGTTGGAAGAATGTTCGATACCTAATGGATTGAACTGGTACGATGGTAAGATGTACTGGACTAACTCATCAGAGAGAAAAATTTACAAGTTTCATTGTAAGGAAAACAGCTTAACGGATCCCGTTTTAGATAGCAAGAGTGTCTACGTTGACATTGAAGCCATTTTCAAAGACTATGATGATGCAAAGGAATTGATCACCGGTGAGCCTGATGGCTCATGCTTGGATTCCGAGGGAAACCTGTACATTGCCGTCTTTGGTACTGGCAGAGTCATCAAGATTGGTCGTTCCAGTGGAAAACTGGAGGAGGAGTGGATATTCCCGGCTAAGAGAATTACTTGTGTCACCATTGGTGGTACAGGATTGAATGAGTTGTATGTCACTAGTGCAGACTTGAACTTGGATAAGGTTGACAAGCTGGGTAGTGTTGATGGTGATCTTGGTGGTTCCATATTCAAAGTGCAATTAGCGGATGGGGTTAAGGGTGTTTTGAAGAACACTTGGAGAGGTGCCTTGCCATAGTTTCCTGTTGTTTTTGTTGTAAAAAGAATTTTAAACTGTCTCACATTTTAGAACCTCACTTTAGACTTCTTCTTATAATCATTAAAAAACAAAAATGATATTCGTTATTTTTTTCAATGCTTGAATGCACAGAAATTATTGTGGTCATAGTATACACCATCTTGATAACCAACTATTCACTCCAAAAAGTTCAAGAGAAACTCACAAAACTCATCAAACACTACGTTTTGCTCCAAACCTCCCTTTCTTAAATTTGTCAGCTTCTTGTTGGCTATTTCTATCCTTCCTTCTCGATTGTACTCATTAGTGATCGAGACGTCTTCCAGTATTTCATTGAGTATGAGCAAATTTGCTTGAATTATTGGTTCTTTAAGATAATTCTGGAACTCGTCTGACTGTATTAACTTCAGCAGTAGGGGATCTGTTATGTCGTTTTTGGGTTTCTCCTTGAACTTTTCCCCATCTTGAGGATTCGCAGAGTTGTTTTCACCTTGATCGCTGGATTCTCTGTTAACAGTTACATCTAGTGATTTTTCTTGTTCATGTTTGTGCTTGTCAGATTTGAAGCATACCAGTGAGCAGCTGAATGTATGTACGTGTATCTGATGTTAGTATTGATCCAAGAGTGAAGTGGATCAAAAGAAAGAAAATGATGGAGACTTACTATCGTATTCCACACTTAGGGCACTTGTACTTGAACGGATTGTCATTGCATATTCCACAGTTCATAACGGATCAAGATCTTTGAAGTTATTATTCAGTAGCGGATTGGCCAGTTATCTCTATAGTCTCCTTTTGGTTCCTGGTTGACCTTTAATAAGAGACAAAAAGAAGTTGAAGTTGCAATCCACACAGAGGTCTTCAAATTATCCTGAAACTGCTGTATAATGAGATATTGCACGGCCTTGGAATGATAGCAGAAGGAGAAGAGTGAAATAAAATAAACGTTTGATCCTTTCTGCTTTAAGATTGATACGATGATTAGAGAAACCGGACCACCTTATTTTATCTCATGTTTTGGATATTGTATTTGTTTAAGTTGGTTTCAAGGATGGACTCTCTACAAAACTACGGATCTGGCTCAGACTCAGACTCGGGCTCGGGCTCAGACTCAGGAAATGTTGAAGGCTTGCCGCAAAGACAACAGCTCAAGAAACGGGCTCTACCCATTACAGAATTACAAACGAAACCGTGGCCGTCATCATCACCATCACCATTGCCATTGCCAACCAGCATAGGATTAAATAGCAGAATTTTGGGTTCCTCGATGAAAAACACAATAAACGGATCATCTCAGATAGATAGTTCAAAAATACTTGCGTTCAAATCGAAGGAAACGATAACAGATCTTATTCCATCCCAACTGATGCGTAGGAAAACAAACAAACCCCCAGCAAAACAATTAAGCACTAGTGCGTCGAGCCTTACAAGTGAAAACAGGCAAGATGATTCTAAAATGGCAGTAGAGATGCTCATATTGAAGAATAAGAAGTTACACGAAAAGGTGAAACCAAAAGGCGGAGAAGAACTGGATCTGTTTGGACTAGGCGAACCAGCACAACCGTCAACTGTACCAAATACTGATCAATCAAGAATTTTAAAATCCTCAGTTCATAACGTTGATTTAAAGGGCCAAGATGACTCAATATTTCCGGCTACATCCACAACCTCACATTCAACTGCTGTCTTGCCACCGCAGAATATAAGGATAGGTAAGTCAGACGTAGATTCCTCAAAGATTGTGGATTTCAGCCTGTCTCAGTTCTACAGTGAGAACAATCAACTGATTCAATCAGGTGAGTTGAACCATAATGAAATTGTGAACCAGCATGCCAAGGTGAGGTACTACCAGGAAGGAAATAACAATTTGTCCAACGTGATACGGTTCACGGAGAGTAACATGGACAAATTGGAGAAGAGATGGGATGGAGAGTATGGTGGGAAGAGCAAAAAGAGGAAGCTTTGAAAAAGCTTCCTATTGAAGATGAATGTATTATATATACAAGGATATGTCAAATTAACGGATTATAAATAAAAGTAGCTGAGAATAAGCAAACAATCGGTAGTGTGAAAAAGGTGATGGAATTGATGGGATGCCATGGGTGTTTGTTTGTTCATTTGCCCTTTTGTTGCTTTCCAGCCTCGTAATCCTTCTTCAATTCGGCCAACTGTTCATCACTGATGGGTGGAATAGGAATGTCTTCAAAGTCATCCTGCATCAAGAAGCTATAGGTGTACAAGTAAACGCTCAACGAGATACCTCCTAAAACGAGGAATGCCGCTGCGTTCTTCCAGAAGTATGGCTGTCTTGCCCTTAGCATGGCAGGAGACATCTGGTATGTGTACTTGTTGTAGTATGAGTTCGAGCGTAGACTGTTAATAAGGAGTTAGTAGATTGGTGCTGAGAGAAAGAAACAGTGTTATGATCAACTTACGATTGTCTTATTAGTGATGCGCGCATTTTTGGAGATGACTATATTTAATGAGCTTAGCTGTTGAGGTCTAATTCCACTTCGATGTCGTTCTTGGAAGCTATTGATGATAATAGCAAAAGAGTCGTTATTATACACCAAATCAGCACAGAGGTGATGGATGGTCTGGTCCTCTACTCTCAGTTTGTGTGTGCATCAAAACAATTTTCACCCAAAACAAATCTTTGCACCTCCTCCCACATCTCTTTACTGTTTTTTTTTCGTTTTTTTTTTGGATTTTGATACTTTTTACATTTTAGCACTTTTCAGACTAGAGATATACCTAATCTTACTGCTTAAAAGTCTCCAGATATATCACGATACTTACCAAGAAGATTGATCAACAATTGAGATTTGAATATGGCAAAAGGAAATAAAGCTCAAAAAACATCAAAAGATTTCAAGGATATCGAGATTCCGCCTCCCGATGCCCAAGAGTTATACTTGGAAAAGCTTGTTTTTGGAGATACCGAAGGATTCGAAGCAAACCTGAAACAGATTGATAATTTATACAGCTATGACTCGGAATCAGAGGCAGGTGTTAATGAAGAAGGCGATTTGCAATTCATATATGATGATTCAAGTGATGACGATGGCACTAAAGATGAATTTTTAAGTGGATTCGCCAATAGGGAGGACGAAAGCGCAACAAAGTCATTGGGTGAAGAAGAAGGAGAACAGGAGGAGGAGGAAGAGAATGAGAATGATATGGCAAACTTGAACGATGATCAGCTCTACTTTGTCGATGAGTCAGATGACGAAGACAAGATGGATACCGACAGTGATGGAGAGGATGATAAAGCCGAAGAGGAAGAGTATTCTGAGTCAGATTATGAAGACGACGATGATGATGATGCATGGAACGACAGCGAAGATGAAAAAGTTGACGTTTCCTTGCTTTCTTCCGACAGATTGAAGAAATTGAGAAGGACAGAAAAAGACGATCAAATAAGTGGAAAGAAGTATATACAGAGGTTAAGAGCACAGTTTGAAAGAATACATTCAAGACCAGAATGGGCAGATCAGTACGAAGGTGATTCAGATCAAAACAATGACAATAGTGACGATGAAGTTGGAGGAGGAGGAGAAGACTTAACCACATCGGGGGCATCTTCATCCGATGTTTTAACTTCTTCCAACCCACTACTACAATTCCTCAAGTCGAACCAATCATACAGTATGAAGGAAGCATCATCTCGCTCGTTGGTTCAACCGAACAAGATTGATATATCGAGATTAACGGACGCCAACATCAAGAGACTCTCGAAATCCGCAGTGCAGACACTATCGTTCCATCCAACTCATCCACTATTACTCACGTCAGGTTACGATAGAACGCTACGTGTTTATCATATCGACGGACGGACAAACAACCTCGTCACATCCTTGCATCTTCGTCAATCGCCTATACAAACGGCCACTTTCAACATTGATGGTACCATCTTTGCCGGTGGTAGACGTAGGTACATGTACAAATGGGATGTGAACAACGGATCAATTGAGAAGATCAGTAGGTTGTACGGCCATGAGTCGACGCAGAGATCCTTTGAGAATTTCAAAGTTAGTGATGACGGTGCGTACTTGGGTTTAATTGGTAACTCTGGGTGGATCAATGTGTTATCGGCTAAGACTGGACAGTGGTTGAAAGGATTCAAGATTGAAGGTACATTGGTTGATTTTGATTTCTCCAATGGTACCAGTGAGCCTGTTGTTCTTGTTGCCGTTAATGCTGGTGGTGAAGTTTGGGAGTTTGACGTTGAATCGGGGAGTATCTTGAGGAGATGGATTGATGAGTCCGGGTTGGGCGTTACCAAGGTGAGGATTGGAGGTTTGCATAACAGGTGGTTGGCTGTTGGAAACAACGTTGGTATTGTCAACGTTTACGATAAACTCAAGATCATGAAGGACACGTTGAGGCCTAAACCCATGGGTGTGGTTGAGAGCTTGATAACCTCAATATCCGATATCGAATTCACCATGGACGGGCAAGTGATGTGTATTGCTTCAAGAGACAAGAAGGATGCATTGAGACTGGTTCATTTGCCAACATGTAAGGTTTTCAGCAATTGGCCAACCAGTGGTACTCCATTGGGTAAAGTCACTTCGGTTCGTTTCAGTCCTAGTGGAGAAATGCTTGCAACTGGTAACGAAGCAGGTAAGGTTAGGTTGTGGAAGCTAAACCATTATTGAAAGTACTGTATACCTACATACTGTATATTACTTTATTATACATTCCAATACCTGAATTAGATGTGGTTGATTTTATAATGAACAAGGACAGTCTGTTCCCGGCTGCTTCTAGTTGAGGCCAAAAAAAGAAGGATATATACCAGTAGAGAATCCTCTCTTGCCTCAGCGTTTTTGTTTGCTTGACAAGTAGACCCTTGTAGTACGATTATATACGTTTGAGTGGACCCAGTTGACTCATGTGACCAACCAACCAACCAACCGCTACACATTGGTTCAATTGTGGTAGCACCCAACCAAGAAGGACACCAACAAGATTATCTAATGGCTTACAATATACGTATCTCTATTTTATAACCGGGGCCGAATTGCCCACAACCGCACGCGGCACCGGGCAGGGTGGGGAGAGGGGGTGTGCTAGATAGTAGTGGGTGAGAGCCACGGGTAAGAAACCACACGGCCCACGCGACCCAACGCGCCCCCAGCCAGCTTCGGCGGACGAATCTTCTCCACAAAATAGACACTTAGACGGCTGTGCACTACGACAGAATCTGTGCACCCCCCTTTTGACCATCTTCGGATCTCAGACCATCGAAGATATATATCAATGGGTTCTCCTCTCGAAAGGAGGAGGTTGAATAGAAGGAATTGAGGGACCAAAAGGAAAGAAAGTTGGTTAATTTCATCAACATTGCATTGTAGAATTATATTTGAGCCAATTGAGCCTTTTAGATCAGCATTGGAACACCCACATCGATTCAGATAGTCCCATCTATACTTTTTTCTCTCTATCTCTCGCTTATTCATCATATATCTGCTTTGCCTATACAAACAATTACGTATAACCATCAATTAAGCCATTGATAAGCAACATGCCCCAGACAATAACAATATCGGCCTCATATACAGACTACTCCCTTCTGGTATCAAGGATAAAGGAACTTCTTCATTCATCCAAAAACTATAGAATTCTCATCTTCATTATTGGCAAACCAGGATCAGGCAAGACCACTATCTCTCAACGTCTGGAAGATAAGCTAAATGAACTCTTCAGCAAAGAAGGCGAAATACTAGATGCTCCAGTTACCTCCATCTGCAATCCACTGTCTATATTTGACAATACAATCAAAAACCTTCACAACATTCCATCATCTCTTGCTGACTCTCAGGCATTGTCTCACCCTGATGACTCCGCTTTCCAATCAAAAGTCTCAACAACTCCAGATTCAATAACCCTCTACGGAAGAGGGCGATCACAAACCTCCATACAATTGAAAACAACCACCTCGAAACAACAACTGAAAACATCGTACGAATTCGCCAAAAGGATAAGCATGGACGGGTTCCACCTACCTTTATCCATCCTCTCAAGATTCCCCAACCCAGAAACAGCAGTAGCAAGAAGAGGCTCCCCAGAAAGTTTCGACTCAGGCCAAGTGGTCAAACTAGTTCAATTACTAAAAGACACATGCACGGTACAAACACCAATCGATAATTCAAACCATAGTCCGTTTCATATCGTTAGAAACATATCGACTTTGCTACCCACCATCTTCACGCCTGACTTCTCACACGAGTTGAAAGATCCAACGCCAAATGGTACTATCATACAACCTCAAACTAGAGTGGTTATAATGGAAGGATTATACCTACTGTTAAAAGACCTACCACCATGGTGTGAGATTCCAAAAACGTTGAAAAGTGCAAAGTTACAAGATCGATTCACCTTTGAGGCTTGGAAGGTTGATGTTCCTGATGATGTTGCTCAGGTTCGTGTTTCCCATAGGCATCTGAAGGCTGGGCTGGTGAGTAACTTACAGGATGGAGTTGATAGGTTTCTATTTAATGATAAACCTAATGGAATACTGGTTGATGGGGAAAGTGATATGGAATTGGTTGATCTTGTCTTGAAGAATTACTGATACGGTCAGACTTTTTTTTCCCCCAAAAATTACACAAAAACGAAGAATACTGATTGAGCTGTTATAAGATGATTGTCAAGATGTATGTGGTTTGTACAGTTATTCTCCTTGAGTGGGTAATACCTGTCAATGCCAACTTTCTACTATACTTATTGAGAGTTCAAAATGAATCATGTGATGTAACTTCAAAAATTACATAGTTGTTACAAGGCAAGTTCAAGCTTAATTGTAAAAGAAATCGTTGCTCCTTGCTTAACTATTTCTTGTTTTTTGACCTTAATCCATGTTTATTTCAAGTCGTCATCTTCTCTCTTCCTGTATAACAGCCTCTCTCAGTTTCAACGACTAGGACTGCCATTAAACTTTACTCGTGAGATTCGGGAAAAGGTGAAGCTATCACTACAGTATAACAGAATTATTTCTTTGTACTATTACACTAATAGAAAAACAGGAAAAAAGTGAGAATGAAAAAGGTATAATATATCATAGAGACAAAAGAAAACGGAACAAAAGTGTTCGTGCGTTTATATGCGAAGGTGAGTATGAAAAAAATGGGGTAAAGGTAAGAGTAGACATGAGGAACGAACGAGAGATATGAACGGTATGACTAGTAGGAAAAAAAACATAATAAATATTCGTGAGAAATGAAAGGAAAAGGTATAGAGCATAAAAATACAATGGTCCTGAGGAAGCTTCTCACCTAGCACACTCCATTGCTCGGTGATGGACCACAGCCAACGGATCCACTAATCTTCCTTCTGCTTAAAATAGTAGACTCGGTCAATTTCAAATCGAAAGTACTCTTTGAAGATTCATTGAGAAGGTTCATCATCATCGCTGAATTGTTGTCATCTTCACCATCAGCATCATCTAGATTCATAGCTCTTATTTCCTCGTCAATAGCATACTTCTTCGAAGGTACAGGACGGCGCTGCGAATTCGGCTGCTGATCTTGCTGATATTGGTGGGAAGGGGTAGGCGTTGGAGTTAATGACTGATCCTCCTCCGATATTCTGTGGTACTGTTGTTGTTGTTGCTGAGGGGTATCATCATCATGAATCGAAGAGGCCGATCTATGGTAGGTGTACGAATCGCACGAAGTTCTATTCACATCTTCGTCGTCGCTACCGGAATTTTGTTGATTGTCAGCATGGTGGTGGTACTCGCTCACCTCCATTTCTTTGTGATCAATTGATGACACTATCGAGGAATTGGAGTCGTTTTGCTCCTGGTCAAAATCTTTGTATGTTGGCTGTGGGGTCTTTGGATAAGTTGACTGGTGATTTGAATGCTGGTGAGGTGCATATTGATGATAATTGTGGTGCTGATAATGGTGGTGATGATGATGAGGATGTTGTTGTTGAAGCTGATAGTTATGACGCACCAGTTCTTTTTCGTTTAAAAACGATTCACCATCATGATTCAAAGAATTTATCGCCACCGTTGGATTAGCCTTCCATACATTCGATGTTATTGATGAAGTTCTGGAGCTGGCGCCTTGATTCTGAGCAATAGAGGAAGTCAAAGACCCACATCTGCTGGATTTTGAAGGATTTATCTGGAAAGAAATTGACGACTTTCTTCTCGACCCTGTGAGAGTATCTTCAATTTCTGACGTCAGAATTGAAGACGAACGAGAGTTATTACCTGCGGTTGTTGCTGGGGTGTTTGTTGCGAGTGTTGGAGTAGAAGTTGATGCAGCTGTCGATGTTGAAGAATGATCAGGAATGTCCTTTAGTTGAGAGAACAGAATATTGGTAACCATTGGATCGCTAATGATTGTATGGACAGAGGATCCTGGAATGGTATCCGCAGGTAATGTGCTTGTCTTTGCTGGTGGTGGTGGACTAGCACACATCATTTTCTTGGTCCTATATGAGGGTGACTGGGACAACTTGGCATACACTTTTGGCGTGTATCCATCCTCTGAACTGGCAGGCTCGCCACGGATGCTATCATCGTCATCAAGAGTTTCGTCAAGGTCATCATCTTCATTGTCAGTGTCATCCTCATCTGTGTCCTCTTCAGAAGATGAGAACGTAGCGCCTCTGCTGTATGACAATGTCTCAATGGTTTCGTTTTCATCAACCACTCCCAGAGTACTTGTCATCTTGAGTTGTTGTTGTTGTTGCTGATGATGATGATGCTGCTGTTGCTGTTGCTGCTGGTGATGTTGTTGTGGTTGTGATCGGTGGCCTCCAACGATGGGAGGTGTACCTTCTCTCTGTATCACGTTTGCTGTATCAAAGACCAGCCTGATCGCTTCAGCCCTTGGTGTAGTCAAGCCATCGGCCAAGTTCTCAAGGCTTTGGGAGACGGCATTGTTGTAGTTCAACCTTGAATACATGACACTGTCAAACGTTGTCAGTGGTGGTGCATCATCTGCAGCTATGGACTTAATTGGAGTCACCATGTCTTCTTCGTAGCCTTGCAGCATCCATGGATCCTTGAGTAACTGATCGATTGAATATCTCTTTTCTGGATCCACAGTTAACAGGTTTGATATCAAATTTTTGCACTCGTCAGAAACCTCGTCAAACCATGGACTCAAAAACTTGTAATCGCCTTGAGAGACTTTCATACTGATGTCTTTTGAATCTTGAGTGCTCGAATAGAACGGAGGGAATCCAACAACCAAGGTGTAAAGAACACAGCCAATTGCCCAAATGTCAACCTTCTTGTTGTATCCCAAGTTCAAATGTTGTTCAGGGCTGGTATATCCCACGGTACCACATGGAGTCTTGGCCTTCATATCTTCGTTGTACAAAACGGTGGAGAGGCCAAAATCAGCTAACTTGACAATGCCGATACCCGCAGCACCATAGAATTTGACAAACTTGCCCTCATCAACCTTGTTGCTATCGTCCGATTTCCTTCTTGCGGCCAATTGTTCCTTTTTGGACCTCATGTGTAGCTCGTTCGGAACGAACAACAAGTTTTCAGGCTTGATATCACGATGGACAACCCCTCCATCGTGTAGGTACTTCACAGCCTTGGCAACCTGCCTAATGATATGACGGGACAGGTCTTCACTGAAATAAGTATATTTAATGATTTGGTTGAATATTTCACCACCGCTCATAAATTCCAAAAACAAAAAGCAGTAGGTGGAGCTCTGTAAGTTCTGATGTCCATACAACTTTGTAATGTTATCATGTTCCAACCTGGACATTATGGCAATCTCTTTCAATACAGAATTGATCTGTTCGGTTTTCATGTTGCTCTTGTCGATAATCTTGATGGCAATCAATCTATTTGTTTTTGTATCATTAGCTTTAAATACAAGGGAAAAGGCTCCTTCTCCAATCTTTTCTAGCAATCTATACCGGCTCGGTAACTCAGCATAATACTTTGCATATTTTGTAGGGACCGGAGAAGGAGATTGAACTGGGTTAATCTTTGGCGATGGTGAGGCAGACATGTTAAACATCCTTGAATTGTTCGAACTCTCGCTGCACTGGGGAACACTATTGAGCGAGGATGTTAGAGATGCTAGTTCTGGTGACGATATGCGCTCTTCGTAGTGATAGGTTGAGCCATTGTCATGATGACTTGTTTGATGCGAAGGGGACGGTGCTGATGATGATAAGGACTCAACGGCAGGTGATGGTGAAGAAGAAAGAACTGTCTTGTCCTTTCTATTTTTTCGTATGATGTTTTTAAACAAATCCAGCATTACTGATGATGGTGACGGTAGTGGTAGTGGTAGTAAAAGTGATGAAATGATTTATGTATAGTTGGACAAAGTGAACAACGGGTCCCGGTAAATAGATTGGATGTAAAGTGGGCTTATCTCGAAGGAAGCGGTAGATCAAGTAAGCAGTAGTTAGTCGAAAGGGGGATGTTAAAGGAATGTAAGTGTTTGTTATCGTTGCTATTGTTGTTGTTGATGATGGGATGATGAAAGAAACGATGAAAGAAACGATGAAATGGTTTCAACCAACGGTGGAGTGTTATGGGAAAAATGATGGGATTGCTTTGTGAATGGGAGGTTTAGCTGAGAAAGCCAAACAGTTGTCTGTCGCTGTACAAAGAAGGTACTAAAGAAACTGAAAGGAGTAAAAAGATCGATGTTATATGGTGTGATGTGGTTCCGAAGCCATCAAACAAGTAGGAGCAATGTCGGGAGTTCATCAAGAAGAAGAAATAAAGTGAAAGGAAACAAGCAAAGATAGGTAGGCACATATAAAAAAAGGGGGGGAAAGCATTGTTAAAAGCTTTGGAACTGTGCTGTGTGCATCAGATTACTCCCGATGGAACTGGATGGATGGATTGGGGGTGGATTGGAGGATCTGCCGAAACTGCAAGCCAGTGTTTGTTTTGTTTTTTTGTTCAAAGCATAGCAAAGTGCCGGGTTTGGTGCCCTCTCGCTGCGGTGATGTTCGTTCGTTCTCTGCTGCCAGGGGGGAAGGGGCAAGAGGATATGATGCAACGACCCGCTAGCAACCGCTTTCCAACTACATCCACACCACACCACCACCGGGATACGTGCACATAACGCGGGACTAATTCACAAACCAGGCCTTACATCATCATCAACATCATCATCATCATCACCACACACACAACCATGCTGCGCAGGAAAAGGGGAAGGGGGAGGCGGGGAGGGGGAGCACACGCCCGATCCTTCCATTCCCGCCCGGTGCCTGGCAAATCGCTCGCTTCCCCACCGCCCACTCACCCACTTCCCTGCTACGCTAAGCTAAGCAGATAAGAATTTCAACTGCAGAGCAAAAAAAAAGAGCTACATAAAGTATCACACTGTTCCTTTGCTTAATTATACACCGTACACGTTTGAACTGAATGGATCAACTATCAACATCTAATGACGTATCTCTCCTTTGTCTGTTGGTCCATCTTACAAATTGTACTCTCTAACACAAAGACACAACGAGACTCTCTACACCTGTCGAAGAATGATCGACGCCAGGTCCCTCATCCTCCAGGCACAGACACAGACACAGGCACCGACATGAGGTAACGTCATCATCAGCCAAGATAGAAGGAAGAAGTTGTGCTATTGTAAACAAATGCCTTTTTGATAACATTCTTTCTGTATTCCTCTTCCTCTTTCTTCTTTTACTCCGCACAGTCAACTTCCTCTCCTTCTCCAATCCAGTAAACAAACAGTAGTCGACATCTTGCACTCACACTAGGCGTAGCACCACCCATTTTGAACCCATTCATTATTATGGTTTGATGTACATATGACATCATCACTCACTACTCCGTTAGAATTGGCCGCGGAATTTGGGTTTGGCACGGTCATATAGTAATTCCTCCAGTGAGCGTACAGTGTAAACATTACAGCAACTCCTGGAGAACCAACTGAGCAAAGACCAAACTTGCCCTCAAATCGTTCTGGTTTTCCATCTAATTATAGCACACTACAGAGAATTGAATAAAGTGTAAAAATCAATGACTCTCCAAAAAAGCAAAACCTAAAAATCATAAACTCTCTTTTATGTGAGGGGCTTTCTTTTAGACCACTGAGCTTGTTCATCGGCAAATCATACGTGGTATCGAGCCCGACAACCGAACTACCGCTGTCAACAGGAAGACGATCACTCAAAGTAATCATTAGCGAGGAGAAAACCCTGTCACTCAGAATTCTTTGATACTCAAGGTTAGAATTCGCAAACCGGTGCTACCAATTGTTGCGGATCGATCTTAACTTGAAAATATCCTGACGTCAGATCCAATTTCGAAAACAGGAGTGAAAAAAAGAAAAAGTTAAGCTCTTTTCCTTACAAAAAGCTGTTTTCGTTGAAGATGAAGCACTCGCCATTGCTAGACCCCAACACTCCTGTCTTGCTCGTCCGGGAGAAAGAGATTTTATTTATAAACTCAAAGTTGTCTTCCCTGACAGCATCCAGATTCATAGATGCCTGTCTATCGCTAATACCATACCTCTCATGTTCTTTTGAATTGTCATCTAAACTTATCTTGATCAAAACATTATCTTTGTGGTCACCAACCAGAAGATTCTCACAGTCAAAGACTTGAAAATCAGCTCTGTACGCATCCCAATCGTGACCAACTTTTTGGTCGAAAACCTCGACATCCCTAACAACTTCATTACCTACCCTAGTAAGATCAATCTCTACGATTTTACCCAATCCTAGCAGTCTCACAAGACACCTAGTCGAACCACTAGGTTCAACCTGGGTGATTCTAACCCTACCAAAAGCACCATATATCGCCTCCGTATTTAATGTGACACATCCAAGCTTCCTCAGATCGTACCAGTTCAACAAACCATCGCTCCCACCACTGACAAACTGAGTTCCATCAGAAAGCAAACATAGACAACTAATGTCATCCGTGTGATCGGCAAACCCACCACTTCTGTTGGTATTACGGCTTGGTTTCGGTTTCGGTTTCTCCCGTAGATCGTAGAAATCTATCGAGTTGTTGTTGAAAGCAACGATCAAATCTTTGGTCATATACTCACATCCGTTAAAGTTACATCTTTGCATCGAACCATTTACCGGTCCGGCATTTTCAAACTTGTTTAGTACAGTGGATGACTCGATATCCGTCACATAGAGCATGTTTGAACATGTCACAAATTGGGAGTTCTGAAAAGGATTGAAATTGACGTTGTTTATCTTGAAGGTTGACATGGCTTCAAATTTTTTAATCGGTTTCGATGAACCCTTTTCAAGTGTTGAAAGGGACCATAGTTTGATCGTTGTGTCGTTTAGACTAGCCGTGAAGAGGTACCTTCCTGAGTTTGACTGTGCTAGAGAAGTTAAAGGATCGTTCGCACCGTGGGGAATAAATTTTGTAAGATTCAGTTCCTTAGACTCCTGATCCTCTTCCATCGTCTTCAGAGCCTCCAAAGGTTCCAGGAGACCTTTAATCCTAAGGACAAATTGTATCTACCGGGATACTTGCTCAGGTGATTGTCAAATCATTCAAGTGCTACTCTTCAAATCAAGGTGTGCATGTAGTCCTTACATGTATCAAAAATGGTGTTTACCCCGTACATATTGTGCATGTTGCATGGAACTTTTCAGCATATACCACATGCACTGTGTACGTGTTAGATGTGTACCATAGTGAAATGCTTCAACACACCTGAAAAAAAGATGAAGCCATCTTGAAAAGACAACCAGCTTTAGATGGACCGTTGATCCACCGGCTAACCGTATTCTGTGTCTACCATCATATCTCATATACCCTCCTTTTAACGTCAGCACTTAGTTCTTGCACATAAGAATATCATATGCCACTGTAATATCTCTCTCCCCTCTCCCAAGCACGAACAACAACCATCTCAACCATATCACCCACCATCACAAATGTCCTCGATAGCAAGAAAGATGAACAGGATTCCAAGACCTGCAGCACAGTACTACAAGATCACCCAGCTCAAATCATCCATTGCCCTTCCAATCAACAAGCAAGACACACTACACAGATTAGGACTCCATAAGAGGCATCAAACGGTGTATCAAAAGATCACCCCCGAACAGGCAGGTATGATTGCATTAGTGAAAGAGTTGGTAAAGGTTGAGCTCAGTCTAGACAAGGAGACAAAAGAAGAGATGAGAAATGGAAGAAAATCCAACCCTGGATTCTCCGTTGAAAAACGAGTGTGAGAGAAAGAGAGAGACCCGCCGGCCGTTTAGTTTCATGAATTACACAATGAGGTTGTTTTTCTTAGCATCGCTACGACTATGTATATATATTAATAACATGACAAAATTTATTACCGTTTATCAAGGTTAAGTGTTGTTGGATACTACTTGTGATCACTTGGAATATCCTACAGCCAACATGACTTATCAAAAAAGAACTGGTACATGTCACTTGACGAATTGCTGTCACACTAGAAGTGTAACCTTGTTTTCTGGTGATGTAGAAGCAAATACATACTTATGCCAAATGCAACTTTTTGTTTTATACTGTAAAGAAAAGAGTTATATGGTATAAGTGGAGGTAATCAAGAGTATTCTTTTTCAACAAAAAGGCTGTATTACAATCAGTTCAAACTGTGTTTTTGATGTTGTTACTAACAGCAAGATCCTTCAAGCTTTTCACCTTCTTTGCTGCATTGAATGGGGTGCTCCATAATCCCAAGTTTTCCTCTTCTGTATCTTCGGCACTGGCTGATGATAATGCCCTGTTCAAATCATCTGCATCAATGCTAAACTTTTCCTGGGATGTCAAAAGCGATTCAACACCAAGTTGGTTGGATGAGGCCGGCTGTTGTGGGAGTACGGCTAATCTTCCAGAAGCAGGGGTGCTTATGGAGACAGAGGTGGATTCGCTGGACATTTTGGATGATCCTAGGACACTTTTCAACGGTTGCTGCTTTTGAGGAGGAGGAAGCATGTTGCAAAGAGAAGATGATGATGACGCTTGGGGAGGATTGATAGAAATGAGCGATTGTGAGTAGAGCTCGGTATCACTAGAAACCAAAGAATCATCAACCATTCGAAGGATTCCTCTTGCTGATATGGTCATTGAATTGTCCAATCTGTCATACTTTCTCTTTTTCAATTTTTTCAATCTTTGTAAAGCAGGCGATGGGGACAAAGATGACGTTATGGAGAGTGTTGAATTGTTCATTTTTAACGAAGATACTGAATGTGCAGATTCGTTCATCATCCGCTGTTGGTTAAAAGGTGTGGATTCTAAGTGATCTATTGTACGTTTGCTACCGGATGGCGTATCTGGTAGAAGGGTAACAGGTAACGGCAGTGGTGGTGCTGGTGGTGCTGCTACTGTTGGTTGTAGCTTGGCGAAAATGTACGATCCGTCTGGTTTTATTTGAATTTTGGAGTTGTTAAACTGTAATGGTGTCGTATTTTTAGAAGACTGTGGGCTTTGGTACATTGAGAGAAGCTTACGGAGGGGGTCAATAGGATTTAGCATTGTGCTGCTACCAGGTTTTGTCCATGGCACCGCAAATTCTGACACTTCATGTGTGTACACAATATCTAATGGCTTGGAGTATTTCAATATGGGGTTTCTGAGAAACTTGACAGTATTGGTGAAGTCAATAGAGTCACCACCACCAGATTGAAAAATGGGGATATTCATATGTGGGAACATCACTTCTGAATCTGACTTGTAGAGCGTGTTGAATTTGTATTTAGGCTTCTCAGGCATTTTCCCAGGATTCTGCAAGTCGACTCTGTTGAAGTTGTTTGTTGTTAGAGTCTTGGAAGATCGATTGAATTTTCTCAACTGGTTGGATGGCCTACCGTATGTGTTGTAGCGTTGTTTGCCATCGGTTCCATAAGCAGTCCGGCCCACGGAGGAGCCAATGTCGACTGGAGATGGTGTGTCCGTCTTATTGGAGATATCTCTCAGCATTGCTGTTACTTGAGTGGCAATTTAATTTGAATTATAGGATCTTGGAAGTGTGATTGAAATCTTAAAGCGATTGATCAGAAAAGTGAGGCGAAAGTGAATTCAGTCAGATATGTAGGGAAGGATGAAGTAAACCTTTCAAATCTGTTCTTTTTCAGTTGATACCAAGCTACTCGGGTGAGGAGTTAATATTGATAGAATCCTAACCAGTGTTTCTGATCTATTTTTATTGATCTCCAGCGATTACTTAGTTGTCAGATCTTTGAAGATAAAGTCTCACCTTAACATTTTCAAAGAGATAAGTTAGTCAAATAAAGGGTATTCCTATTTACCTATTGCCTCTTTGGGTCATTATCTTCATTACAAAAATGCTGTGGCTGTGTTAAATATTAGCTATTATTACGTAATGTAATATGTCATAATGTTCTTTACCCCATCACATTTTCTTATATTATACACCTTTACACCACACATTTTGTGAAGGGAAGTGAAAAATTCAGAATTTTTCAGTGCTCATCATTCCAGAGTAGTATTCTTCTATCTTGGTGTCCTGTCCTGAGGTACGGTGAGATTGAGTCTAGCACCGTTGAGCAGAGATGTATCGTATGAGGAGGGTTGAGACTGATACAAAAGGTCGTTCGTTTGGTTACACTGAATCCTTAAAAAGGAACAGGCTTTTCAGAGTATCACTTGCTCTCGGTAACCGAACAGATAGCTTCTAATTTCAAGGATTCGACCCACACATCATGCCGAGGAGGACAGTCAACATGAACTCTCTCTCGAGAGGTAGAGTTCGTCCATCTTTCAACAAATACAACCTCTTCAACTTGTACAAGAAGTCCAAGCCGTTCATCGGGGCCATGACCATGTACCAACAAAAGTGGTTGGCCAAGCAAGAAACTAGAGCATATCACGGTGAACATCTAACTGAAAACAGATGGCAGACGCTCTTTCAACCAAAGCTAGATGGTGTTGCCCAGTTGGACATCTCTCTAACGGGGAGAAAAGCAGCCGAAACCCCAATGGTGCTACAGACATATGCCGCATTGGAAAAAAGACTTGATTATGCTGTATTCAGAGCAATGTTTGCTTCTTCTGTCAGACAGGCCAGACAATTCATTATCCGCAAAAACGTGAAAGTCAACGGTGTTACCATTGTCCACCCTGGTTACACTTTGAAGCCAGGTGACGTCTTCTCAGTGGAGCCTGAAAAAGTGCTCGAAGCGTTGGGCCAAAAGAAGCCAAGTTTGAAAGAAGCCTACAAGATTGATAAGGAACAAGTCATGAAGTGGCAACAATTTGTGAATAATGCCTTGAAGAATCCAAAAGCTGCATGGGAAAAGCAACAGAGTAAACGTCAACAACTCAAAGAGCTATACAAAAACAAATTCAATCCAGATGCTCAATCCAAGGAAGACAAGCTGAACGATTTGGGTGAAAGACTAGACAGATTCCAATCTGCCAAGCTTGACGATATGAAGAGGGCACAAAGGGCAGTCACTAGAAAATCCATTTTGAGAGACATCATGACTTTAGCATCAGAGGAGAAGGACCCAGATGTCACAGCAGCTACTTTCTTGGACCAGTTTGGCGATATAGCTGCTCCAAAGTGTCTATCTGTTTATAAGTTCCTCTCTTCAAACAAGAACCTAGAAGACCCAATGTCCGAAGAGTTTGAATCTGAGCTAGGGCTAATATTGCCTTCCTACAAAGACGGCAAACCAGAAGGTGAGTTCCACGATGATACAAACACAAAGAAAGTGAGGCAGTTGTTGTCTGAAATCAACTCCACGTATATGGAGGTCATTAGGAAGACGCACATGGAAGCTTCCGTTTCTGAAGATCAAGTGATTTCCAAGTGGAAGGATTCGCTGAAGAAGCACCCAAAATTACTGCCTTTTGCTGAGGTTCAGGAGAAGAAGTCGTACTTTATCAGCTTACCATGGCAAAAAGGTATGTATGGTATGGCTGAGCCAAGAAAAGGATACTTCACACCATGGAAACCAAGGCAGTTTTTATCCCCTTTCGCCATCTTGCCTAAGCACATTGAAGTCTCATTTAAGAGTTGTCACGCCGTCTATCTGAGGCATCCTGTTGCTAGACCTGGTGAATCCGAAGTCATTTCTCCTTATGGTTTGGAGTTGCATCAAAGAGCTTACATGTATTACTTGAGGAAGGGTATGTAGTTCTTCAACCGGTGCTGTCTTGCGTTGCATATCTGTGTTTTTTTTCCTTCTCTATACGAGCTGCCCATGCTTTGAATGTACCTGTATATATATATATCCTATGCAATCACTACATGGTTACCATAGACTGAGCCGTAGAAGGAGGTGATTGTGGTAGCAGTGACATTGAAAAGTAAGAGCAGAATATATGGTGACGGGTAGGTTTATGTTATGTGCATGTGACGCTCCCCGGTAGAGTGCATACTACGAAAACCAATCATGATATTTCATCCTTCACTATTAACAACATTCTATTTGTTGTTATGTTTTTTTTCTCATAGAATACCTTTTTTCCATTGCTTCTCTATATATGTTATATATATATATAAAAATTCGTGTCTGACTTTGGTATTCAGTCCAGGGCGTTGTTTCAAAAAAAGCATTAAAAAAACTTTGTATTGAGGAGACAGCCAGATCCTAGATCAACTTCAAAGGGTGAAGCACCTCCTAGAGCGACAGATGGTGTAGCATTGATGACATACTCAGCGGTTGGTAATAGAAAGGTCCATTTGGTGCCCTTATAGATATAGCATCTCAGATAGCCTTCAGACGTTCTAATACCATTGGATTGGTGGTGATCCGTGTCACTTAAGCGCGAAGATGAACCCATGTTAACCAGAAGTTGTTGGAATGCGTTGGTGAATTGGGAACCTCGATCCGAATGAATGAACTTTGTAATCTCATGTAACAGGAAGTATCGTTCAAGTAACAGTGTGGGTGTGAAGTACTTACCCGCAAGATAGAAATGCACATGCGATGTAAATCAAAGGTGAAAGCCAACTTCGAGAAGAGGCCAGGACAGATTATTATTATGGTGCTAACGGTTCGCTTTGCTCCCTTTGAATAGTATCTCTCCATGTGCTGTGAATCAGATGACTCATGATAAGCAATACGACACCCTTGTTCATGTAGATCGCTTGAGGAGATTAAGGTATGGTATTCCACAAACTTGGTACATGGTATGCCATGACCGAAACATTCCCTCTTAACTTGATCATTCCCTTGCCAACAATTGGTGAATTTTCAGGCGTGGGCCTTCTGCCTTGAAATTTGATATATCGTTATATATAAAGTCATGTAGTAACGTTGTATGTGACTGAAGAGGCAGAAACCACGGAATCTCAACCCTCACAACAGAAGACTGTCAAGGTAAACAGTATCAACGAAACAAAAGAGAGTGAGGCTATCCCAGACAGATGGATACTCCTCAACATCAACCAAGTCATCAACAGAGACAGAGTGTGTAAAATGAAGAACAATACCACATCTAAGCCAACTCAATCAGATATATATGTTGCTACTGGGGCAATGGTGGTAGTGTCATTCACTTTACACACACTCTCTCTGTTGATAACTTGATTTTGGCGACTATCCATTTGTCTGGGATAGCCTCACTCTCTTCCACCTTTTTCCGTTGCTACCGTTCACCTTGACAGTCTTCTGTTGTGAGGGTTGAGAGTCTCTGACCGAGTGCCAATATCTTCATTGGTTTGTGTCGCGCCCCGTAGTAGTTCATGGTTTAATAATTAGGCACCAGACAGTACCTACAAGGGCACTTTGTCCAATAAGGGTATTTTTCATACGCAAGAAAAGGGATTAATATCTCAAGAGGTGAAGTTTCTGTCTGACCAATCAATACAAACTCGAATTCACCGAATCGTTATCCAGAAATTAATACAATGAAGGCCAATTACCATTGATGCCGTGATCAATAACCCGATGTCATGATCAATAATCATAAGAATAGAATGAATACATTTTCCTGAGCAGAATGGGGGTCAAACTAGATTCCCACTCGGTTTTCGACTAGGTAAATTCAACTATCCATCTAGCCTGTACCACATGGCAAAATACTATAAATAGAGGACGAAATCCCCTTCTATATACTACTTTTTATTACTACTTTATTTTTACTATTCTCTTTTAGCGGAGATCATCACCCACTCATATAATACAGTATATTATTACAATTCGATTTTTACCATTCCATTATAAATCATGTCAGAATCCAAGAACACTGCCGAGTCTATCGACTCAACTGCCACTGACCTTCATGTGTCAACAACCACTGATGTGTCTGGGCCAGAGGGCGACTACGAGGAATCAGCCCGAGAGTTCCCTACGTTCCGACGGTTTTGTTAGATCCATATGTAGGTTCGCAATGATGCATGATGCGGTGGATGGTGTAACGTTGACACAGCACTCATATGGAGTACCAGTGAGGAGTTTGTGAACACATTTTAACACATCTGTCATCCTTGGGATGGACCAATGATGGATGGGAGACGATGTTACCTAATTTGTTGTCTCTTAACATATCGGTCAAGGTGCGATACCATCTTCTGAACTGTGAAGAATGGGTCAACTTGCCAATAGCGTCAATGGCAATAGGTGGAAAAATTGTAGCAATGTTCTTTATCACTCACTGGCTTAGGTTTGGAATCATCTAAGTTAGTTGTTGTTGGATCGATTTTGTTGACTCTACCTTCATCCAAGGTAAGATCATCTGATGTTGATGATAGCAAGTCACCTTATTCATGGTAGTGTTCTTTCTCTGACAGCAAAATGGAATGTTCGTCAAAAAAAAGTCTTCCTTGGAAATATCCTAAACCACTGGTAGGATCTTAGCTTAAACATTTTCATCAACAGAGGAGTCTTTCATCTCAGTTACCGAAATATAAAATATTATTCCTGTTGGCCTCACCATGTCGGGGAACGTAGGGAAATCTTCGGCTGATTCCTCGTAGTCGCTCTCTGGCCCAGATACATCAGCGGCAGTTGAGTCGATAGACTCGGTAGTGTTCTTGGATTCTGACATGATTTATAATGGAATGGTAAAAATTGAATTGTATATAATATATTGTATTATATGAGTGGGTGATGATCTCCGCTAAAAGAGAATAGTAAAAATAAAGTAGTAATAAAAAGTAGTATACAGAAGGGGATTTCGTCCTCTATTTATAGTATTTTGCCATGTGGTACAGGCTAGATGGATAGTTGGATTTACCTAGTTGAAAAGCAAGTGGGAATCCAGTTTGACCCCTATTTCGCTCAGGAAAATGTATTCATTCTATTCTTATGATTATTAATCACGACATTGGGTTATTGATCACGACATCGGTGTATTGATCACGACATTAGTGTGTATCATACAATGGCCTTCATTGTGATGTCTTGATCTTCACCTCTTCAGATATTAATTCCTTTGCTTGCTTATGAAAAATACCCTTCTTGGACAAAGTGCCCTTGTAGATACTGTCTGGTGCCTAATTATTAAACCATGAACTACTACGGGGCGCGACATAACAAACACTACCACTGCTACCACCACCACAGAGTTCACCAAGTTAAGACAGGATGCACGGGCACTCCCCCCTGGCTAAGCGCCGCGCTGGAGTCGAGTCTGAAAACTTACTCTCTCAGATTTACGATTGGTATATATATAACACTTCCAGGCCTAAAAATTGATCCTTCACCTCGTTGGTATTAATACAATGAAGCAAACAGTACGATTGTTGATTCAGCAGAAGCCGACTTCCCTTCTATCCACCCTGCTCAGATCACTCCCGGAATCTCAAGCAAAGCAAGAGCTTAAATGGATCCAACAGGAACTCCCCAAATCGAAATGGCAAGAGGCTGTACGTGAGCGATCCCAACTAAAACCCCTACAGCACATCATTGGCGATCAGCCATTTGGAGGCTTGAGCATACTATGCAAGGAGGGTGTGTTGATACCCCGAAACGATACTGAAGAGTGGTGTTCCCAACTGGCCGACCTAATTGAGAACCAATATAAAACTACAAAGGAAAGGCTGAACATAGTTGACTACTGTACGGGCAGCGGATGCATTGCTTTAGGATTAGCGTCTGTCCAGCATGGAGTGGGAAAAGTCACCGCTGTAGATTATAGTCGTGCCTCCGTTGAACTGTCCATGGAAAACCTGGCTCGAAATGATCACTTTTTGACGGCTCAGGTGGATGTCGTTCAAGGTGACCTTTTGAAAAGGCAGGTGGTATGGGAGGACAATGTGGATCTAATTGTCTCCAATCCTCCATATATACCAATAAGAGACATGAACTGCGAGAAAGGGGGCGTTGAAGAGTCCGTATTGCGGTACGAGCCTTGGGATGCACTAGCTGGAGACTTAGAGTTTTATCAGGCATTGTGCGATATGGTGAAGCTGACTACGGCTAGCGGTTTTGTTTTTGAACTTGGGTATGAGCATCAGGCTCTGGAGACCAAGAATCGTATTATAGCCGATGGTTGGAATTGTGGGATACGCTTTGACTCTCAGAAAAAAATCAGAAACGTGGTTGGATGGAGAAGTGAAAAGTTTGAATATTTGAGAGCTTTATGTCACAGGATGATTTGAGTATTTCAAATCATTGTATTGGATCCATTTTGAGCAGCACAATTACCGCTGCAAATGTTGATCTTGACTGTTTCAGTTGGACCGACTCCGGCCAACCTTATTGTGGCTCTCAGATCCACAGCTAATCGAATCCCCAATTGTCTCTCGTTCGTGCGGTTACCATTACAACAATGCTCAGAAAAGTGCCAGAAGGACGGAGAATTAGTGTTGTACTCAAGCCAACCGTTCCCTCGCCTAGATGCACCTTTGATGGTTTGCTCGGCAGTGTTCTTGGTGACTGGCCTGGCCAAATGGAATGATAGCTGATCAAATATGGTTTCCCGCCAGAGTTTGGTCTGATGAGCATAAATTGCAACTTGGTTACCTTAACAAATCTTAATCTTGCAAAGGGATTATACTGGATGTTCCCAAGCTAAGAAAATGGTTGTTGGAGAAACACTACGGGTGTGCCAGACTTAAGCATTTTATTCAGAGCTCACAAAGTCAACCGTTATCTATTCAAGCTAAATGATATGTTGTTAAGAAGGCACTTCTTAGTCGATGGTTTTGAAGTTCAAATTCACCAATGCTCTTGGCTTGCTATGTAAGATCAATCAGAAGGTTCAAAATGCTGACCACACTCACGCTTGATTCCCTTAGTGAGTCAATTGACTTCTTGCTTGTGTTAAGATGAAGATTTTTGAAGATTTTGGTATTTTTCTAAGGTACGGTTGTACTACTGACCTTGTAGATCTGCATTTTGTTATCTGAATGCATCCAATCAATGAATTTCTGATGGTAGTCGCCACGTATTTGATCTTGCAATAGTCTTAGTAGTTTCAAGCTGCTTGTTTAATCTGAGATTCTCTGAGGTCTTGACGTGGAGTTGTTCTTCTGCTAGTCGTGGAAATTGCTTACCAATCTCTCTAGTATCAAATTCATGGTGTAGCTTGTACTTCCCGGGATGTGGCAAAGTGGCATACATGCTAATGGTAGTTAGTGCAATCGGTTTCCTAACGATGTTTTTCAAACGTTGGCAAATCTACAACTTATGAGGAACAGTGGTTCACATATAAATATTGATTAACAAGATACCTAAATCTACAAACTGTATAAGTATACAAATATTTGCCATCAGTAGAGACTTCAGCTGGAAACTTGATTGGCTCCTCTTATCTCTGGCCCCGTTGTGGTACTTCACTGATCTCCTCTTCAGCCTTGACGGACTCCTCTGTCTTCTGCCTCTTGATTCCTCTACCAACGGCACGGAACTCATTCTCAACAGGCAATACCCTCAATCCCCAGGAGATGTATCCTCCACCGGCTCTAGATGTCATCAGAGGATGTAGTTTTCCAGGAATGGTTTGATACTTCCTCACTTTGCTCTCATGAATGCTTGGCATTAGAACTCTCTTATCTTTCTGAAGAACATGGTTTAAACTCACCAATATTTCTTTATATTGGGAGTACACAACAACTGGTCTCGAACCCGCCAATCTCGGTAGTATTCTAGGAACAAGCGTGATCGGATTCAAGGTCGTAGCAAGTATCAGACCGTCAAAGTTGTTCTTGGTAACGGATAATATTGTTTCATTGGTCTGTGCAGCTTTTTGTGATTTCTTGGCGTGTTGCATCTTGTGGGAGTAGGACATCTCTGCCAAATCCTCTTCGCAGTACTTTGTGATCTCAACCAATTGTGATTCTGGCTCGAAAAACTGTAAAAGATTAATAGTTCTCACCATTTTACTCAACTCTTCCTCCGTGTAACCACTGCTTCTTAAAGACGATAGGTTTGGCTGGTCATTCTCGTGTAGTAATGTGATTGTACCTCTACCCTGCATTCTCTCTAGCATGGCGTACACCAATAACCCACCCACTTCATCAATCACTAGGTAGTTACCGCCTGGCATGACATTACCATGGCTCATTATCATACCTAGAGTCTCCTCGCTCATATCCAAGACTCTCTGGGGATCCTTTTCTTGATAAAGGTACTCTAGCAGTTTGGAGGAACTCAAATAGTTCACAGTGAATCTTCTTGTGAACTTCTTTTGCTTCCTGGTCAAATATTTTTCCTGTGAAAATTTGGTCTTTTGGTCAAAAGCCGTGTGATTTTGAATCATCCTCTCAATGAGTTGCTTTCCTGCTTCGTTACTCATACCTTCCTTCTTCATTTCTTCAATTTCAGCAACTGTGATTTTCTGAATCTTATCTCCAAGATCGATAAGATTTCTATTAGTTTCTGAACTCTTGAATTCTGGCACAGGAGTCCCACTCTCGCTCAAGCTTTCTCCATCGACACCAGGACCTCTTTCTTCCAAGCCAAATCCAAGACTTTCCACCGGCTGTAACTTCTTATCATCTAGAATCTCAAAAGATTGACCGTATGGAAAGCCAAAAGTATTGTCACATAGGAAAAGGCCAAACTTTCCCAAATTAATGGTTCCGCCGGCTCTTAATTCGACCACTCTTAGTCCACCAGAAGGAATAGTGATCATTGCCCAGTCATTTTCCAAGATCACTTTCCTTTGCTTTGACGGTAGAGTTGCAGTTATCATCGGATTATGAGTTTTGTTTTCTAATTAACGATGAAATTTCAAGTTGTTAACTAGCTCTTGGCACTTGAGTTGGTGAGTGGATAACTGTTGATTCAGTTGATGGACTCGTCTCTTTTCTCTCTTCATCCTCCTCGTTCTTCGATTCAGATTCAAAATTACTTGTTTTTTTTCACTTTGACCAGAAGGCCGAAAGTACACGACCTCGCTATCTCTACTAAAAAATTAATTTTTGATTTTTTTTTGGAAAATTTTTGGGCTTTTCACCTACAGAGAGTAACTTGAAAACTATTAAAACGATAACTTGACAAATTCCTCTGGTACCTCAAAACTGTGAAGAAATACCAGTGAATTTGATAAAAACAATCCAAAATTACATATATCTAATACAATGGGTAGAAGAGCTAAGAACAAGCAAGGTGCACCACCAACCTTTGAAGAGATTCAAGAGAAGAAATCCAAGTCCGATGCCAAGAGGAAAAGATCAGATTCTTCAAGCGGTCGAGCTTCGAACAAATCCCCAGAGCCAGTTAAGAAGCAGAAAAAGCAAAAGAAGAGAATTGCTGACGAAGAAGAAGAACCAGCTGACCTACCAGAGGTTGATCTCGAAGAATTATCGGCAGCTAAGAAATCATTGTTTAACGATTCCGATTCTGATGCTGAAGAAGAAGCCGTTAAGGCTTTTGAAACACTAGATGATATTGGATCTGAAGATGATGGTGAGATTGATGAGTATGACTCGGATGAAGAGCAAAGAGAAAAGCCAATGTTTTCAGACGATGAAGATCTCAGTGATATGGAGGAGATTAACGCAACCAACATGGAAGCTTACTCGAGACAACTAGACGAAGAGGCAGCACAAGAGGAACTAGATGCCGAGGATGAACTACTTCAAGCAAACCAGATACAACCAAGAGCCAAAGTTTTGCCTACTGCTGAGGAAGAAGAGGAGATGAGCCAAGGTGCAGCTGATCTAACCATGGTCAGAACGAGGATGCTTGAAATTGTCAAAGTGCTTGAAGACTTCAAGACCTTAGCCGAAGAAGGCAAGAGTAGATCTGAATACATGGACAGATTAATCAAGGATATCTGTACCTATTTCGGTTATTCGCCATTGTTAGCAGACAAGTTGTTCAACCTATTTTCACCTTCCGAAGCTATGGAATTTTTCGAAGCCAACGAAATTCACAGACCAGTCACAATCAGAACCAACACTCTAGCCACTCGTCGTAGGGAGCTAGCACAGACGCTGGTCAATAGAGGCGTCAATTTGCAACCAATTGGACCATGGACAAAGGTTGGTTTACAAATCTTTGACTCTCAAGTCCCAGTTGGTGCGACTCCAGAGTATCTAGCTGGCCACTATATACTGCAAGCTGCCTCCTCCTTCCTTCCTGTGATGGCCCTTGCACCACAGGAAAATGAAAGGATTTTGGATATGGCTGCTGCCCCAGGTGGTAAGACGACATACATCTCTGCAATGATGAAAAACACAGGGTGTGTCTTTGCCAATGACGCTAACAAAAACAGAACAAAATCGTTGATTGCTAACATTCATAGATTGGGATGTACTAACACCATTGTCTGTAATTACGATGCCAGAGAGTTCCCTAAGGTTATAGGTGGATTCGACAGAATCTTACTAGATGCCCCATGCTCAGGTACAGGTGTTATAGCTAAGGATCAGTCGGTCAAGGTTTCCAGAACTGAAAAGGACTTCATCCAAATTCCACATCTACAGAAGCAACTATTGCTCTCTGCTATCGACTCTGTCGATGCAAACTCTGCAACTGGCGGTTATATAGTTTACTCAACATGTTCAGTCGCAGTTGAAGAAAATGAGGCTGTTGTTGACTATGCCTTGAGAAAGAGGCCCAACGTCAAGTTGGTTGAGACTGGTCTTGCAATCGGTAAGGAAGGTTTCACATCATACAGGGGTAAACACTTCAACTCTAAGTTGTCTTTGACTAGGAGGTACTACCCACATACATATAACGTTGATGGTTTTTATGTTGCCAAATTCAAAAAGATTGCATCAAGTCCTCACGATGTTTCCAAGGAAGGTGCCAAGGAGAAGGAGAACCTAGCCAGAGCTGAAGCAGCTGAAGAAGGTATTATCCACGACGATTTCGCCAAGTTTGAAGATGAGACTGATAAAGATATTATGAGAGATGCTATCAAGCACAGCTTGAAGAAGAAGGGTATCAATCCTTCAACAGTCGATATTGAAAAGAAGATAAGTAGAAAGTGAAAAATTATTTTTCTTTTTTCTTTCCCTCGTTGCAGCATTACCCGTTTCTTCATCTGTGTACAATATTATAAACGTTTTACTTTAGTCTATGTTGGTGTTAGCTATTATGCATTTTAGTCGGTCAGTTATTTTTGCCTTTATCCTTAGTCAGATTTACCGACTGTGTAGTGTGTGCCAACTTTGAGGAATATGTATGGCTGCCTCCGCTTCCAATATGATACAGAGCTTTTCATAAAGTTACACAAAATTATACACAGTTTACAGCTTGATTACACCCATGTTGTTCTCTTTCATGTAATCAGTTCCCATCTCTTCGTATTCCTGCCTTGTGAGATAGCTCTTGACCGCGTTGTTGCTCATTGACCACTTAGCCATCCCCTTCCATGCATCTAGCAACACATCTTCGGCCCTTCTGACTCTGAAGTTAGTGCCAGCAGGCAAAAAAGATCTAAATTCATTGCGTAATCTTTCCTCAAAGTTTGGGAACAGAGCCTGGCCACCAGTGATAAAGACATCCCTCAAAATCTCATTAGTTTGATCACCAGAAAATCCAAGTTCAGTAGGCAACCTTCTCAAAACTGTGTCTTCTGAAATCTCAACAATACCGGCCTGATCCACACCTGCTATTGATGGTTGGAACAGTATCTCGGGAACCCTGATACGCTCAATATTCAAATGGATCTGATGCTGTTGGTGTTGATCCTCTGCATCAAAATCACGAGGACCTCTAAGGAACCTGTGTATCAATGACTTTCTCCAGTCGTACTGTCTCTGTAAGGTATCTTCCACTGTAAACTCGGGATCAAATTCGAGCAAGTCTTCTTCAATTCTGTAGATCTCTTGTTCTTCTTCGTCCGCCTCATCCTCATCCTCAAGACTGGCAATGTCTCTATAAATTGCCCAATCGTCATCATTAGCACCGAATGTATCATTTGGATCGTTATCAATGGAGACGTTGGTAGGTTTCTTCTTACGACCGTTGGCACCTCCCGTATCGTCACTGGCCAATGAGGCGATGTTCTTCATCCTTATCTGAGATGCGCGTGATTTTCTATCGGTCAATTCTTGCTTCATCTTTTTTCTATCTTGAACTCTCTGGATCAATTTGGCAAGCCTTGCTCTCCTTTCTTCTAGCCATCCTTGCAAATTCGACTCTCTGTACAACTTATCCTTTGCGGCAGCCTCTTCTGCTTCCTTTTTGGCTTGCTCTTTTTCCAACTTTGCTCTCTGTCTCGCGTCATAGTTAGACTTCATCAATCTTTGCTTTCTTTTTTCCTTAACTTGATCTTCATCTAATTCTGCGTCTGGAATTCCTAGGAGTGGCCAAGATGGAACGTCTTCGTGTTCATTTTCACCAATATCCTGGTTTCTCGCTCTTTTCAATGATCTCTCCAAGCTGGCCATGTGTTTGTTCAGATCTGCTTCATCGTCAAATCCCTCTGCTCTGTACACTTCAATCAATTGCTTCTTGTTCATCTTGGACATTTTCTCCTTGAGGTCTGTGTAGTACATATAATCCGCTTCCTTTTGAACCAATTTTTCCAATCTCTTCGCCTGTGCTTGTTCTTGTAGCTTGTTGATGGTTGCCCTTCTCTTCTCAGTTTCGATTGCCATCTCTTCTTCTGTCTTTTGAGCCTTGATCACTTCTGTGAATGGTGCCTCTAACACTATGTCGTTCTTCTCCAGGTTATCCAAGTTCAGGTAAGTTTTCACTTCTTTGTTGAAATCCTTAGAAATGTAGCAGTAATCCTTCACCATGTTGTTGATCTGGTAAGAGTTGATCCTCGTTGGAAAGTATGGATATTTCAAAGCTATAAAGTCGCTCATGAACTGGTTGGTTTGTCTGCCACCCCAGTCAATTCTCTTGGTAACAGAAAGTAAGGGCGAGTTGTTCAAAACCGGTATGACATGCGTTGAATCATTACCTGTCCCAATCACCAATCCACTTTTCCCACCATTGTAGTAAAAACTAAATAGAGAATCAGCACCAAAAACAACCTTTGGAGCACGATATGACTCAAAGAGTAGTTGTAACATGTTGGCTCTCTGGGATAAAGGAGTAGCGAGTACTTCGTTCATGACAATGGGATTATCCACGCCGTTGTTGGAGTTGACACCAATGTGAGCAAAACTGTAATCGAGCATTGTTTCTATGTACTCCCAGTTGGTGATCATTGGCCCGTCAAATGGGGATCTGATGTTAGATTTCATGCTTGAATCCAGATACACCTCTTTACCCACCATTGTCAACGTTTTGCTCAGCTTACGATCTCTGAATTTGGCGATGATGGACGGAAAGACATTTGATGGAGTGGCACGGTTGACCATGCCTACTCTCATAGTAGATCGACCTATGTCGATTGCAATTGGTATACCTGTCTGATAGTCATGATAGAATAATTCTGGTTCTTTAGGTGGCAAAACATCTTCCAGAGGGTATATCTTTTGTGGAGGGAGGGACTCTTCGTCTCTAGACGTTGGCGGAGAGAGAGTCATTCTGTGTGTAAATCAGTGCCCTAGTGTGAGTATTCCTATGGTGATACAATGGCCCTCAAAAGAATATCCATTTATCTGTCTCTTGAGTGAGTAATGATTAAGATGGTGTCTGTTTTACCAAAATAAAGATAAGTTCATTCTGCGCTCTTTGGCTCAAGTGTTTGGTGCTCAAAAACAGAGAACGTTGAGCATTGACAAGCCCGCGCGTGTGGCCATTGGGCTGCAGAACAAACAACTCACAACTCACAACTCACTTGTTCTCTTTGTGTGTATACATACATCTCTATTCTTTGATCAGTTAGTAGACTCTATTTCCCTGTTGTCACTCTCCACTGATTGTACTTTAGAAAGACACATATGATAAATTGATACGAACAAAATGTCCAACGAATCATTCTCAATTCACGGTTACAATTTGGTGACTCTATTGAAGCGGTAAGTACAACACTCCCTTACAGATACATTCCAGCAGGCAGGACAAGGGCCTATTATTTGTTCATGAGTACTAACAGAACTGGAACGTTGCCGTCAATTGAGTAGCCTGGAGACTGCCACGTCACGTTTGGAAGATGTCACAATCTTCCAAGAGTCAGCTGTTGCTGCTGCCGCTGCCGCCGCTTCTTCTCCCACAACTGGTGCCAAAGAGATTGAAGGAGATGCTGCTGCCCCGACTTCTGAGAGCTTAAGTGCCACAGAAACACCAGCTGCAGCTCCCGTTCAGGTGGAAGAAGAATTGCCAGCATCAATCAAGGCCTTTGACAACTTTATCTCCGACCTTATCGACCCATTTGTTGAAATTTCCAAAAGAGTGGACCCATTGGTTGCTGAACAGGCTGAGTTGTTCAAGGATGCAATTGTTCAGGAGAGAAAGTTTCTATTAGCAGCATCAAAATCCAAGAAAGTTGAACTATCAGATCCACAGTTCCAAGAGGCTATTGCTCCAATCAATGAGATTATCATGAAGATTGTCGAGTTGAAAGACTCCAACAGAACCTCAAAGGTTTTTAGCAATTTGAACACAGTGGCTGAAGGTGTTCCGGCACTGGGTTGGATCTGTGTCCCAACTCCAGTTTCATACATTCCAGACTTTAAGGAGTCAGCTCAATTCTGGTCTAACAGAATTCTCAAAGAATTTAAGGATTCCAACCCTGACCAGGTTGCATGGGCTGGCTCCTTTGGAAAGATATTTGATGGTTTGAAATCGTACGCAAAGGAATATCACACCACAGGTCCAACCTGGAACCCTGATGGAGGTTCTTTCGCTGATGCATTGAAAACATCCACCGCTTCTTCCTCTTCTGGAGCGCTACCACCACCACCACCACCTCCTCCACCTCCACCTCCAGCATCCGTGTTTGAGACCTCTTCAGAGCCAGTGGGTATGAATGCTGTTTTTTCTGAGTTGAACAAAGGTGAGGCAATCACTTCTGGATTGAAAAAGGTTGACAGATCACAAATGACCCACAAGAACCCATCCCTGAGGGCGTCATCCAAGGTGGAAGCAGATGTCAAGAAGACCTCCCCAACACCTCCAAAAAAGCCATCATCTCTGTCCAACAAGCATCAACAGGTGAAAAAAGAGCCAAAGATGGAACTTGTTGATACCAAGTGGGTCATTGCGAACTTTGAAAACCAGTCTGATATGATTACAATAGAGGCCGAGATGCATCAGTCTGTTTTTATTGCCAACTGTACAGCATGTGTCATTCAGATCAAGGGTAAGGCCAATGCCATCTCAATCAATGAATGTAAGAAGGTTGGTGTTGTCATTGAGAAGGCCATCTCTGGTGTCGATATCATCAAGTCAGCTTCGTTTGAGCTACAAGTGATTGAAAATGTGCCAATCATCTCGATTGACCAGTCAGATGCTGGATCCGTTTATTTATCCGCCACAAGTCTTTCGACAGAGATCTTTACATCGTCAACCACATCCTTGAACATCAATGTTCCTGACGGAGACGACATGAAGGAAATTGCTGTGCCAGAGCAATTCAAGCACTCTATCAATCCAGAGACTGGCAAGATGACAAGTACAGTTGTCGAGCATGCCGGTTGATCGTATACATTTTTAGCTTTGTGCTCTGATATCATTTTGGATGCCTGCTATGGACACTCAATGCTATTATTGGCTGCTCTTTTCTTCATCTTCTCCTTCCCTATGTATAACCAAGATTTTATACGCAATTCAGATTGTTACACGTAAAATCCCATACCCGCGAGATCGCCGGATATGGCAAGATATGAATAAGTAATCTTGATTATGCAAATATATACAAAATGTCTGAATGAAACTTTTGGGGCATTCATTTGGTAACAGGTAGCTCCAAACCGACCATCCTGGCACTCATCTTGACATTATCACCCTGCTTCATGCTGATGCCAGGATTGTATCTCTCGAGAAGCTCCGTGTATTCCCTCTGGCACTTCAAAAAACCAGCAATGTTATTCAAATGCTCAAAGTCAACCTTATTCAACTCATCCTTGTTCAAATGTTCGATTAAGTTAACGTCAATAGCAGGTTGAACCACCTTCACCTGCCTGGCAACCTCTTCAACCAGGGCCTTATCCTCCTCTGGCGTCAACGTCTTGCCCGACCTTATATATTGCATACGCTTGTATTGAACTAGAGCCGTCTGCTTCTTGGCAGCATCCTTGATGTGTTTATCGAATGTCTTGTTGGATAGTGTGGTTAACTCTTCAACGAGAGACTTGAAGACTGTCCTTCCTGACATGATGTTTGAGAGTAATTTTTGAGTGAGCGTTTGCAGCGTATGCGTTTAAGCTTTCTTTGGTACTTTTCTGTCACTAAAGGCACTTTATATGGATGTACGCTTTCTCTGATTATGATTATACTGGGGGCCTAATCTACAAGTGGTAGACATACACTCAAGATGATGGAAACCAGTGTATCCTTACAGAATCAGGCCTCTTTCGTCATCACCTGCAAAGAGGAGGAGCGAGGGTCTTGTTAACCCATTTATGTAGAATTGGCAGTCTCCTCCAGAGAGGCACACACACACTCCGAAAACTCACAATTTTCATGCTTAGAGCCGTTCGTTCTCTTCTTCAACAACAACATCGATGGGAACCAGAAATCATTGACAAGGGAGCAATTAATCGGCATCAACTGGAATTGAACTGAAGAACTGCTATCAAAGAAGACTCATAAATTGCACGCCATCCTGCATTGCCACCATCCCTTTAACAAGCATACAACCCATAATGGCTGTTGACATCGACCTCAACTTGAATCTCAAAGAGATCCCTCCAGCATGGTTGTCTCTCTCTCAACAGCTTCAAAAGGACATCAACAACTTTGCCAAATGGGAAGAGTTTATAAAGGCTTCTGAAGTGATACCCACAGCCAACAACAAGTTTTTCACTGGAATCAACAAGTCTTCGCCATTGATACGCAAGAAACTTCTATTCATTGCCTATGAAAACATACTGGTTCAGTATCCACTGCTTGAGCAATACTGGTGTAAATATGCCGAATGGTTGTACCTCCTGGGAAATACGGCCGAAGCAATAAACACATACGAACGAGCTCTAGTGATACTCCCGAAGTCGATCATTGTTTGGAGAAGGTATCTTGAATTCAGCCAACAGACTTGTCTCACGTATGAATCTCTCGTTGAGGTTTATGAAAGGGCGAGGGTAGAAGTTGGGCATCATTTTTATGCCCATATCATTTATGACATGTACTTGAAGCTTTTGAAGAAGCATGGCAAGACTAAAGAGTATCATTACCTCGTGAGAAGGATAATAGAGATCCCAATCTATCACTATGGTAAATATTTCCGGGAATTTTTTGATCTCTTGGAAGCTGCAAATATCGAAACCATCAAGTACTTTTTGAGCAAGGATGACTTGTTCAGTCTGTACAAATTGCAATGGGGGGATCTGATTGAAAGACCTTCTTCTAAAAAGAGGAAATTGGAGATAGAATCAGCAAGTAAACCGCCGGCAACCTCTGCAAAGACAACACTGAAAGATATCAAGGTTGATTTGAGGAAAAGATTCATTGATCTCTACATAACTACCCAGTACTCAGTTTTTCAGCTTTGGCAGTTTGAAAAAAAGATTCAGCAGCCATACCATGTGCCCAACAAAGAATTACCAAGAAACCAGCTCCAAAACTGGGTGAGTTACCTAGAATACATGGAAACCAACAACCTCAAAGATTCAAAATCAAACCCAGCGACAACAACAACAACAACAACAGTAGCAGTAACGAGCTCCCCATCCTTAACGCCAATAACAGTGATCTCAAAACATTCAAGAAAATTGGTGGAAACCACGTACGAGAGGTGTCTCATAGCAACCTCAAACTATGCAACAATATGGTTGAAATACAGCAATTTTTATATGAACTTGAACGATACACAATCGGCAATTGATACACTAACGAGGGCGGCCTGGCACACACCAACCACAAGCATAAAACCTCGAATCAGACTGGCTGAGCTATACATGCTAACAGGAAACTTAGATGGTGCCAAGCATGTATGTCTGGAACTATGCCAGTTATCACCACAGCTGGTTGACGGATGGATGAAATTACTGCAGATTGAAGGTTTATCGGTGAACAACCACAGTATATCCACATCCACATCAATGACTGTTACTGCGAGAAGACCAAGGAGAAAACGTAGCACCACCACCAAAGAAGAAGCTAATGATGGCCAATCGTTGCTGAAGCTAATTGAAAACAAACTCAAAGAGGTCAAGGGAACGCCGTTTGAAAACCAGTTTGATATGTTGTTTCAAGAGATATTGAGTTATTCATGGATCCCCGATGGTTTGAAACTGAAGCTGTTTGCCAAGTATGAAAACGGGGAGGATGTAAAGCAAGGGCTGAGGTTTTGGAAGGCGTATTTGGATTACTACTACGTGTATCTGTTAGACCATGGCGGTTTGCAAAGGGTGATTCAACTTGCCAAGGAGGCCTTGAGTGGAGTCGAGGGTGGAGAAGAGTTGATTGCATTGTATGATACAAAGTCGAAGCAGAATCAGGATGATGATGAATGTAAGGAAATCTGTGAGTATTTTTAAAGTGTATTTTATATTATTTCAGTCCATTTATGCCGTGGAATTGAAAAAGCAGCGACAAGCGTCTTTATAAATGTATTATATCCCAGTTTTCAATAGAAACAAAAGCCTGTAAAGTGTCCCAAAAAGTCTCAAATATCAAAAAACAATCGAAACCAAAAATCGAAAAAAAACGCCAAATAAATCAGAGGATGTAGAAATGAACAAGGTTAATACCAGTCCAGAATAAGATGACAAACCCACCACACCACCTATCAACAACCCAATTATTTGCAGGAACAACGCAAAGGTAAAAGCACAGAATAAATATGAGCGAACAACTACTCAAAACCAAATGAGAATCAACTTCAAAAAGAACGGTCCCACCACCACGGTGCCTAACAATGAAGACGAATGAATTGAGACCAACACCAAGCAATATGTATAACAAGGGTGAGCCAAAACAGGCATGCAAACCAGTGAGTGCAAATCCAAGGCTGGACAACGTCGTATTAGTGATCAAATCGCCAATGGAATTTCCAACCGATAGAACAGTCAGTCCCAAGAGTGATTCCTTCACCTGATAGATTATTCCCAGGTTTTTCAAGATGGAGATAATCTCAGATGCGGTCATCGTGATGAGATTAAGCACTATAAGGAAGCCAACCATGGGGGCGAAGAATTGAAAGATGGAGTCTCTGTAGAGCCTGAATCCAAAGCCACATAGAACATGAAGTGATGAGAGTGCAACCGAGATTAAAAGGGTCATTTTGTCAATTCCTCCTAATGCTATTATTGGAGCGATGAAGAGTTGCACGGTGAATAACCTAAAGTTAATGTTTTGCTCTTGCTCATACAAATGGCTCAAAAGTTTCAATCTTGCAGGTGGTATAGGTTGTGCTGGTTCGGTTGCTGAAGCATCATTGTAACAGCGGGGCAAGTATATGCTTGGTGTTGGGATCAAGAGATTCAAAAAGAGAGCAAACGGCAGGGTGAAAATGTTGAAGAGTGATTCAAAAAACTTGGATCTATTGAGCATGGTATGGTATTGAGGGAAAAACTTATCAATGATAGTGAAATTGGAGGGCAATCTGCTGTATTCATGGTCGGAATGAATGCTGGAAAGTATTGAAACGTTAGAGGCCGTTGATTTCGTCGATGTTGCAGAGCTGGATCTCTGCAAAAATGGCGCACTAGCTGTGGGAACCAATAAAGCGTTATCGGGGGACAGACCTCTAGGAGGTTCCAAGAGCGGAGTTTGACTGGATACCGAGGAGATGTTGTCGGCAGGAGTAATAAGGATTGCCGCTGGAATAGGCACAGGATTTGAACCTTCGGGAGTTATTGTATGATCATTGCCTTTGTAATACTCATGAATGTGATGAGTATCCCAGCTTCTTAATGCCAACTTCAAAGAGTCATACAATGAAAGTCTGTAGCTTCTTCCTTGTTCCAAGTTTTGAACATTGAGCGTGAAGCGGTGATCCTCCACACTGCTTACACTGGAATTGAATGAGTTGACATCTTCATTGTCTTCGCCATCCTGATCATTAATAAAGGTGCCATGAACATGGTGTTCATTTTCTACAGTATTCGCAACTGTATAACCTTCCAATGAAGCGAGTGTGTCCCGCTGTTCTTCCTGCTGATCGCCCAAGAGCCTTTCAGGTGAGAGAAAGTTGGCAACGATGTATGCAACATATAACAAGCACATCAAGATACTCTCATAGATTTTGATCTCTCCATCATATAAGAACAGCAAGGATAATCCGATGAGTGCGCCAAATAGTACCAAGTCTCTAATAAACGTGGTGTAGTCAACCTTGAAAGGCCTCATGATGGCCATCGATCCAATTACAATAGTTAGCGCAAAGTTAGCACTTCCCAATAGTTCACCAATGGCCAAAGAAGTTGAGTTTGAGTTCATTGCAACCCAGGTTGAGAAGATGTCCGGTGCACCATTAGCAAAGGCCAATAGGGTAAGCCCTGATAGCTTTTCACTCAACTGTAATGCATCTGCTAAGAAGGTTAAGTTTGGAGTTAGGTAGTTTGATGCTAGTAGGCCAAGAAGAAAGAACAAGGTTATAATAAAACACAGATATACTATAATGATGAATGGTGCTGGAATCTTTGATGACCTAGGTGAGCAGTAGTATAATTCAATGTACTTGAACGTTTGCAAGTTGCATGATTGCCTGATGTATTTGCAAACCTCTGTGGATGAGGAATTGTAGTCTATGTTGCATTTGTCTTTGTCCAAAATTATATTGTGTCTGTGTTTCTTCGCTGCAATTGCTAGTGTTGCTGTTGTAGTTGGTTGTGGTGTTTGGTCCATTGTATCTGTAGCAGCATCTAAAAGTTGAGGGATCGGGATCGTTGAGGTTGTGGTAAACGATACCCCCTCTTTGTTCGTCAGCAACGGTATTCCATCGTTACGGAGATCTGCAGCCAATACCGTCAATACGCTCAATATCCATAAATAAAATAACAACTTTGTAATCAAACAACGGGGTATTATTATCATTGTCCAACTTTTTCTCCGTTCCAACGATGTGTCTTGTTACTGTTGTAGAGAAACTACTGTTCGCCAGAACAAGAAATAGTCAGAGGACCGAAGATAACGATCAAGGTACAGATGATTCGATGTGCTATAAATCTATACTGAAAATATGGGACAAAAGTTGTACCTTTTCATGCTGTAGGGAAAGTAGAAGTAGAGCAACAAAGGAAGAGAGCAGATAGTAAAGTTGCTATAAATACGAGGAAAGGACAAATAGACCAGCAGTTTATCGTCTTTTTAAGGGTGCTTGTTCTGTCTGTCCTGCAGACCGTTAGATGTGGACATAATTATTTGTCACGTGCCTGAGGTTCACGTGTATTATATCTTGTTGTTGTGGTTGTTTTTATGGGCTGTGCTTATCAGTAGAAAAGAGGCTACCCCTTCTTTCTTTATTTCAGACGTTTGGATATAGCCTATCAGACTTGTGTACCTGCCTTTTAGCTTCTATAAATATGTGAGTAGATCATCTGATTCTTGTCGATGTATTTGCTCTAATCTTTTCATTTTCAGTAGAGAGAAGAAGCAATACACACATATTTACCAATCTCTCCTTCTCTCCTTCTCTTCCTCGATGTGTCAATCCTGCTCACTGCGTTCCACAGGCACCAATGGTGCAAAGCTACTCAAGTCAATTATTGCACCATCCATACTCTCTGCGAATTTTACAACTCTTGGGCAGGATGTCTCAAATCTGTTTCTCAATGATTCAGACTGGATTCATATCGACATCATGGATGGACATTTCGTCCCCAACATTTCAATCGGTCTACCGGTGGTGCAACAACTTCGCAACCTGCTACCGAACAAGAACAAGTATTTCTTTGATTGTCATATGATGGTGTCACAGCCTGACAAATGGGTGGAGCAAGTTGCCAAGTTTGGGGCTAACCAATTCACGTTCCATTACGAAGCTACGGAAGATCCTGAATCATTGATCAAATTGATCAAGTCAACTGAAATGAGAGCAGCATGTGCTGTAAAACCAGGTACTTCGATAACCGACAAATTCTTATCTATTGTGAATCAATTGGATATGGTTTTGATCATGACTGTTGAACCAGGTTTTGGAGGTCAATCTTTCATGGAAGATATGATGCCCAAGGTTGAAAAACTAAGAAAGAAATTCCCGCAGTTGGATATACAAGTGGATGGAGGCTTGACTGAGACTAATGTGGAGCAGGCAAGTAAAGCTGGAGCTAATATCGTTGTTGCAGGAACAACCATTTTCAAAGCTAAAGACCAGGCGAGAACTATCAAGGCTTTGAGAGACCATGTTGAGAGAAATGTGACCAGGTCGAAGCTGTAGAGAGATGTGAAACCTGGTGTGAAGAAAAATAGAGATAATTATAACGACTAGGGAAAGAGGGTAGACAAGCTGCACTTTTATATTTTGAGTATTTGAATACTTACAAGAATAAGGATAAATGTACTTGACTGTTTTTATCAACAATTATCATCATCATTTGTTCAATGATTTGGCTTTATTGCGGTTAGCAACTTTTCTGAGTATGGAACTCACGAAATATATATTGCTACTGAGTGCAGAGGTGTGTAAATATATTTCGTCTCGCTTTTGGAGAAAAAAAAAAAAATATTTTCCAAATTTCACAAAAAAAATTACTTGGTTCTTTTTTCTCCTCATTACTCTCTCCCTTCTCCATCTTGACAAGAATATATGGTTAAGCCCTATAGAGTCCAATCTGTTGAAACGCTAAAAAATAAACAGAAGCCATAAAGTTAGTCCACAAAGCATTCACAGTATAGCATTCATTCACTCCAAACATCTCAAACCTCTAGCAACAGCCTTATCTAAAGACAGATCGACATCCGAATTCATTCTCTCATAATGCCATCCAGAAACAACATCAACAGGCCAAAAGACAACATTAACCGTCAAAGGAAATCCCAGTCGCATCGCTCCGGTCAAATAAGTAAACCAAGATACGCATCAAAATCCGAATCCACAACAGCATCAACAGGCAGCTCGACAGCACTATCGGCATACACAGGAGCTCCAACTACGAACAATGGAAAGATGTATCAAAAGACGCTGTCTAACAAGAAAGCTAAAAAGTTAGAAAGAAACAGAAAATATATAACAGCAAGAAAGGTGGATTCTGAAAAATTGCTCGTTGATCTTCAAGCCCAGAGAGAATCCATGGAGGTTGATGATGATGAAGAAGAAACCAGCAATACCAAGTCGAAGAAACCGATCACCGATGAAAGAGTCGTTAGAGATGCACTCTGGGCCGTGGTGGAGGATACTGCCGCTAGTGGATACTCGCTTGCTGGTGTTTCTGTTGGTAATGGTCAAGGTACAACCCTTGGTGGTCCATCATTTTAGAGTAGGACTGTTGTGGATCTGTCTGTCACCTTCACTTCAGCCGTTGTATCGCACACTTTTTCTTATGCCTATTTACCGGTGCTATTGATACTTTGACTGCTTTTTTGCATTTTCTTGGGTTACAACTCTTTAATTGTCCTCTGTCATTCTTCATATACGATTCGAATATTTTCAATGACTTTGAGGCGATGTGTTTATCTTTTTGTAAGCTTGGCAATGACGGTTGTCTATTGTTGACGTTTTGATAATTCGTTGTCTTTCGTATAAATCTAAGTAGGAATCGTATATAAGATGAGTGGGTCTTAAGATGACCTATCACCCTTCCATTCATTGCTCATCCAATAACCCTCTAGCCTCCAACTCCTTTGTCACATGGTCTCTCAAGAACTCAATCATTTCATTTGGATCCTTAGCCTTGAACACAGCGGTACCAGCAACGATAACGTTGGCACCAGCCTTAGCAGCAACAGGAATGGTGGCAGCACCCAACCCACCATCAACCTGAATGTTCAACTTTGGAAACTTTTTTCTCAATTCTTCAACCTTTGGCATCATCTCAGGCATGAACGACTGGCCTCCAAATCCAGGTTCGACCGTCATCACTAGTGCCATGTCCAAATACTCGGCCAATGGAAACAACACGTCAACATTTGTTCCAGGCTTGATGGCACAAGCAGCCTTCATTCCATTCTCCTTGATCAACTTCACTAACTTCAATGGATCCTGAGTTGCCTCATAATGGAACGTGTATTGGTCTCCTCCAGCCTTGGCTATCTCAGGAACCCATTTCTCAGGATCGGAGACCATCATGTGGCAGTCAAAGAAGAACTTTCCCGGTTGATCTGGATCTCTTGGTGTGAAGTTACGTAGGGAGGAAATGATTGGTGGACCCATTGTGATGTTTGGAACAAAGTGACCATCCATGACGTCTAGATGGACCCAGTCTGCATTTGCCTTGAACATACGGTGGCAGTCGCAACCTAGTTGAGCAAAGTCACCTGCTAGTAAAGAAGGGGCGATGATTGGTTTAACCATTGTCGTTGATGTAGTTTTTTTAGTTCGTTTGCTTTTCTATTGAAAAAATTGGCTCGATGTTTATAAAGCCAAGACTAGTATCCGTCCCATTGTCGAAATAGGGAAATTAACTGATTAATAGTGTTTTTGCTCTGCGATTTGAAAGAAGATGATTGTGGATGATGGATGGGGCCGATTGAGCGTTCGGAGGCCTGTGAAGCAGGGAGTTTCTTAATGTAATAGATGACGTAATAATATTTGCTTTTTTGGAACGCAATCCTCACATCCTAGGGTTGAGGGGGCCCTCCTCACATCCGCTTCATTTTCAAAATGACAAGCTGATAGAAGCACCGATCAAATTATCAAAACATCAAATTATCAAAATAGTAAGAAACAAAAACTAGATATCGCCAAATAGGCAGAAGTAAATAAATAATTAAATAAACAAATAAATAAATAAATAAATATAGTCAATGGAAGCCGTGGCATTTGTAAACCTTTCTAAAATGATCAGGTTTCTCCTTGCTCGTCCAATGTCTTGAAGACCATTGGTTTTGTGCTTTCAGAATACTTCACACCAAGCTCAAGCAATCTACTAAAGACATCGGCAAAGTCATTCATACACTTGGCCTCATCATTGGCGTATTCTTCAACATACTTTCTCAAGTTAGGATCTGTCCTTAAAACCATGTCGGTAGGTAGCATCATCAAACTCTTGGTGGCTCTATCAGTGTACTGTCTCTTTCCCTCCCATTTTCTAATGTCCCAATCTTCACTTAACAACAACTTGAAAAATTCATTGGTAACAACAGTTGGTGAAAAAGTCCATGGGCCATCATACCCTGAAGCATAAGTGTGGCATCTTCCCAAGGCATGTCCGACTCCAATGAGACAAACCATCTCTTTATCGGTGAATCCCATACGTCCTCCAAAGACGGATCTAACATAGTCTGTGGTCTCCTGTGATGCATCCGGTAGTCTATGGTAAGGAGGAACGCATTCTTCATCCAAGTTGACCCTACCTGCTCTCCAAGGAATCTTTGGACCACCCAACTCTTGTATGGCAACGACACCACCCAAGGTCCAAATGTCACCACGTGAGATATCCGGGTATTTTTTAACGATTGGTTCTAAAAACTTCATTCCTGTTGTCAAGCCTGCATTTTCCGGGTCTTTTTGTTCTTTGGAATAAAACATTGTTCCTCCGTACGAACCACCTTTTGTCTTTGTCTTGTCTGACTTGTTATACGAGCCAGAACAGTGCCATGAGAGACGCACTAATAGGGGGCCGTACGAGCCATCGTCATGGTCGTCTTCATCCTGTAGTTTTTGAGCAATGTCGTTGTAGACCTTTTGGTATTCTTCATAGGTCAAAATTGACGATGCTGCCTCACGGAATGGGGAGGAGAGGTCAACCGCTGCTGCTGATGTTCCAAAGCCAAATAGAGCTCTCTTTGGGAACTTGGAAGGGCCATTGCTACCACTGTTATTGTTTCTGTTGTTGTTAGAGTGGTAGTAGTAGTAGTAGTAGTAGGAAGAGCCACCGATAGCGGCTGCCAATCCGGCCAGTGTTGCATACTTTCTGTAGGATGATGAAGAACCTTTGGGGTTGTATGACTTGAAGATGGACCTTTGGAAGGCGGTGGTGGTCCTGAAACGTGGTAGATATGTCACAGACTGCATTGTTGGTGAGGTGAAAACAGTATAATATGTGTGAGTGGTTTAGCTAAGTAAGCTATGGAAAAGAAGTATGCGGAAGTAAAAGAAGAGAGAGGATAGGAAGCATATTTATAGTTGAGGAGTATGAATTGGTTGGTATACAATCAGAGTTGCGTCATACCTTTCAGCAAAGAACAAATGTGGGGAGATTAGTGTTACTTACTAAAAAGATTTATGGCAGATCCATATGGCCATCCAACCAACCAACCAACCAACCACCCACAAATTAATTGGCATTATTAATAAGGGTAATCAGAGTCTAGCTTCGGTGGGTGGTTAGATAAGCAGCGGCATTTAAGGCCTGTGCTTTGCAACTCCTCGGAGATTTGCACTGCCCAGTATCCCCTCTACTTACTCCGGGAAGAGCAATGGTTCTCCCAGGCAGATCAAAGGCCACAGGCGGGGCACGCTGGCAGGGATGGGCGGGCACAACAGGCCAATGAAAGCCGTGCAAAACGTCATTCTTTTCTACCTTTAGCTCCTCTCCCTTCACCAGTTCCATCAGCCAACTCCACCAGCTGCTTCCGAAATGGCGGGGTTAAGTAAGTGCCCACACACAAACACACACACATTGGTTGAGTCTTTGAGTCGCGCCCAGATTGGACCGGTCCATTTTTTCATAGCCTAAGTGTTGCATTTGTCCTAAGCTGGACTGGACTGGGAAGCTTCCCCTGATAGAGAGCTACAACCAGGCACCAGAATTGGATCTCTCCGTGGATGGGATCTAACTCTAATGCTTTCCCATGCCAGTCAGTCAGTCAGTCATCCAGCCAGCTAACTAGCTATCCATCCATTAGTAAGTAACATTAAAGAAAGTAACCAAAGATAAGGCCTGGACTGTCCAAGTGGTACTGGCTCAAGCTTCCTAGGTGTCCCTGTCTGGCTGGTTGGCTGGCTGACCGGCTAAGATTAGTAACACCCACGCCGCATGCGTGCGAGGAGAAAACTGTCCCAGCCAGAGAGAGTGAGTGAGATGGTGCACAGCCTGCCTGATACAACAGCACAAACTGAACAAGTTGTACAAATTGAACTGAAATTATAGGTATATATATACAATATCAATCATTGTACGAACATAATCAAGTTGGTCAAGTCGCCACCATTCTTTACAACCATCATTACAGCTTTGAATCCTTATTTAGAGCCAACTGGACGGCCTTCATACTAGCGCCAAATCCAGCCTGGTACCCATATCCACTCAAACCACTAACATGGACAACAAACTTGTCCTTTGAATACTCCTCCTTCTCAACTCTAAGACTACCGGTTCTACTCGGTCTCAATCCACATGCAACCCTAACAACCTCCAAATTCTCACCAACTTCAGGAAACAACTCCTTGGTTCTCTTCAATATGTCTTTTGTTTCATAACCCCATGTATCAGCACACCAATTATTGGCCTGTAAATACCCACCTAGAACGGCATAATGATCAGAATCAGGACGTGGGATAATATAAGTGACATTCTCTTTACCCCATCTCATTCTGTTCTCCTTAATATGTGGGGCTTTGATGACCACAACTTGTCCTCTCGCTGGGTACACCTTATCATCTTCAACACCTCCAAGTGACCTGGCACCTAATCCAGTACAATTGAACACTGTCTGTTTGGCGGTTGAATGCAACAATTCCTTTATATGCTCAACCTTCTGTCTTTTGAAGATAACACCTTTGGCAACAAGATACTTTTGGAAGTTCTCAAGGAATAAAGGACAGTTGAAGTTCCAAGTTGTATACTTGATTCCAAATTTAACTCCGTTTGAAGGAAGTTCTTCCGGTGGAACAATCTTAAAGTCTTTCAAATAGGATTTCAACGACGCAATCTTGTTGGCATCAGGAAGATAATCCCAGTACTCGGTACTTGGTAGCATCTCCAGCCCAATCTCTTGATATCCTAGCTCTTGCCTTATCCTTTTGCGTAATTTCTCAAGGTTGGTATATGTGCATTCATCAAACTTTAATGTTTGTGCATCGTCAGGTGAAATACACGAGAAGTTTCCTCCTGCCCATGGTGAAGTATACTTGATAGATTGATCACCAGGTAGGTATTCGGCAATGACTGTGATTGATATAGATGAAGAGGAAGAGCTTTGAAGAATGTTTTCAGCCGTATAGAGACCGACTATTCCTGCTCCAACAATAGTGTAGTTTTGCATGTTCAATTTTGCAAAACTTCTTCAGAAAGTGATTGGACGTGATATAATCTATTGACTTTTCTTCTGTATGGTTCCTAGGTTGATGAGAGTTCACTTCATATTTATATGACTTGGAAATCCCGTGTTAAGATTCGATCAGAATCATCCGACGTCTAATCCCTAAAACGTCGCATAATTATGGTGATCTCTAAACGTCAGCCGCTTGGTTGCCCGCAGCATGCATCAATTGCAGGGAGCCCGCGTTAGCTGTCGTGAGGACGCATATTTTACAAGGCGGCGCACTTTTGTTGGCGTGGCGAGAGTCGTCGCATTGGACGAGTAGGAGGTAAGATTGACCATCTTCGTTGCAATGTTATCAAATACCTTCTTCGATACTGGTTTGGTAAGTATGTCAGCCAGCTGGTCTTCTGACTTGACATGCTCCAATTCGAACTTCCCTTCCTTAT
>JAJLWO010000045.1:0-104589 GCA_030570775.1 Ogataea pignaliae | reverse complement strand
AGATAATAAACTAGGGTCGGGGGAAGCTACCCTATTTATAGTTGGTAGCTTCTCTACGAACCCATGTGTAATAACGCTTACGTGAGCTATTAGCTCACTGGTTTATAGCACCTACGTTACAGGTCCATCTATCTATCATATATTGTGATGGGTATTTCAAAAGTCAAAATCTCCTCAGTTTTGTTGGAGCATAGATTCAGTCGGTCTCAGCGTCTATATCTCGAATTGGGTTCAGCATTCTGGAAGTCTTTTAAAATACATCTGTGTTTTTTTCAGCGTGTACCTTTATCCAACTTCTTTTCTATATAATATCTAAATTACAAATACTTCTATCTCTGACTTTAGCATCTCAGTGTGACGTCAGTTATTCATCTTGATATTTTGTCCATTATTCATTAAATCAAAGAGAGAGAAGGTAGTAGAGAACTACAGAAGGGATATCTTTTGTTTCTGATGGATATCCTGTCTCTAGCCTGTAGCAGCAACCAGAAAAAAGAAGAAGAAAGACCGCCTCCCGCTACTACTACATCTCACTGAAGATTGTACAGCCACATAGTGATGTACATTTCACTGTTAGGCTTCGCTTATATTACATGAATAACCTAGGATACCGATAAAAGATAACCACTTGGTCCTGTTACATTATCAAATGGCAATTACAGGGTCCAGCAATTTGGCGTTAGACTCAGCTGGCTCATCTAGAACTTGAACGACGGTATCTTATGAGATCTTTCTCAAACTGGGTGGTAATAATCATAGACAAACCAATCTACTCGAGGTGTACAAAAGCTGTCAAGGGACGATTCCCTTGCGGGTTTAATCTGGGGAAGAGGAAATGCAAGAAAAGAAGCGGAACCAACAACCATATTTGAAGGCATATGCACTTTTCCATGCATATCAACGGAAGAATAAATCACAGCGTATATGTTGAGCCGCACATACATACATGAGGGTCTTTTCAGTTCCGCGCTGAATTTTTCACTTCCGTGTGTCTGAGTTGGGAAGATTACTACGCCACAAATTTCTTCTCTTAAATCTTTGGTATGACCCATTTTTCCACCTTTTAATTTGCCAAGCTGGGAGTGGATGAGTGGGTTATGGTGTGTTTCATAATTGATCTAGACTTCGAAAGAATCAATTGAGTCAAGAATAGACAGACTTTTAAGATGGCATTAAAAGGATGTCTTGAGTTGAGAAGAAGAAAACGTTGATCTTTTACCTGGTAGCATGTATAATACAATAGTGAGTGCAAGGGGTCCGAAAACTTTATATTTGTAGGGTGAAACATAATGGCGATAAGATCTTAGGATGTCGAATTTCAGCTTTAAGTGCGAGCCAACAATTGATATCTCCGTCTAATATAGTAAAGAGTTGTGGTTGGTATCTTTTAGAGGAGGTGCGACATGGGGATGTAGCTGATTGTACTATTCAAACACTATGGATTGAGTATTGTTTAGTTGTCTTAGAATTCAATAGGGTTTGGTAGTCTCAAGTTCCAGTTGCCGTATAATTGAAAAGATTAGAGCTTTATAAAAATGGTGAACATGGTGAACACCGTAGAGCATCTCTTGAAGCGCCTAAATGGTAGCACCATGTAAAATGCCCATACCAGAAAAGGTTGGTGGCTAGGTAAAACAATGCGAACATCTTCACTTTTAAAGACCGTAAGATAGGCGTGGTGAAAGAAGCAAGCCCAATAATACGAATGATTGGTATACCGATTCAAGCATCGAATGAAGGGAGAATGAGACAGTTATGTTAGACTTGCGCTTTGGTTTTAGAGAAAAGACCGTGGGTTTTACGGACGAGCAAAGCAGAGCAAAGAAAAGGCTGTAGCAGTTTTGGAAATACAGTGAATTACTTTGTGAGCCGTCATCTTTGCAGTTGTAGTTTAAAAAGAGAGAGAGGGAGAGAGATCAGGAGAGGATTTTGCAACCACCCTTCTCTTCAATAACATTCCCCATTACTTCAATAATTCGCTATGCGTAAATCGGCGATGGCACTAGTTTCCAATCACCTATAGAGGGTCAATTGTTCCTTCGAAAATTTCGTTGGCTATTTAGATCTGGCATGCTACCAACGGACTGCGAGAACAAGTTGATTTTACCCTTTGGAATCAATCCATATAGGCATTGGATATACCGCAATGCAGAAATTTCTAGGCTGCTTAATGTTCCCTAACCTCCATTCCAAGCCACGACGGGGTGTGGCTCGTTGATTTCCATTTTGACGCACCATTTTTTCCCTAGATCATTTCACGCACGCAGCTGGGCTGGACAGGACCTGAGGCAGGGCCTGCCTGGCTGTTGCTATGAACAAACGCTCCACCATTCCATCCCTTGCCACCTCTTGTGGGTTTCTGCCAATTTTGATGCTTTGCTGGTTATATGGAGTGGCTCTACCAAAGCCGGTGATTTTGGATGCTAGTAGGGGAGGGGGGAGGGGTGTTGCCTGTCATGTAATGTAATGCCATGTCATTTCAGCATTTCAGCATTTCAGCAGGGCGTGCCAATGTGTAGCCTTATAGCCGGCCACATACACCCAAGCAACCACGACCCGGACGCAGAACAGTCAAACTTACCACGCAGACTTTCAATAGCCGTGATGGTTGGCTGGCTGGCTGGCTGGCCGGTAATAACACCCCCGGGGCGCCATGCCTTCCCAGCCCATCCCATTTCCTCCACCACCCGATCACCAGCCACATAGATTAGATCACGCTATACCAATTTATCCTTCTATGGCTGAGGGCATTAAGCCTGCACATCTAACTATAATAACAACTGAACTATATACATACATACATTTGAAGAGGCTGCCACCTCCGTGCCGCGCTCAAGGAATGGTTTGCAACACAATAAATGCAACTTCACTCTTGTTTCGTCAAAATAGAGAAATAAAAAAAGCCTTTCTTTTTTTGTTGCTCTGTTTTGCTTTATGTTTGCTTCCGCCGTGCCTGCTCCATTATTATCTATTCTGAAGGGTGAGCGCGAGAAAGAGAGTCCCTTGCTGTGCTCAAATTACAAAGAAACCAACAACACAACACAGCACAGACTCAATAAATCTCTCAAAGTGTCAATTTCGTGAGTCGGTCACAAGGTTTAGAGAATGGATGATCTTTTTCTTCTATCATCATGTCGTTTAAATAGACTCTCCTTCCCACATTTCTTCCAATTGTGATCGGACAGTTAAAGTTCTTGGTGTTTTATAAGGTCTTCAAGGTTTCTCTCTTATCTCTAGTCAATTCATTACTACGCTTATACGTATTATAATTCTACTACCCTACATCACATCAGTGCATAATTCACTACTCGCACATACAACAGTAGCAACCACCATAATATACACCTCTCTCCCTCTCTCATCTGACAACATATCAATCAATCAGTCAATCCATAATAATGACAGGATCGCTCCATTCATTAAACTCGTCTATAGAAGACTTTGCAACACAGCAAAAGCCAGGCACAGACACACCATTAGCAGCCAGCAATGCAGACCTAGAACTAGGAGCGGCACCACAGGCGTACGATCCAGAAGATGCACAATCCCTACTCTCTGGAGATGGAGCACTCTCATCAACACTATCAAGGGCGGAATCGCTGAGAATGGTGAAAACAGAAACAGTCAAATCCTTAAAGGATAGAGGCTTGCAAAAAGTGATATCAACAGTCGATGTTAATAGGCCCCAGGCAGTCGATAACCCAATCTTTCCAGAAGAATACACGATGGAAACAGAAACAGGTTTGGTCCCTGTCGCAACCTTGCATAACATTGGTAGGGTGAGAACAAACAGATCAACAACATCGTCAAATCGTCCCAGTACCCGTCCAAAAGAAGAAAAAGAAGAATCCCTGTCATCAGGAGAGCAAAAGCAAGAGGAGGAAGAAGAAGAAGAAGGGGACCAGTTGGATCCAGAGATTGAATTTGTCACGTTTACCATCGGCGATCCGGAGAATCCTTACAACTGGAACCTCACAATGAGATGGGTATACACGATCGTTCTTTCCATCGTTGTTGTTTGTGTTGCCTTTGGTTCATCCGTCGTTACTGGTTGTTTGGGACTAATGGATGACAAGTATAACGTTTCAACTGAAGTTTCAATTTTATCCTGTTCTTTAATGGTGTTGGGTTTCTCAGTTGGTCCATTGCTATGGTCTCCACTCTCAGAACAGATTGGTAGAAGACCAGTCTATTTCATCTCCTTCTTCCTCTATTGGATCTTCAACATTCCTTGTGCCGTCGCTCCGAACATTGGTACCATCTTGGTCTGTAGATTCTTGTGTGGTGTCTTTGCAGCTTCTGGTTTGGCAAACGTTGGTGGTTCCATTTCCGACATGTTCCCAACTGAAGTCAGAGGTAAGGCCATTGCATATTTTGCCGCTGCTCCATACGGTGGTCCCGTTCTTGGCCCATTAGTTAGTGGTTTCATCACAAGGTATGATGGCTCCTTAAGCTTGGTGTTTTGGGTCAACTTTGCATTTTCAGGTTTGATGTGGATCCTTGTGTCATTCATCCCTGAGACTTATGCTCCAGTCATCTTGAAGAAGAAGGCCAAGAAGCTAAGAATCGAAACTGGTAACCCTAAGATCATGACCGAACAGGAAGCTGCAGGTATGTCCTTCAAAGAGCTTGTCCAAACCTGTCTCTACAGACCACTAATGTTTGTCATTACTGAGCCTGTATTGGACCTGATGTGTTTCTACGTGTGCTTGATCTACTCCCTATTGTACGCATTCTTCTTTGCTTACCCAGTGGTGTTTGGTGAGTTGTACGGTTTTGGTGACGATCTAGTTGGTATGATGCTCATTCCAATCTTGATCGGTGCTTCTTTGGCACTAGTTACAACACCGCTTTTGGAAAATAGATACCTTGCAATGACAAAGAAGAGACAACCAACTCCAGAGGATCGTCTAGTTGGTGCCATGATTGGTTCTCCGTTCCCTGCCATTGCTTTGTGGATATTGGGTGCAACGTCGTACAAGCAAGTCTTCTGGGTTGGTCCTGCCTCTTCCGGTATTGCCTTTGGTTACGGAATGGTTTTGATCTATTATTCGCTAAACAACTACATTATCGATACCTATTCAAAATATGCCGCCTCAGCTTTGGCAACAAAGGTGTTTTTGAGATCAGCTGGTGGTGCTGCATTCCCATTGTTCACCACCCAGATGTACCACAAGTTGGGACTACAGTGGGCCTCATGGTTGTTGGCTTTTATCTCGACCGCTATGATTGCCCTACCGTTCGCTTTCTACAAGTGGGGTAAGCCTTTGAGAGCTAAGCTATGTAGGGAAAACTACAGTGCATTCGAAGATTAGAGTCTTCTTTCTCTCTTGCTTTCTCATGCTTCCTCCCTTTCTCCCCTCCCACATTCTTCTCCTTTTTTTGTTTCCAGATAATCTTTCATCATTCCGAGTCTTTTATCTCTTTGATTTTGATCCTTCAAATCTGACAATCGTGTGAATTGAATCAATTTTGATTTGTCTGTATCTTGATTTTGATTTTTGGTCACTTGTTGGTAACGGGTTCTCCTTTTTCTTCCCACATTCTCATGACGGCTGCTCGTTTGATACTTTTTCATTCGAAAAGCTGTTTCTTTTTCACCATAGTCACGATATTAATATTAATAACAAATCAATTAACGATCTTCGAAAGTTTGAAGGTTTGAGTAAAATACCTCACTTGGACTTGCCCAAAAAGCTACAAAATTTTATATACTCGCACATTGCTTAAGAATCCCTTAATATATTTACATCACCAGTATCTCCACCCATCAACATTTAGACAACCAATAACACTTTCAATTTCATCTCTACTCTTGAAGTTTTGGAAAGTTTCTGTTTCCATGGATTTGAGCAATTCGTCGTCATCATGATTGGGTAACAGTAGACCAACACCTTTACCTCCCAAACTAGTTTCAAACGTTTCAAAACCTTCTTCTTTAAAAAGTTCCGACAACTGTTTGATTTTATCAGGTGTTGCTGATTCATCGTCAATTAATGTGATGGCACAGCCACCACCTCCAGCCCCTGTCAGCTTGGTCTCTCCAACTTTCAACTCATCGCTGTAAAGCTTGATCCTTTCCAAGTTCGGATGGGAGACTCCAAGTGAGACCAGCAATCCATGATTAATCCTGATCAATTCCAAGAGTTTCACTTTTGATTCCCTGTCCAAGAACGGCCTCAACATCAGATTATATGCTTCTCTAACGATAGACTCCATCGCCTCCAATATCAACCCAGAAGTCTTTTCAAAGTCTGTAACTAGTCTGGAAACATTGGCAACCAAAGTAGCCGTCCTTCTAGAGGTGTTGGTGTTAGTCAACAGCAGGTTCAGAGAAGGTAAGTTTCTCATCGAGGTACGAACGCTAGGCATAGAATGGCCCATCCTTTGAAACATGACGGCACCACCATGAGTAGCCACGGCATTGTCTATCCCACTTGGATTACCATGGATACACTTCTCCCCCATGAATGACCACGAGTCGATAAACAGGCAATCTTCGGAGTCCTTGGTTGTTATATCGTTCACTTTGATGCTTGGGGCCTTGACGTGTCCTGCCAAGTAACTGAACGCTGAGGCTAGGCAGACTGAGATCGAGGCCGATGAACCAAGACCAGCACCGAGTGGTAAGGTTGATCTCACTGTGAAGGTAAGACCACCGGGGACGGCCTTGGTACAGAGGGAAACAAAGAGGTAGATGAAGGTGTATGCTGAAGAGTAGTGCATTGGGGAGTCAAGCTGTGATAGCAAAGGACTCAGTTCGCTGATTAGTTCTGGGTTTAACTCCTCAGAGGCAGAAGGTTGATGCTGGCGTTGCTCGCTATTTATGAGGTGCCACGGTAGGTCTTTCTTGCTGAAGGAGAAGCTGAGGTTGATGTCGCTAAATTCCAAGTTGATCGATTCGTCATCGCTTGGATTCTTGGTGACTAGTAGATATGTTCTCAACGAAAGTGCTGCTGCAATGGCGGGCTATAAGAAGGCGGAGTCATTGGAATGTTAGCATATGGGAAAATCAATTCTAGCAGTGGATCATGTCAAAAGGTTGATATGTTTGTACCCATTGCTGATGAAGGGATACATACCTTGTTGTAGACAGCCGAGTGCTCTCCAAATATGATGACTTTACCAGGGGCAGAAGTCACAAACGGAAACTCTACGCTCATGATTTCTTCAATGTCACTTGTGCAATTAAATTGATTCTTTACTGGTGCGTTGTATGTCAAGATGAACCTTATTGTGTTGATTAAGAAAAGAGGGTTGTTGTTGTACACGAGCAGCCTTCTTCTAAGAAATCACCTTCATGTTATAAACGACCAAAGTTAAACGATGGAAAAGCTCAGTTCAGAGGATGAGCCGCACGCTTCACTCTTTTTTTACCGCTGCACGACGAAACAATTTTTTTTAAAACTTTGAACTTTGAACTTTTCAGATACAGTGAAAATTTTAGGGATATCTTGAACTATTAATTTACAAACTACAATAGGGACATCCAGATCAAGGTTACTAACAAAAACAACAAAAAACAGCTGTATTTTAAAAGCAAGATAAAGACCTAATATTATTATTGTTCAAAATGACCGAAGAAATATCAGCATCAAAGCCAGATTCCCGTCAAGTCAAGGTGAAGTTCTTCACTAGGGATGAGGATGAATCTTTACACTGCACCTCAAACCCATTGTACGTCCCAGTGTCCCTCAAAAGATTCGGTCTATCAGAGATTGTGAATCATCTATTGGAGTCAGACACACCAGTGCCATTTGACTTTTTGATCGATGGTACCTTGCTAAAAACCAACATCGAGGACTACTTGGTCTCGAACGCTCTATCGTCAGAAACTTTCTTGAACTTGGAGTACACCAGGGCAATTCTACCTCCTAAATTCCTCTCCAGCTTCAACAATGAGGATTGGATTTCATCAATAGACACCATTCCATCAATGAAACTACCAGGTCCACAAGGTGACGTGTATACAAGACCAAAGATTCTAACCGGATCGTACGATGGTGTCGTTAGAATCTGGAACATGCAAGGCAAGGTTGAAACACAGCTGTTTGGACATTCCCAGCCTATCAAAGCGGTGAAATTTATCAGCCCAACAAGGTTCATATCTGCCGGTATGGATAGATCAATAAGGCTATGGAAAGCAGGAACAATCTCCGACGAGGACATTGAAAATGAAACGCAAAATGGTAAGACCGTTGCCATCTTAGAGTACCATCAGGGACAAGTCAACACATTAGCAGTTGACCTGACAACGAACAGAATCCTATCCGGTTCATCGGATAATTCCATTGCCATATGGTCAACCAACTCCAAGGAGATGCAGACGGCAAGGGCATTAATCGATGAGACTGCCTCAAGCAACATATCATCCGCCTCTAGAAAGAGAGCAAAGTTATCATTGAAAGATTCCACGATCAAACGTAAAGCTCCACTATCGGTGTTGGAATCTCACATGGGACCAGTGGAAGGACTAACGTACGATCCTAAAGATAACACTGTTGCATACTCTGTCTCGCAGGATCACACGATCAAGACTTGGGATATGGTGACATCGAGATGTGTGGATACCAAACAGACCAACTATTCTTTGCTTTCGTTGACTGCCTTGCCTAAGTTAAACCTTCTAGCATGTGGATCTTCCGCTAGACATATCAATCTGCACGATCCAAGGTCTGAAAAAGTGACGAGTAACCAGTTGATTGGTCATACTAACTTTGTCGTTGATCTTTGTGGTTGTGACGATAATGAGTTCTTGTTGATAAGTGGGTCGCACGATGGTACCGCCAAGGTGTGGGACGTTAGGGCCAACAAGTCGTTATATACCATCACTAGGCAATCGGAGAAGAAGAAGTCCAAGGTGTTTGGCGTTGCTTGGGAGAAAGAGATTGGTATCTTGAGTGGTGGTGATGATAAGAAGCTACAGATCAACTCTAGTCCTGAGTTGAAGTGAAACAATAAAACACACAGCTGTACACCTGTATACTACATATAACAGCTATTCTTTACAAGATAAATAGGAAAGTGAAGAAGAAAACCCGGTAAAAAAAGTTGTGTAATCTTGTCACTAGACGTTGATTTATATATATTTCCTTTTCTGGCACTTCCAATCAATCCATTTCGCAGGTCCACATGGTAACACCATAATATCCTCTCCACAAGCTTTCGGTATCTGTCAAGTAGCCCAAAATCTGAGGTGTTTCCAACTCATCAACTGTTCTCCAACCCATTTTTTCCCTGATCATCTTCAACTCGTCGTAGTTGAATTCAACCTTGGCGGCCGTACCGTACTTCAAAGGACCAACGTTGATCCATCTTTTCTTTCCTTTAAATTTGCCTGCTATTCTGTTGATTGAATCAAAGTAGTCCATGAGATTTTCTGCTGTATCTAGGAAGAAACATGTCACAATAACAACGTTTTCAGGAAGTTCCTCCTGAGGGCCTTCGATGGTTGCATTAGTAGCAGCATCCCTTTTCTCCTTCAACGATGAATCCCTGTAAAGCTTGTTCAAGTTAAAATAGTTAAAATCGTGCTTATGTATCATCAAATTCTCCGGCTTTTGCTGTAACTGTGTGAACTGGATGGATCTAAACTGACTTTCCGTTGAAACTTGGTTGGAGTACGAATGAACATAAGGATAGATTTTATACTCCTTAGGAATGTTACATTTGCTTGCCAATTCCAACTTCTCATGGTTTGAATAGACAAACTCGTTGAATAACACCATGAGTGAGGAGAACTCAACGGCGTGGACCTTGTAGAACCCCATAGTTGATAGCTCATGCGATATCCTGCCCAAACCTGACCCGGGAACCACTGCAAGTGTATTCTTGAAATCAACCTTGGTGAGATTTTTGCTGATGTAGTTGATCAATGGATCTATTTCGATACTGCCATGTTTGGACCAATCTCTGGTGTAATGGCACAGACTCTCAATGACTCTATAGTGATCTGTAAATTTTCGTAACTTGGAGAGATCCGAGGCCTGTTTTAGCTCGAGTGGAGTAACGTGATGTCTAATTACAGCATCTGAATAGAGGTCTTTCAAAAGCTTGTAATTTTCAGCAAATAGGGTGTCTACTTTGTTCAACTTTTTCGTGTATCCTGTCTCTGCTGCGAGATTCTGCTGTCTCCAAGCCATTGTCTTGTACAGTGACCGCTTCTTGTCGTTCCAGTTCTTGGATCTGGTTAGGTACTGCTTGATATCTGTTAGTGCTGTTACGAGTTCGATCCTTGATTTTTCCTTTGGTGGTAGATTGGACCCTCTTTTTGAGATGAAGGCCGCCAATTTTTGCTTGAAGCCGATGAACATGGGAGTTTGATTTAGTGTGGAGACTGATAGTATTGATGTTATGTATAGTGGGATTTTGCTGTTTGGTTGTAGCAGGAGACCGAGAAAGTAGTGAAGAAGTATGATAACTGAGAATTTTGATATTAAAGCTATGTATTCGGTTTGATTAGATGTTGTCAATGGCATATTTCTGAGTGGGATGATAATGAGAGAGGTTGAGTTTGAGTTTGAGTTTGAATTTGTGTTCAATTTGGGTTCTTCTGGTGTCTGTGTGTTCTTTTAGAGCTGATTGTATCTTTCAATAAGAATGAATGGTGTTGCTTCGTTGGGCGAGTTTTTCAGCTGTGTGTCAATGATTGTAAAGCAATATTTGTTTTGCAGTTTTCCAGAATTATTATGTACGAATACGAGAGAAAAGTAGTTGTTGGTTTTTTTCCACAGATCTAACTAGTTCGTTCAGTGATTTTTTCACTTGAATGGATGATGCTGACACTGTAGAGGAAGATGATTTCCAAGTCCTTCTGAGAGACGAATGAGTTCCAGAGAGCGGACCGATCGATCTCGAGGTGAAAAATATTTCGCAACTGTGGTGGTTGTTGTTGTTGCAGGCGCTTTCTTCTATTTTGATGACCAGACAGTTCTACCCTTGACTAATTAAAGATATTGATTCAAAAATTCATAAAGAGATCAATCATAAGAGAAGGATAAAGAAGTTTGTCGTTATGATGTGTTAGAGAGAGTGAGAGATCTATCCCAAGCAGCATTCCACCATTGTCAAGATCGCCATAGAATTGCAAATTGTGGGGAACGTGTGCAGTTTGGTAGTCGCCCGCCGCCGTCCCACACACCCGGGGGTGAGGATGTGATTCATGTCTCTCCCGGAGAATCATTTGCTGCCTGCCCGCGTGCGTGCGTGCGTGCGTGCGTGCGTGGGTGCCTGCCTCTCATCTCAGTGGGAGGATCCCCGGGACAACGGGGCACCGGGACAGACACACAGGGGGAGGAAGTATGTGAACATAGTGTTGGGAGTGTACATCATCAGTAAGATAATACAGCCATTAAAAGAATTACATCATTGGTATAAAGTGAAGAATGCTAAGCTAACCTTTCGAATTTTCCCAATGGCTATCACTCCACTCAGTAGAAGAACCAACAAAACAATGTCCAGAATAATAGCAATAGGAACGGACATTCATAAGCTCTCGAGATTTCCCCAGATACTAGCCCGTAACACTCTAAACTCTTCCAAAACTGTAAGACTATCCCAACGAATACTCAATCCATCGTTTGAACTTCCCATCTTTCAATCCCACCAACAAGAAAATAACATTGAGAAATGTTCAATAATTTTGGCAACGAGTTGGTGTGTGAAGGAAGCAATCTATAAAACACTCGATTTGAAAGATCAAATGGAATTCCGAATGTCTAACTGGTACAAGATCAATGACTCTAATGGGAGACCGCACATTGGCCATACAAACTACAATGGCTTCAATGATGATGAATTCTTGCTTAGTATTAGTCATGATGGAGATTACATGGTGAGCACTGTACTACGTCAGGGGACACGTACGGTAAAGTAGACGTGTGTGTACGTATGTGACGTGGCACCCATAATGATAATGATAATGACGGCCAACGTTAAACTCGATATAATGTATCAAAGGAATAGAATTGATTTAGAAGAAAGAAAATAATATTAATTAACAAACAAAACACATGTAGACGAATAGTGAAAATAATAGCAAAAAAAATAAAAAATAGACTCTAGGATGACAGATCAGCATCTGTTACTGCTCATGTACACCATCATTTATTCCCATTCAACTGTTGCAGGTGGTTTGGAAGTGATATCGTAGGTGACTCTGGCAACGCCATCAACCTCATTAACGATCCTTGACGCAACATTCTTCAAGAATTTGGCTTCGAAGACAAACCAATCGGCAGTCATAAAGTCAACTGTTTCGATGGCTCTCAAGGCAATGACCTGTTCGTAAGTCCTTTGATCACCCATGACACCGACGGATTTGACTGGTAACAAGCAGGCAAAGGCCTGTGAGATTTGTCTGTACAAGCCAGCCTTTTTAATCTCTTCAATAAAGATGAAATCGGCCTCTCTTGCAATCTTAACCTGAGAAGGAGTAACCTCTCCAAGAACTCTAATGGCAATACCTGGACCAGGGAATGGATGTCTCCAGACTAGATCCTCTGGGATTCCAAGCAATTGACCAAGGTGTCTAACTTCATCCTTAAACAACTCTCTCAATGGCTCGATCAACTTCAGCTTCATATTCTCCAACAATCCACCAACGTTATGGTGAGTCTTGATGGTTTGCGAAGGACCCTTGAATGAGATCGATTCAATGACATCAGGGTATAGTGTTCCCTGTAGTAGGAATTCAACCTCGGAACCATCCTTAGGCTTAATCTCAGCAGCAACCCTTTCAAAGATATGGATGAAAGTATTTCCAATGATCTTTCTCTTCTTTTCAGGATCGGTAACACCTTTCAAATTACCCAAGAATTCATCAGCGGCATCAATAACAGTCAGATTGATTCCTAATCCATCATCCAAGGTCCTCTTAACGTTCACCGTTTCGTTTTTTCTCATGACACCATTGTCGACATAGATGGCATGGAATCTATCTCCTATTGCCTCCTTCATCAATTTTGCACCAACGGTAGAATCAACACCGCCTGAGACGGCACCAATGACTTCGGCAGTTGGACCAACGAGTTGTCTAATCCTTGCAATTTCGGTATCGATGAAGTTTTCCATCGTCCATGTTTGAGAAGCCTTACAAATCTTTGTTGCGAAATTCTTCAATAGAGTCTTACCTTGAACGGAATGTGTAACTTCTGGATGGAACTGAATACCATAGATATGCTTCTCGGCATGTGCAACACCTGCAAATGGAGAGTTTCCCGAAGTGGCAACAGCTTTGAAACCGGTTGGTAAAGCATGCAATTTGTCATGATGGGACATCCAAACTTGAGAATGATCAACACCTTCAAACAATGGACATGAAGCATCTTCAACTTGTAAAGTTGCTGGACCATACTCTCTCTTTTCACCCCTTCCGACTCCCTTACCGTTAATCCATGCCAGTTCTTGCATACCGTAACAGATACCCAGAATAGGAACGTTCAGTTTGAAAACGTCGTGATCAACATGAGGAGCACCTTCTTCATAGACTGAGAATGGACCACCGGATAGAATGACACCCACTGGTTTGAATGTCAATTCGGAGATCTTTTGTGTGCATGGTAGCATCTCTGCATAGATGTTGAACTCTCTTAACCTTCTGATGATTAGATGGGAGTATTGGGAACCAAAGTCCAACACTAGGATCGTGTCGAAGACTTCTGAGACTGGTTCAACCTTTTCAACTTGTTGTTGTTGTTGTTGTTGTTCATTGGACATGTTGATTGGAGGAGATTTGAGAATGCAATGTTTTGGAAGGTGGGATGGATGAAGCTGTCAAGTAAGGGCGAAATAAAGGTGGGAAGAAGTACCTATAGCTTGTTCAAGTGATTTGAATGTCGACTTTGATAAGAACGGATGAATGAACGAACAAATCAGCAGACCAATTGATTGATTGTCAACAGGAGGGATATGAATCTGCCAGTGACTGATTGATTGTATCTGATAGATAGATAGGTAGATTGATGGATGGATAGATAGACCAGACTAGACCACACCGGTGTGTCCTAGTTAGAATAATTTTTTTTTCATCTGTTCCAAATAGAGACATTCTTTCTTTTCTTTCTTTTTTTTTTTCACCGAGAAGGAGTCAGAGTCAAGCGGGAGGAGAGTGGGTCGATAGACGCGTCGGTCAATATTACTCGCTAATGGCTTTCCGTTTTGATAACCCTACAGGCTCTTACACCAGCCCATTTCAAATGGAAACGGGGGATAGGGTAGGATAGGACAATACGATAAGATAAGAAACATGTGTGTTTTGATGGCAAGGAGGGGTGGGGTGTGTGTATATTGTATAAGTTTCATTTGGCTACGAACATATATAACCTATAACCTAAACCCCCAGGCGGGTGGGGTATGGAATAAGCCTATACACAGCGGAGATCACAAGAGTTATTATTGTGCACAGCCTACGCTGAAAACAGCCGCTGGACGGATAAAACACCCAAAAATTGTCATGAGTTGCAACGGTGGAAGAGGAACCAACCCCAAAGCACTCTTCTTACTGCACACACAGAAGTGATAAAGAACAACTTACCATCTTTTGTAATACATACTCCTTATCTACAATCAATCAACCATCATACATCTCCATTAACAATATAATTGAACATACTACAACTACAACCACAAAGATGGATTTTATGAAACCTGAAACGGTGCTCAACCTAGCCCACATCAGAGACGCCCTAGTCCGAATGGAAGACACAATCATCTTCAACTTCATCGAAAGATCCCAATATTATGCTTCTCCATCAGTCTACAAACCAAACCAATTCCCCATTCCGGATTTCAACGGTTCATTTCTGGATTGGTTACTCTGCCAACATGAAAAGATCCATTCTCAAGTAAGAAGGTTTGAAGCTCCCGATGAGACCCCATTCTTCCCACAGGATCTACTTCCAACTTTTCTACCATCTCTCAACTATCCCCAAATTCTAGCATCTTATTCGCCAGAGGTGAACATCAACGGAGAAATAATGAAGGTATACATCGAAGAGATTGTTCCTGGGATATCTGCACACAAGGGAGAACAACAGGAGAATCTAGGATCAACAGCAATGGCCGACATTGAATGTTTGCAGTCGTTGTCTAGGCGTATCCATTTTGGTAAGTTTGTAGCAGAGGCCAAATTCATCAATGAACGTCCAAGATTCATCAAGATGATCAAAGAGAAGGATTTGAAAGGTTTAGACGATGCCATTACCAATGCTGCTGTTGAAGAGAAGATTTTGGAAAGATTGTTGGAAAAGACTAGTGCGTATGGTACCGATCCAACTTTAAGATTCACGCAGAATTTGCAGAGTAAGGTTCATCCTGAGGTGATTGTCAATTTTTACAAGAAGTTTGTCATTCCGTTGACCAAAAAAGTTGAAATTGATTATTTGTTGAGGAGATTAGAGGATGAGGATTTGGATGACGATGATGATGAGGAGGAGGAGGAACAGGAAGGGGAGGGATTTAGGAATGGTGGTGCTGGTAATGGTTCTGCCAGTAGGAGTGGACAGTACGTTGACAAATTCTTGTCCGTTGGCTTATTCTAAAGTGGGGCTTAACTAACTCCTTTAATATATCTTTTCTTCCTAGCTTTTTTTACCCATCCATGCTCTTGATATTTTTTGGAATATATTAATAGATGATGATAAATAGTACAATAAATAACTTGAGATCTTTTACATCTTTCGGTTAGATCAACCCAATGCTCTCATTGTCAACTCGAAAGCGCAAAAGGTGGCAGCATTGGCAGGAGCTGCTCTTAGTATGGTTGGTGTAAAACCTTTGAACAACCCTTTGATACCACTCTGTGCCAGTATACTCCTGGTTGCATCGATGGAATTCTTGAATGAAGGTATAATGTAACTGTCCGTTTGTAAGTTTGACTTGATCACATCGATAGGATAGATGGTCAACCACATTGCATAACCTGCCAATCCACCAAAGACACACAATTTCCAACTCTCAATGTCATTTCTTGCAATGTTTCTCTTTGCCATGTCATTCTTGACGAGCATTTCAAAAGTGAGGAAATAGGTCCCCATGCCAAACGATTCTCTAACTAATGTTGGACCAAGACCTTTAAAGATTCCGCTAATTCCCCTATTGGCATGTAACTTGCTAATAACCTCCAATGGACCACTAAACTCTTTAGTGACAGTTGCAGTTGTAACCTTTTGAGTCTGTAGTCTGATACGAACGTGCTCTATTGGAGATGCCAAAAATCCATTGGCGAACCCAGCACCAGCACCACACAAAAAATACTGCAAAGGTGTAATCTTTCCCTCGATACCATTTGAAGAATTGAAGTATCTTTTCATATACTCATTGACACCAAATTGAATCGAAACGCATGCTCCAATACCAACCAGCGGAGTTAAAGTACCCTTGTAGAATGCCAATGGACCTTCATTCTTGAGTAACTTGCGAACAACGTCCAATGCTGAAGAGTATTCTCCCGATTTGGCGGATTGAAGACGGACTTTTGTTGTGTCGAAAGGTTGGCCAACTAGAACCTGTGCTATCCCACCAATCGTTCCCGCAAAGATGTCCTTCAAAGCACGATTTGGATCTGACGATGGAGAGTCATCTAGTGATAGGACGATCGTTGATTCTTCGGTCATCTGGATAAGAATAAACAAGTAATGTGATGGTGGAAAGAAGGAGGGAAGGAGTATTTATTAAGTTGGGACGGTTCTACAGCCATTCTTAGAGGGGGGATAAGGATTAAGATTTGTAGTTTTTGGCCCTTTGCAAAAAAAAAACTGGTCCGAGAGAATTTCCAAGGTGAAAAATCGGACGGCTGTTGGGTATTTGTGTAATAAAAAAAGAGCCTGTTTTGTATGTGTGGCTGTGCACTAAGTAATGTGGCTGATTTTGTCGTGTGTCGGATAGAGAGAGAGTGGGCACTATATTTTATTTAGCCTGTCTGTCTGGGCCCTTATCGGTGTGTGTCTTGCTTGCACTGGCACTGGCACTAGACCTCCTCGAATATGTGTTTAATTTAAAATGTATGTGTATTCTATAGCTTCTTTCTTTGTGCTGGTGATTGTAGCATGATTTGGTCCAGTGGTCAATGTGTATAGAGTAGTAGTAGTAGATAAGAGTGACTCACACTCACTCTCTCTCACACACGGTCCTTATCGCTCGAAATGTCCTGCCTTTTCTCTCCCGTGTGCGGAACACAGGGCGGGGGACACGCGCGTGCAATGAAGGAATGCCACAGCAAAACTTCCTCTGGTTCAAACACCACACAATACACACAAATACACAAATACACCCTGGCGGCGGCGCTAACGCTTCTCTGTGCAAAGCAACGACTTCGAACATTCAATCGTTTAAGGTCGATAACACCATCAATGAACACTTGTTCTTCTTCAACTCGACTTCATTCTTCTTTATGATCAAAAGCAACAACAACCATCCATTTTCCAATTTGACTTATTAGAATACACATCGTCATACTCCATACAGTTCCCACATTCCACATCCCACTCACCACCACCACCAATAATCCAACAGAAAGATCACCTCCATCATCATATTTGGCTATGCCCACCCCAAGAAACGAACCTCCATCCCGCTCTTTTGACGGCGAAAGAATAGGCCAGCTCAAACAAGGGTTGAAACTTAAACAGAAGCACCATATTGCCTCTCTACAACCTCACAATAATCTACACAGTGCAAGGTCAAACGAGGCCCAACAGTGCGATGGTTCCATCGATGCCGCCTCAGATCACAACGATGACCCATTCTCTTCTCCATCCCTTGACCATTCATCATCAATAAACCCACAATCAAAATTAACAGATTCCTCGTCGTCTCCTTTCTTCAAAATCCAAGAGGAAGATTATGAACCAGGGGTACAAATCAAGGATTTCTTTGATAAGCCACACAGAGAAAAAGTCTCCTCTTTCCTCAAACCAAATGCATCCTTCCTTGGCTCCCAGCAATCAGGAAGATCCACATATGAGGTCCGTGTTGAACTGAAAGAGGTTGATCTAACTAAATCATACATCTGTGGCTTCCTAACCATCCACGGATTGACCGAAACACACCCAGAGATTACAACCTTCTTCAAAGGTGAGATCGTTGGACCACAATATTCCTTCCTAACGATGAATGATTCTTGGGGTTCAAACAAGAGAAACGATCTACAGCATTGGGGTAGATTCCCTAGCTGGCGTAACTTGGAATTTGATCCAGATAACGACCTTGAAAACGAAGAGATTTACAACAACTCATTGAACAATGAATTCATCTACATGAGATGGAAAGAGGTGTTCTTGGTCCCCGATGCAAACGTGACGGATATTAGAGGTGCCTCATTTGCTGGGTTTTACTATGTTTGTTTTAACCAGTTGACTGGATCTATCAGTGGATTATACTTCCACAAGTGTTCGGACAAGTTCCAACAATTGGAACTGGCTCATGTTCCCGATGGTGGCTCGTCTCCTTCTTTTTCCTTTGCTTGAGAGATTTTTTCTTGCTGCTGCTGCTGCTTATTTATTACTCCACTCCTCCCCAAATTCGCCTTGTGATTGACCGTGTTCAATTGTACCCTGCTACTCTTTAGTGGTTCTTTTTTTTCTTTCTTGTCTTTTTTCGTGTTTTTCCTTTCCCGTCCTCCTCCATTGTGATATCACTCAAAAACCAAATTTTGTCTTTCTTTGGTATATATACGCTTTCGGTTAATATCCTGCTCTCACTTTGTTGCTCTCAAGTAACAAACAATACTATGCTCTGGCGAAGATAAGGTACAAACGCACACATACACGCTTGCTTGGAGCTGGCTTGCTTCCTTCAATCATATGCTGTTCAACAGTAAACTGGACTAAACCACTGTGCAATGGATGTCTTCAATATAAATTCATCTGGATTGAGTAGAGCTTAACGCCGCGTAAGCAAGGGGTACCCCTGGCGTGCGGCTCAACTTGAGAGCACTGAAAGAGGGATATGCAGGGGGCCTGTAGCAGTACAGCATCTATAAAAGGGCCATTATTTCTTCTAAACAAGGGTATATCATGTTATTCTTTCGAAAAGAAAGTCCGTTCTTCTTTATTCACCTTTGAAATAGACAAGACAGAAGACCATTTTACACAAGAACAAATATGGTTGCAATAGACGTTATGGTGGAAAAGAATACCTTTCCAACAAAGGACAGAACTACCGATACGAAATCAAACCAACAACAACAACAACCGACACGTGTAATATACGAAAAGGCAAACTTTTACATCGATGGCAGATACAACATAGTTGGCATATTGGGAAAGGGATCATACGGAACAGTCTGTTCAGCGGTTGATCTCCAATCAAAAGACCAAGTCTCCATAGCAATCAAAAAAGTGAGCAACATTTTTAATAAGGAGGTTCTACTAAAGAGAGCAGTTAGAGAATTGAAACTAATGTCGTTCTTCAAAGGACACAAAAACATCATCAATCTAGTCGATTTGGATATTGTCTACATGAAACCATACGATGGTTTATACTGCTTTCAAGAACTTGTTGATTATGATCTTGCCAAAGTGATCCATTCCTCTGTACAATTCAGTGAATTTCACATCCAATGTTTTCTATACCAGATCCTCTGTGGACTCAAGTATATCCATTCGGCAGATGTAATTCATAGAGATTTGAAACCAGGAAACATACTGGTTACGTCACAGGGCGTACTCAAGATTTGCGATTTTGGCCTAGCTAGAGGAATCTCAACAATGTTTCTAAATCGAAGCCATAAATCGAGCAACATTACAAACTACGTTGCAACTAGATGGTACAGGGCACCCGAACTGATCGTCACTAGAAAGAGCTATGGGAAGGAGATTGACATGTGGGCCGTTGGTTGTATCTTTGGTGAGTTGTACGGTCGTAGGCCGTTGTTCATTGGTGAGGATCAGATGCATCAGATCAACGAAATCTGCAAAGTTTTAGGAACTCCATCTCGGTCAGTCATATTGAGTTACAATTCAAGCGTTGCTTGGGAATACTTTGCCTCTCCTAAACCACACTTCCAAAGAAAAGAGTGGGAAAAGGTTTATCCTCATGCTAGTCCATTGGCACATGAATTGTTGGGGAGGCTTGTCTGTTGGGAGGTGGATAAGAGGTTCACTTGTGAACAGAGTCTTGATCATCCTTTCTTGAGCAAAGTTAGGAACCCAGAGGATGAACCTATCTGTCAGGAAGCATTCGATTTCAGCTTTGAATGGAAATCGCAGTATTCCAACGAGATGAAGATATTGTTGCATAAGGAGGTTGACAAGTTTAAAGCTGAGAGAAGGGTGAAGTATGCCTGCTGAATGAATACCTGTTGAATAGAACGTTCAGTTGTTGTTCTCTTTACTACTGCTACTGGTTTTTTTTTTTCATTTTTTCTATCATCACACATTACAAGTCTTTTTATTTTTCCCCGGGTGAGATAAACACTGCTTCCTATTTCTCTTCTTGCTGAGTGTTACAACTGTTCATTTTTGTCCCATACATACAATGTCTTCACTTGCAAGCCATGCTACCACTACAGTCTCTTCTTGGACAAAGTGCCCTTGTAGGTAGTGTCTGGTAACTAATATAATTTAATACTATTAAACCATGAACTATTACGGGGCTAACTAACTAACTAACTACGGGGCGCGACAAGATAAGTAAAGTATCGCCTGCATTCATGCATGTATGTGTACAAAGGCATCTTTAAAATGACTTTGAGTAGACAAGGTACCTTTCTGATTCGGTATTCCTTCTTTGAATACAGAATGTACACCAGTATTACAGCAACAAAACCCAACTCGGTCACTTTGTGGAAACACATACACTTTTTTCAAGTCGACCGAATTCTTCCAAGATGGGCGCCGAGTTATCACTCATGGCACCAACTGCCCAAACAATAGCCGTCTCAGCATACATCGATTTCCTCCCCAATATCCAGTACTCCAAACCTCTAAGCACATCCCGTTTTCTTAAGACCGTCAAATGTTTGGATACAGAGGGTGCTGTTGTGGTAAAGCTATTGATAAAACCTACAGCTCAGTTGGATTTAGGCAACTGGGTTAAACAGTTGGAAAATTTGAGGGTTGATTTGTTAGACCTTCCCAACGTTTTGCCATTCCAGTCCGTCATTGACTCCTCCAGGGCAGGATATCTAGTTAGACCATACATTAGATACAACTTGTACGATAGGATATCAATTAGACCATTTTTGGAAGGAATAGAGAAGAGATGGATTGTTTATCAGCTACTTTCTGCAGTTGCAAAGTTACATTCTAAAGATATCCATCATGGTGATCTCAAGACAGAGAATGTTCTTGTCACTTCGTGGGGCTGGTGTCTCATTTCGGATTTTAGCATATTCAAACCTGTCTATTTACCAGAAGACAATCCATCTCAATTCTCCTTCTACTTCGATACCAGCCAGAGACATGCCTGTTATGTCGCACCTGAAAGGTTCCTGTCCAGCGTTGAAGCCACCGAGAAAGCAAATGGTACATCAAAAGATGTTCACAATGAAAACACAAAGGGATTGACCGCAGAAATGGATATATTTTCCCTTGGATGTGTGATTGCAGAGCTGTATCTTGAAGGATTATCCATCTTCACGTTGCCACAGCTGTTCAAATACAAAAAGGGTGAATATAGCCCAAACTTAGACTCCATTGATGATCTCAACATAAGGAAACTGATACAAAGTATGATCTCCTTGAACCCAAACGAAAGATTGAGTGCAAAAGAATACTTGACGCGGTACAGAAAGACCATCTTCCCAAATCACTTCTATACATTTCTACATCAATACATGAGACAGCTTTCTAACATCCCAGAGACTAAAGGCTCAGCTGATAGATTCAAAGAGTGCGATCTGAGAATCAGCAGGATACACAGTGACTTTGGCAAGATTGCTCTTTACTTGGGCTTTACACATCACATCTCTGAGAAACCCAATGAAGTGTATGACAATTCTGACTTTATGATTCCATTGAAGATGAATCTCCCTGGAATGAATGAACATATACCCAAGTCCACGTCCGAGATATTTAATAGCACGGATGATCATAGAGGAGTCACAGCCAATGACTGTTCTTGCCTCATACTCTTGTCGGTTGTCATACACAGCGTGAGAAACACAACACATTCTTCATTCAGAATTCAGGCGTGTGATCTCATACTTTCCTTGGGGGAACAACTGCACGACGAAGGCAAATTGGATAGGTGTTTACCATACTTGGTTTACATGTTGGACGATCCAAGTGAGGATGTACAGAGTGCTGCGCTTCGATGCCTAACACAGCTACTCACCATGGTTGATGTCATAACTCCAGTTAATGTGTACATTTTCCCTGAATACATACTTCCAAAGCTTCAACATTTCTTGAGAAGAACTTACATGTCACTTGAGGATATCGCAAATAGTTCAAACGCCGCCGCATCTGCATCATCTACCACTTTCAATAATTCCACGAACTTGTCTTTGGGTTCCAGTGCGCCATCAGCATTGCCCGAAAAGGGAAGATACGTTCGGTCAGTGTTTGCTGGGTGTTTACCCTACATCGCTCTCATTTCTAAAAGATTCTATGAGATGTCAACGCTATTCAGAACTCAACCCAGAAGCTTCAATGATTCGGAAAGGGAGGATCAGTTTCTCCTCAACAATGACTCTCCTTTGGATGCCAACTTCAAAACTTTGGTCCATGGAGTCGAGAGCCTGACTATCCAAATACTGACGGATACCGATCCATTTGTCCGTATTTCTTTATTAAAGAATATCCTACCATTGGCCTCATTTTTTGGGAAGGAAAAGACGAACGATGTCATCTTGAGCCATTTGATCACCTACCTCAACGACAAAAACCCACAAATTAGACTCAGCTTTGTGTCAAGCATCATATCAATTGCAGTTTTTGTGGGTATAGTCAGCGTAGAGCAGTACATCTTGCCTCTACTTGCACAATCGTTGAATGACCCACATGAGCTAGTTGTTATAGATGTAATCAAGGTGTTCACGGAGTTGAACAAGTTGGGAATGATCAGAAAGAACTACTTATGGGACTTGGTTAAGCTTACAGTGAAATTGGTGCTGCATCCAAATGAAGTCATTCGGCAATCAGTGCTCAATTTAATTATCTCCATTGGGGACACACTATCATTGGCAGATCTTTACTGCATGCTCTACCCGTTGATCAGACCGTTTTTCCAATATGAGGTTACAGATTTCACATGGGATACACTATATATCTGTGCGCACAAGCCCATATCAAGAGCGGTTTGTGATCTATCGAAGTACTGGTCAATGAGGCAGGAACCTACCTTGTTTTGGCAGCATGTGGACAGCAACAACAGCAAAAAGATGGATGCTTTCGGCGGTTCTGGGATCTCGTTCATGGTCAAAAAAGGTGGGAACAACCACAGCTCAATGTACAGACTGAACAATCAAGGTGCCGATGACACAGTGGTGGTTGATAACATGGAAGTGCCGTTAAGCCAAGCTGATTCACAACAGGTTGAAAAGTTGAAGACTGTGGGGTTACAAGAGAAAGAACTATGGAAGCTTGCAACCCTTCGCTCATATATATACAGGGTTGCGAGGGCTAGCAGCAGAGCCTCAAAAATATTGGGTAATAAGGAAGATGAACTGAAAAAGATGAATATACTTCCAAGAACAGTGTTTCTTGATGTGACGCATAAGTCAGAACTGATTCAAAATCAGCCTGTGTCAGAGAATGCTACTGTAACAGCTGGATCGACAGGTGCAAGCAAACCATATGCTCCGATTCTAACTCTGCCTCAACTCTCAGTTGCAAGTGATGTATCTGTCAAAACTGCAAACAGGACGAGAAGACCTTCATCCTTGCTATATGGAGAGATAACCAAGGCAGAGCCATCAACGCTCACTAACGAAGCCACTGTCTTTGGAGAGACCGCATCAACGATTTCAACAGGTGCGGGAACCACTTTGTCTGCACGTGGACCTCCCTCTGTGTTTTCAGATTCCAGTCAGCTGAACTTCAAGGACGAGACTTTGAACTACCAAAAGATAACGACAAAAGTTAGGCATAGCTACTCAGGAGTTAATCCTTACATCTTGAAGTTTTTGAGCAAGATGAAGTTTGAACCGACGTTGGACGACTACGTTGAGTTTGGGCCTGTTATGAAGAATTTTGACGTTTCCAGCAATGGAGGAGGGCCATTACGCCAGTACAGTCCTTCAACTGAATTTAATAACCGTCCGGGTATTCTAATAGCAAGACTAGTGGAGCATCAGGCTTCAGTGGAAGCAATCGTTGTGTCACCAGACCATAAATTCCTCATCACGGGTGATGATCAAGGCTATTTGAAAATATGGGACTCTCTAAGACTAGAAACAAACGCGACGGGCATATCTGCTTTTTCCATAAACCTCGGTTCATCTATAAAGTCCCTGGATTTCCTCAGCAATAGGCGTTGTTTCGCGGTTTCAACGAAGGATGGCTACATAAAGATTTTCAGGATTGAATTCAGCGGAATCCATTCGAGACATCACGATACCGTTTTGAGCTTGATTAGACATTACAAGTTGGATCACAATGATGGACATGCCACACAGATCAAATTCCTAGTGACTACAGAGAAGCCATACTTGTTCTTCGCCACACCATCATGCAAACTCATAATCTTGGATATACGAACTATGGCACCTGTATCAACTTTACAAAACAACCTTTCCCATGGTATCCCAATGAGCTTCGTGGTTGATACAAAGCAATCATGGGTAGTTATTGGAACTTCTAAAGGTGTGTTAGATCTATGGGACGTCAACTTTGGGCTTTGTTTGAAATCAGTCAAATTCAAAAATTCTAGTTTCCCCTTCCGAGATATCAAGCTGCTTCCGGCTAGCTTTGAGATCGACAACAAGAAGAACAGATTCATATCTGTGGTAGGAGGAAGTGGAATGTCTGATGTCACCATCTGGGATGTTTCTAAACTACAGCCGAAAAGGGTATTGTGCTCATCAACGGTCAACTCTACATTGGAAACATACAGTGTGCTGGAGTTGAGCAATGACTCTGATCTAATTGACGATAACCTTTTCAACTTGTCTATAAGCGACGAACTTTTGGCCAATGATAAAAGCTGTACGGCACAAACTATAGCTGAGACGTTGAATGGCGAACTCTGCTTAGTCTCAGCGACTTCCACGAACAAAATCATCAAGTGGAACCTGATCAATCCCGAAGATTCACGGCTTATCGCAAGTGGTTTATACAATAACAATTTGAATAGAGCTCCGATCTTCTCATCAACACAAGTGAGCTCAAATCTAACTTTCGTCAATGAAAGGTACATTTCTGCAGATCAGCCAACTACTGTATATACTGACCAGTTCAACCATAAGAAAAAGAAGAAAATACTTGAGCAGCAAGAACTTGTGAAGAACCATAAGGATGTGATTAACGGCATAATTTTACTTTCTAGACCTTATGAGGTGATTTTGGGAGCTGATCGAAGTGGAGCTATCAACGTCTATAGATAACGGCACCGGCTTGGATTTCTTTTCTGATTATTTTCGCAATCAATAACAATTTTATCTGTAGAATAGTGATTGGGCTGACGATGTAACAGAATTCAGCATGGCTGATAGCACGAAGTTTTCTGCATGGTAAATATAACCTTTATCCTACTCTCTGACTGTGATCTGGCAAGAGCTTTCATATGTAGTTTATTATACGCACTTCAATAGAATGCAATTTCTTCTTGTAATAGGCTTTCACCCGTTCCTCAAGTGTAAACATCCTCCTCCTGTCACCCCTCATTTAATCCCAGATAGCCAACCGGACCTGTATAAATGGTTTCTGGTTCCTCCATGAGTTTATGCATAGCTGTGACTGTTTGCTGTACGCTGCACGAGGCACCCAAACTGTAGCTGCAATTCTCATGCTCCTATGTTTTTTTTATCACCGAGCAGCTTATCAATATTCTATATATTTGACAAAAAAGACATCCAATTCATACAAGTTTTTAACTGAAAAGAACAGCTGAAACGTCAATAGCGTTTGGATGTTTGATTAGGTCATATTCAGCAAGATTACCAAGTGTGAAAGGATAGATCTGGAAGACGTATTGTACAATCAGCACATATTTAGATCTGGCGAATCAAACAGAACATAAAATAAGCAAGGTTGTCCACTGATGTCTGACGAAGACTTCAATGACGATGAATTCTACAACAGCTCATTTGAAGAGAGAGAATCTGAATATGATGAAGAAGAAGAAGAAGCAGAGGAAGTGGAATTTGATACCGACGGAGATTATGACGACAACGGATACTTATTAGATGAGCTGGAGCTAGGAGATAGTGGCAATGGCAATGACTCAGAATTCATTCCCAATTTCCAGCTATTGCGGGACGTGCATTACTGCTTTCCCTACAGAGAAACTACGAATCGTCTCTCAACTCATCGCATGAAGTATGAGCGGATGGTTCCAGAAGATATTGAAGCTGGATTGAAGGCAAAAGTGGGAAATTTGAACAGCATGCTCCAGATAGGAACCAGTGATTCAACCATCCTACTGTTGAATTATCACTGGAACAATCAAAGATTGCTGGAGGAATACACAACAAAAGACCCGACTGTGATAAGATTCAATGCTGGATTATCAAAGGAAGCTGAGTCAACCCTAATGACGACTACTCTAATTCAGGATGCCCCTAACGGTTATACGTGTCTCGTTTGTTGCTCTGAATCTACCAAGAAAGAGCCCCTTAAGACTTTTCATCTACAGCATTGTGATCATGCGTATTGCACAGATTGCTATATCAGATATGTTCAAGAGGAAAACCAGAATTCACATATCGTCATCAAATGTCCCGATCCAAGTTGTAAAGTGGTAATGAGACCTTGCGAGCTACACCAGTTGGATGACTTTCAGATGAAAAACATTGAAAAACTAGAAGCAGAAGAGGAAAAATCTAAGGAACTACAGCGTCACAAAATAATGACGGAGGAACAGATAAGAGAAAAGTATCAGACAAGGTCTAATAATGGGGATGAATCATCCAGTGACGAAGATGGCAATTGTGGGGAAGGCCACGATAGTCTTGAGAGCACTGATTTATTTAACTTCCATGAAAGATACATTTTGAGAGAGAGGATGGCGAAAGAAAACAACAGAAACAAATCTCTTTATCTCAAATATTGGTACAACGTTGATAAGTTATACGTCAAGGCAAATGGAAAAGTCTACAAGAACTGTCCCGCAGTTGATTGCGACAGTATTATTCATTACCTTGGTTTTGATTCAGATGAAATAACAAGCGTTGAAGAGTATGTTACCAGAAAGTATATCCCCATCGTGGAGTGTAAAAACTCTCACCGGTTTTGTTTTTCGTGCAACAAAGAGGACCACGCACCTGCTCCATGCTTCTTCGCAAGAAGGTGGATCAAGACTTGTGAGGATGAAAGCGAGACTGTTCATTGGCTTACAGCAAATACAAAAGATTGTCCAAGATGTCATTCCCCGATTGAAAAAAATGGTGGATGTAATCACATGAGTTGTAAAAGCTGCAGCTGGGAGTTCTGTTGGATCTGCTTGGGAGATTGGATAAAGCACCGTGACAATTATAACTGTTCTCTTCTTGATCATGAAGAAGCCAGGGTCGAGAAGGAGAAACAAGAGACATCAAGGAAGTTTTTGAAAAAATATCTGCATTTCTTTCAACTCTTTGATGTACATAGAGCATCTTTAAAACAGGACAGAGATTTTTTGGCCAAGTTGGAGTTGCGAGTTCAGCAGATTCAACAAGCTGCTGGAGTTTCATGGATAGAGGCACAGTTCTATCGTGAATGCATTGATGCGTTGCTCAAATGTAGAATAACCTTGATGTGGTCATATGCATTATTTTACTACATGAAGGAAACTTCAGAAAAAATAGCCTTAGAGAAATGCCAAGGACGATTGATGGCACAGGTTGAGGGATTATCCAAGGTATTCGAAGTTACTAAGACTGAAGATGTGATGAGAAACAAATCTCAATTTTTGAGAGAAGCTAGCTCAGTTAGGAAGTGTCAGTCTGTTCTGATTTGCAATTGCATGGAATCTATTGTAACAGGACGATCAGAGTTTGAAATTTCGCCTTGACTGTGGTGATTGTGCACTTTTACGTCTTTAATGGACTACCAATACCTCTTGAATCTTGATATCAATGCAGCAGTTTCCTTCAAGTACAATGCTTTCCAATTATCTTGAGCTTTGCCTCTCATCAACTTCTATGAACAACGACTTACAGATTCTTGATACTGTTTTTATCTTTAGTATTTACGTTATGGATACCTGGACAGCCGATTCTCCATGCCGTATTTATGACAGTTCAGTTGACCTGAATTGTTTGTCCATGCATGGTGCTGATACACTAGGAGCGAAGTTTTGTACTGCAGTTTCCAGATTTGTTCTGTACGCCAAAGGGTGCTACCAGTCTTGCTCCATTCCCCTGTTCTTAACAGAATAGTGTCCTTTGAAGGCATATATAAAACCACCCTTGAATTCATTCAATTTTTCGCTTCCAGTACTTCTACAAATTGATACGGGAACTAGAGTGTTCTTGCCAATTCAGCAAACTATGCATAAGACACATCAAACAGATATCTAAACCAACGACAATGCAAATACATTATGAAAATATACATATTAAAAGTAGACTCAATGAGTCGCCTGTTATACGTGTGATTGATCTGGATACAGATGAAGACATGAATAACACCCCAGCAGATGAGATGGAACAAGGCGTTGATGATTCCGATAATGAGTTGTCTGTTATACCTGTGATTGATCTAGATACAGATGAAGACATGAATAACACCCCAGCAGATGAGATGGAACAAGGCGTTGATGATTCCGATAATGAGTTGTCTGTTATACCTGTGATTGATCTAGATACAGATGAAGACTCGAATAACACCCCAGCAGATGAGATGGAACAAAGTGCTGATGATTCCGATAATGAGTTGTCTATTATACGTGTGACTTATCTAGATACAGATGAAAACGTGAATAACACCCCTGCAGATGAGATGGAACAAGGTGTTGATGATGCCAATATTGACTCTGAATTTCAGCTTCTGCGGAAGATGTATTTCTTCAAAGACGATTATACAACGGATCAGCATTCAAAATCCAAGTTTATATACGAGCAAATGGTATTGAAAGATATCGAAGCAAGACTCAAAGCAAAAGTTGAAAGCATGAGCAACAGGCTAGACACATGTTTGAGTGACTCTACAATCCTACTATTGAAGTATATGTGGGATGACCAAAAATTATTGGATGAATATAATTCAGGGAATATAGACGAAATTAGAATCAGTGCCGGCTTGAACAAGAGAGCCGTTAGTGGTCAACCATCCACAGACCTTATTGAGGATGCATATAGTGGATTTGAGTGCCACATCTGTTACTCCAAATGCACCAAGGTGGAACACTTCAAGATGTTTCATTTGCAGAATTGCACGCATAGGTACTGCACTGACTGTTACATTCGTTACGTGGAAGGGAAGATTCAAAATTCTGACTCCATCCTCAGATGTCCCGAGATAAGCTGTGGACTGGCAATGAGACCTTGCGAGTTACGTCAATTGGATGATTTTTGTCTCGCCAAAATGAGAAAAGTAAGGGTGAAGAAGAGCAACATCGAGAATCCACAAACAGGCCAACTATTTGATAAGGAGAAAGAGAAGAAAGTTGACACGGGGAGACAAAAACAGGCAGTCGCCGGTGATGTAGGTGAAAATGGCTCAGAAGAGAGGTCCTTCCACGAAAAGCAGATATTAGCAGGAGATGTTGTTAGGGACGAAGCCGCATATGCTGAATCCATGTACTGCAAATACTGGCACAACATTACTAGATTGTACGTTGTGGCTAACGGGAATACATTCAAATTCTGTCCAGAGATTGACTGTGATGGCATTGTTCATCATCTTGAAATCCCCTCTTGCAAGAATGAAAACATTCAATTGTTTGCTAAAGACGAGAAAATTCCAACGGTTAGATGCCACAGGTTTCATCGGTTTTGTTTTATGTGCAAAGAAGGAGATCATGCACCCACCCCATGCTCTATTGCTGCCAACTGGAGCAATCAATGGGTCAACGCGTCAGAATCTGAAAGGAAAACCGTCAACTGGCTTGCTCGTTGGGCAAAAGAATGCCCATCCTGCCATACCCCAGTTCAGAAGATCTCAGGTTGCGATTATGTTTACTGTGCCTGTTGCCGCTATGAGTTTTGCTACCATTGCCTTCAAACGCACTACAATCACACCTGTTATGCTAGAATTACTACAGATGTCCAGCAGTTGGAAAACGTCTTATCGCAAAGGCATTTAATTCATTTTGAGAGATTTAAAGAACAGAAGGAAATTATACGAAAGGAAAGAGAACGTCACTCAGATATGTTGCAATCTTGGATGAAGCAAGGTCCAATGAGTGGAGGAAATTTGCGGATGAGTCTACACCTTTACGTTGAGTGTAATGAGACTTTGCAAGAAGGCAGGAACACGTTGATGTGGTCTTATGTGCTATTCTACTACATGGAGGACAGCCCACAGAAAACTGATTTGGAAAAATCTCAAAGATTCTTAAAAACGAGTGTTCTCCGGTTATCAACCATTTCCAAGGTTACTCGACCAGAGGATATGATGAAGAATACAAGTAAGTTCCTCAAAGCGGCATCTGCAATTAGAAAACGTCGGTCAACTTTTACTTATAAGTGCCAGGTATCTGTTGCCAAGGGCCAAATCAAGTTGAATTATAAATTTACATAGCGCCAGCATTAAGAAGCTTTACACCACCCATCCGATACTAGGATGTCACAAAAGTTCACCTTTTGAAGTAAACTCCAGAGGCGGTGGACCTAGAATATGACTAAATTTCATTTTGGCCTTGGGTACTGGATACATTTTGCAACATTGTGTCACGATTGTGTTTACCATTTTTAATTTTTCATTCAACTCGTTCCCACAAAACAGAGTTTTTCAATTTGTTTTCAATGTTTTTCATGTGGATTGTCAACTCTTTGGTATAACTCAATCCCTTATCCATAGATTTTGACTCGTAACCTCTGGTTCATCTGAATTATATTCAACAGCTATCAATCTTGAAGCATGTTGACGCTAATTTTTTAGTTGCCCTCTTGCCATTTACCAGCCCAACATTGCTAGTACAAGTCTCATGCTGAGTTACCATGAAAATCACTCGCTATCAGTCGGAGTTGAGTCAACATTTGAGAAATATCACCCTTCGGACAGCAAGCGGGCCGCCGCCTGCTCATCATACAAAGTAAAAGGCCTAAATGGATAATGAGAGGTGGATTTCTTCAGGACAAAACAATGAGTAGTCTATGTAGCCCTCTACCACATATCAATAGTTCAAAACGATTCATTTGTTGTACGAGCAACACGTGTCAATGGAAAAGCCTCCTAAATGTAAATGTTTGCATAATCCACTAGGAGGTGTACAAAGTCAAGAGTGGGCCTCTCTGCAGAAACATCAGGTGGTCTTTTGCGTGACCCTTGACTCTCCAGCAAGACTCCTCAGGATCACCAAGCTGAATGGCTTTTTGGCAAAGATAAAAGAGCTTTCCATCTTAAAGCATATTTATCTCCGCTTCAGTACATACCTCTGTGGCTTTTATCAAAAGTAGGACTATTTTGTCCCATTGGTCACTTCTACCTTCAGCAGTATTCCTTCAAAAAGTGTCTTTCCTAATAACTATTTGCAAGGCGTTAGATGATGGTAAAAAAGCAGCCATCGTCATGTCTAGTGCGGGACAACAGTGACAATATTCCTTCTAAGGGATTTCGAAAGATGATGTGTTGTGTTTAATTCAAGGTGCTGTGGGGCAGTCACTCGGTGTTTCTATACATGCGTGATGCCTTGCAAAGAAAACTATTCTTTTTGTGGGTGAGTAAGTTTGCTTGTGTACTGAGGAAAGAAAGAAAAAGAAAGAGCAAGATAGAAAGGGGGGGCAGGGGGGATAACCCCCCTTTATATACACACCCACTCAAGAGCCCAAGAAGGAAGAAAAGAGAATCTGTCTGAACTCACATACGTGCCAATAAAGAATTCTTATGCTTCTGCACAGCCCTATTTTGAGTGTTCCAACCTCCTTCCCAAACGGTAAAAGTGGGGAAGGAAACTTCCCAAGGTGTATCTCTATCTATACACTTTCAACTATCTATTATTGAACCTTCTATCCTACACATCTATTATACATCACTTTTAAAAATTGGACTGTTGCCAAAAAGAACATTTCCATTAGCAAGCTGGGGTTTGAATTTACACACATTTGTTATTATACGGTAGCACCCTGGATACTCAGCTCCTAGAAGAAAACGAAAAGAGGGGAAGACAATGCTAAAACCAACCAACCCCTTTAAATCACTCAGGCGTGCCCGGGTTTTAACACATTTAACTAAGTCACTGAATCGCCAATTTCATTCTTCTTTACTCAGGCTGGGCGATGTCGAAGTCAAAGTGGATGGCATCTCTGTCCAGATAGAAGCAGGCTCATCCATCATCCAGGCTGCCGAGAAAGCAGGAGTCATGATCCCAAGGTACTGCTACCATGAAAAGCTAGCCATTGCTGGTAACTGCAGAATGTGCCTTGTTGAAGTTGAAAAATCCCCAAAGATGGCAGCTGCGTGCGCCATGCCTGTCATGAATGGCATGTCTGTCTTGACCAACACCGATAAGATAAAGAAGGCCAGAGAAGGAATCACCGAGTTCTTGCTATACAACCATCCATTGGACTGTCCCGTTTGTGATCAAGGTGGGGAGTGTGATTTACAAGAGCAAACGTTGAGGTATGGTTCTGATCGTGGAAGGTTCAACGAAGTCACTGGTAAGAGAGCCGTTGAAAACAAGGCCATTGGACCCCTCGTTAAAACATCCATGAATAGATGCATCCACTGTACAAGGTGTATCAGATTCTTGAACGATGTTGCAGGTGCTCCTGAATTTGGAACCTCTGGACGAGGTAACGACATGGAGATTGGTACCTATGTCGAAAGAAACTTAAACTCTGAGTTGAGTGGTAACGTGATTGATCTCTGTCCCGTTGGTGCATTGACCTCCAAGCCATACTCTTTTAAGGCCAGGCCTTGGGAATTGAAGAAAACTGAATCTGTTGATGTTATGGACGCCTTGGGGTCTGCCATCAGGGTCGACACAAGAGGCATGGAAGTGATGAGAATCTTACCTAGATTGAACGATGAGATAAATGAAGAATGGATCAGCGATAAGACTAGATTCAGTTATGATGCTCTAAAAGTTCAAAGATTGACTAAACCACTCATCAAATCCGGCAATTCCTTTGCAGATGCCACATGGAACGATGCCTTGGGTTACATTGTTCAAGCATATAAGGATCTAAAACCAGCAAAGAATGAAGTGAAAGGAATTGTTGGTCCACTGGTCGACGTTGAAAGTATGGTTGCCATGAAGGATCTGATTAACAGGCTAGACTCTGAGAATCTTGCGCTGGATGTTCCCGTCACCGAACTACCTTCGATCGATTTCAGATCGAACTACCTCTTCAACTCAACCATAGAAGGAATCGAAGAAGCAGATCAAATATTGATCATTGGTTCCAATCCTAGACATGAGGCTGCAGTCTTGAATGCCAAGATCAGAAGCAGATGGATAAACTCGGAGTTGGAAGTTCATCACTTGGGAGAAGAATTTGACTCAACTTTCCAGTATAGCCACATTGGTGAGAATGTGAATGATCTAATCACAGCTTTGAAAGGCGAGTTGGGTAAGAAACTTTCTGCCGCTGCAAAGCCATTGATTTTGGTCGGTTCTGGTGTCTTGGAAAATAAGGATAGTCTCACAATTCACAAGGTGCTAGCAAACTTCATCAAAAATAAAGCCAACTTCAACACCCAGGAATGGAACGGTCTCAACTTGCTCCATCGTGATGCTTCCCGTGCTGGCGCCTTGGACATCGGCTTCTACTCTTCCGATCCTGAAGTGAAATCTGCAAAGCCTAAACTTGTCTTCTTACTTGGAGCAGACGAACTTGACCCAAGTTCTATTCCAGAAGATGCATTCGTTGTATACATTGGTCATCACGGTGACATTGGTGCTTCTTTGGCAGACGTTATTCTTCCTGGTGCAGCATTCACGGAGAAGTCAGCAACATACGTCAACACCGAAGGAAGACCGCAATCGACAAGAGCAGCGTGTGGCCCACCTGGCTCTTCGAGAGAGGATTGGGCCATCATCAAGGCCCTTAGTGAATACTTTGGTTTGGGGTTGCCATATGAGAACATGATGCAATTGAGAGATAGAATCAACGACCTTGCTCCTCATTTGATTAGATACGATACAATAGAGCCAGTTTCTACCGATGTGTTTAAGCTAAGTTTAGATTCTGCGGTTAAATCTATTGGATCAGCTGTTGGTGGTTACAACTTGAAAAACCCAATTGAAAACTTTTACTTCACCGATGTCATCTCTAGAAATTCGAAAACAATGGCACAGTGTGTTGGAAGTCTTGGTGCCAAGGTTGACAAAATACACGATGATAACGCTCATATGTATCTCGGTCTGGCCTGATTTTTGAAGCAGGCTTGCCATCCTTTTTGCGAATGTGGGGTCAACCTAGTTGTGTCTCTTGATTGCCGTTCTTTCCATTAGGCCACGTATGTTTGCTCCATTCTAGTCTCATTACTATTTATTTCACTTATTTATTGTTCTTCCATTTATACTTATACTACTCTCAACCACTATATTAGATATTTTGTGAAAACCCATATTACGAAACCTAGTTTCGCAACGTTGTGATAACAGCAAAAATAACTTATTAAATTATTCGTTATACAGTATAGATGCCGTTAAAATACATAACATTTTGGTAACAAACTAGGATGGTCCAAGAAAAACATGGCACAAACTTGCATAGCAACTTTCTTATTCGTATCCTCATATGTACAGAGCTCAACATCGTTCACTTTCAATGTTACCTTGAACTTTCCACTTTCCGAAACCTCAACTTTGTAATCAGGAAGACTCTTTTTCTTTGACAACAATCCATGTAGTCTAACCTTTGATGTGTTGTCAATCTTATCAGACTCAACATGAGGTATCACAATAGGAAACTCCCATGTTTCAACGTCTATAACTGGAGAGGACTCAGTCTTTAGCAAATAATCACCCTTGTCATCTGATAAGGTTGTTTCACTTTTAACCTTGGTATCTCCATTAGAAGTAACAACAGATATTTCCCTTGGAGTTGACAATCTCAGCATGTTATACTTGGCAATGATATCCCTATTCTTCAATGCTGCCATGGCTGCCTTTATTCCTGCTGTTTTTGAATTTGGGCCTTCACCTTCTCCAATCACTTCACCATCAATCATACAATGAACGACAAAGGGTGTTCGATTTCCATCTCCGTGCTTAATGGTGATGTATCTTGGGGGTTTGGATGCCGATCCTATCAATGCATAGAGTTCTGCCTTGGCTTCTTTTTGTATGACGTTTTCGTCAAAGCTTCCCATGAGTTCTGTTATGCCTGCACCGTTGTTCAACATTGGTTTAACCAAATCACGCAGCCAACTCTTGATATCCTCAAAATTAGAGTAGTTTGAATCAACAAAGAGACCACCTATGTAGGCCTCAAACACGTCTGAAAAGATCTTCTGCTTTCCGTTTATGAAATTTTGGTCCTTTTGGAAGGTATACTGCAATCTCTTGTCAAGACTATATAGATGAGAAAATTGCGACAATGTATTATTGCTAACCAGTTGTGATCTCATGACTGATAGCTCACCTTCAGTGGAGTTAGGGAACGCTTCGTATAGGATCTGAGTAATGGCAGAATTCACAATAGAGTCACCCAAAAACTCCAATCTTTCATTATGAGAGTGCAAAACATCAATCTTACTCAAATGCTTGACGTTGTTGATAACGGACTTGTGGAAGAACGCTTGTGATTCAATCGTAGGATCACTTATGGTTGGCAGCTTTGGAGGGTATTGGTTGGAAGACTGGGCACTCTCATTAGAGATTGGATGCTTATCAGGCGATGACGAAAATTCTTTATCTGCTGATGGTTTCTTCTTCAGCGCCAACCCTAAACTTTCCAGGCCTTCAAGTTGCGTATTCTCATCAAACGAAACTAACTGGTCAAACAGATTGAGCTTCCCCGACTCGTAAAGGGTTTTCAACTTGGCAGCCAATTGGAGCTTTTGGTTTCTCGCTAAAAGGACAATCAGCGACGCAACGTTGTTTGTGTTGTCTTCAGAATCATCGATGGTTTTAGCGCTAACTGCCAAAGACTCTGATAATGAAGAGATGCTATTGATGAATGCACTAAGCTCATCCAGATTTGGAGCTTCGGTGATGATTCTGGAGATGGATTGTTGTAGTTGAGTGATGGCATATTCAAGACTCAATGCTTGTGCCACTGTCAAATTGGGCTTTTCACTGTTGACAGATTCAGAATCAGCATTGCTGTTTGGCTTGATAATAGTAGAAGGAGGTAATTCCTCGTCCCTGTGCTTGGTTCGCTTGGATTCACTGCTGTGACTCTTTTTCTTTTTCTTGCTTTCCTTATCCCTGTGCTTATGTTTCTTGGAAGATGTTTTCTCTTTTCTACGCTTGTGATTTGTATTGTCAGCGGACGATTCTGAGTCCGATTCACTGATGCTGCTTCTCCTCTTTCGGCTGGTGACAGTCTCACCTTTGTCTTCCCTTTTGCGCTTCAAAGTAGACCCTGATCCCATTACTATCGAAGATGTCCAGATCAGTGATTGTGAACGATCTAGTTTGTTCTATGTATGACTTAACCAATGAATTTTCATTTAAAAGAGAGGGATCAGATGAATAGTTGATGGTTCCCTTGTATAGAGCTAAAAATATTTTCTTACATAATTTTTTTTCTATGCCTTACATACATGCATAACTAACTGTACTGTACTATGACAATTTTGACACATTCGAATCTGTTATCAGTGATACTGGTCGGATTTTCTGTGCCATTGATTGGTTTGGAACATTGGATCTTTGGTATTAACATAATCTACAACTGTAATATCTCACTAGTCACCTTTAAAATCTGAACTTTTGCCCCTGCTGCGTATTGTGGTCTCTCCTTGAGCGTTTGGTTGGCGGGTCGATGTTACTGCTGCCTCCGAAAGCTTCTTCATGATCGTCTGTCGGGCGCTTTTTATAAGTCTGGCTAGGTCCAAGATCGTACGACAACGATTTTGATCCATAGATACTTGCCTCTTGGTTGGATCTCGACTCGTTCAACACTGTGTAAAGCCTCTTTGGTCCTGTATCTGCTTCGTCCTCAACTGCATCTTCATTGGTAGCACTGGCCACAAACTCGTCTCCTATCGAGCCTATCGGCACATCATTCTGATTGGGAATATACTCGTCAATATCATCTTGCGCCTTGTCAGATTCGTTGTCACTTTCTTCGCCTTCGTCCTCGGCTTCTGATTCAGACTCCACTACCAACTTCCCCCATTGCGCATGATCTATTGGTTCACCCTTATTGACCACTGTCTTTTCATCATTGTCAAAGGTGATTGATCCATTGTTGTTGATCTTCATGTAAGGATAGCTAGGTGGGGGGCCAATAGCCCTCATTCTGTCCACCCAAGGCGGCATAGCAGTATCAGAATCCGACATTCCCAATGCAACTCTCAACTCTTTGCTCAACTTTCCAGGTCTTAACTTTGACAATTTCAACTCGTTCAATTCCTCGTTGTTATCCAAACCTTCATAATAAACTTCACCATACTTTAAAAGGTTAGGCTTGGTCTGGAATTTGAAGAATGCATCGTACAACTTGTTAAAATCGATATCCAGCTGTCCCACTTTGGGCTGAACTCTTTCTCTCATCCTTTGCTTCAACGTTGATTGATCTTCATCGGTTGTACTTCTCATCTCCAAGATACCCGTATCCAAAATGAACTTGGGTAGTTCAAAAGGCGGTCTGTCTATACCTCTCTTGCTTGCCAAATACCCAACTTTTGAGGACCAATGCCTTGGGATTGGAACTGTGTTGTGCAGTGATTTCAAATAAACGAGGAATCGAGGGTCTGTGGCATCGGTATCCAACCACTCCACAATCTCTGGGTTCTTTGCTTCAGCTTTCAATATTGCTAATGGTATCTTGTACCTCTTTCGAAGTTGTCTTTTTGATAGTTTTGTCTCTCCATCAGAGTCATTTTCGTAACCTTCATAGTCATCCTCGTCGTCATCGTTATCTTCTTCATCTTCGCCTTTCCCCATCCTTCCGTTTTTGAAATGCTGGTCTCCATCATTTTCATCGTCACTATACATCACCTTCCCCTTCCTCTTCCCGTCTTCATCTGTATCGTTTAGTATCTCAGCGTCTAATTTCGAACTCAGTTGGAACTTATCAAGGACTCGCCTAAACTGAGCGAAATTGGGATCGTTTAGCATTTCCGTCATAGGCTCCACTTCAATCTCTACGCTTTCTATTATTGGTTTGTTATCTTGTTTGTTTGCATTGATCACAGTGTTGGTTGTATCGTTGTCATGTTTGGTGGTATCATCATGGAGAGTCTGCAGTTTCTTCAGCTTCTGCTTCTCACGCCTGAGCTGGTTCTTTGATTTCTTTTGGGGCATTCCGTTGTTGGTTATACTATCCGTATGTTCCAATGGTTCATGTATGATTATTCCTTATCCTTAGATGGGATGATGTGTAGACTATCTGTTTTGAATGAAAGTACAAAATTGGGTGCATCAATTTTTCATTCAGGGGTTGTTTTTACCTGCATAAGGTGCAGTCAGGCAAAGATTCAGCGCAGGTTGTTGTTGGAAGAAGGAGGTCAACTTGCACATTGAAATTGCAATTGTAAGAAGAAACAACACCAAAAACAACAAACTGGGATGTTATGTATATAGACTAGAGACATAATTGAATGCCTTATAAGCACCATTGAACTACTATTGATTAAGCAGTTCCACGTATAAGCACAGACATCAACAAGACAAATTATTATCCACCGTCATGTCATCGGGCCAAACGACTGCAAAGGAAGAGACAAATCAAGCTACATACAGTACCACAGGTAGTATTTCAACGATGGATGATCAACAGGAGAAATCATTGAATGTGGAAACGGATATTAAGAACGGATCCAATGGTACAATGACAAAGACAGAAGAAGTGACGCCTAATCCTGAATCAACAACGCAACAGCAGCTGTCGATTTCTGAAATTACGGATAGTCTCACGAGCAAGCTGAATGAAATGCTCGCGGAAGTCAATAGGAATGACAAGGACATGAATAGGGTTTTCAATTCCATCGAGAGGAAGTTGGACAACTTGCAAAGAAGCTAAAGGTTATGGGACTGGGATTGGAACTGGAACTGGGACGGCAGGTTGCCAGTTATGACGTTGAGAGGCTGAAAGAAGCACTTCCACTTCATGTAATGGAGTAATACGATACAGGTTTGGTTTTAAAGACAGGGGCAGCTAACCTGCTAAACAGGGTGGTGTTATCCCTTCAGCAGTGTAAAAACAGGATCAACCTTCCTTCAGCGTTACATGTTGTGCTTATGATGTGTTATACTGAGATGAGACTCAGTTGATAGGTATTATAGCAAACGAAAAATAGAACTAATAAACGGATTATATGATTTTCGTTGGCGGTTGTGGTGTGTATCAGTTGAGGTTTCGTTGTAATCAAACCATGAGAAAGAGAGTGTATGTGTGTGAGACACAAAGCTATGTGCACTATTTCACCACGCGCCATGCCACGCGTCAAATAAACCACTGGGGAACCGAGACCAAAAACACTATTTCTACCTCTATCAGAACAATAAATCCATCATAAATCCATCGAACAGTGTCTCCTTTTGGCATTGGTTGAACTGGTGTTGGAATAAACTATATAGACAGGGTAGATCCGGCAAGGTGAGAAAAGGGGAACCATTCATCATGATAATAGGTTCATTCACAGTGAAAAAACTGATAACATCGGTGCCCATATCGTCCAATCTAGTTCACAGCATCAAGATATCAAGCATCAAGCCCCCCAGCTTTGCAACCCATAGAAAGATAGGAGATGCCATTCGTACGGTGGAAAATCAGCGAGATATAACAGTCTCGTTGGGCATTGCTGACGGTACCGTCCAGAAGGAAGACACAGGGCTAGAAGAGCTTGAGGAGAAACTTCTCCCCAAAGATGTGAAACCATTGAAGAAAATGAAAAGATCGTCAAAGCAGCAGAAACCTAGCGGTAAGAGTGACTTGCCAACGGTGATAGGAAACCAAAAATACAATTCTTTGGAGACATATTTGGATTACGCCAGGGCAAACAAGGTCTCTACCGAATCAACCGTTTTTCAAGGAAACCTGTACGAGCTGGACTTTTTGGAGTTCCTGAGAAAGAATTTTTTGATCAACAGAATCATTCACCAAGGAGGTAAAGATGACAAAGGTATAGATATAAGGGCCAACTGGGATCTTACGCCATTGGCAACATTGTCGAAAGGTGAAGTTGGTTCTTCACAACAACCCAAAAAAGTTTACGAGACGGTCAACTCAACAAAGAGGGTGAAACCATTACTTTTGAAAAAAGACCTCAAGAAATCCCTCAATGTGAAACTATACGTTCAATGCAAGTGCTGGAAAACCTCCAGGGTAGATGCTAGAATGATAAGAGAGATTAACGGGACGTTTTTCAACGGTGATAGTCAAAGATTGTTAGCCAACAGTCATGACTCCAAAGATGGGGAGATCGGCAAAAGGAAGAAAAAGATTGCTACACCCACAAGCGGCACTGCGAGTACGAGTACGGGCACGAGTACAGGAACAACAGCCAAGACAAGGTCGATGATGTCAACTGCAAAAATCACACAGTCTTTCTTGATGATTGTTACACCAACAGGCTTTACCCGTCAAGGACTGGCTGATTTCGACAAGTCTTTAATGCCTTTGATATTCATCAAGTTTTCAAGGCACGGTTTGAAAAATAGGAGGAAAAGTCTCGAGTATGACGTTGACAACTATGAATTGGGCAAGTTTGAGAGTGTGTACTGTAATCCCATGGCTCAGGCGTTATTGAAAGGTTTGGATTGGGTCGATTTTGTTCAGGGGATAGCTGGTCTTCAAAAAGCAACAAATGGTGAACACTATTAGACCCAGGATCTCATTTTCTCAAGCTGTATTATTGGTTTACAATGGATAGAGTCTTGATTTGTATATTATAACACATTATCCTATAACTATTGGTTAGCATCTACAAATGTACGGTTAAATAAAAGAAAATTCAGTTAAATTCAAAACAAACGTGGAATAAAATCAATAATCAATGGATGTCTTTCAGCATAAATAAACGCAATAATGTCTAAATATTCTCGTCCCAACCAAATCAGATCGACTTTCCTCTTTGGACAGCCTCCAACTTGGCAATGTTATCGACCCATTGGCTCAATCTAGGGAACTGTTCTAGCTCCTTGGTGAGTCTAGTCTCACCCCTACTATCAATCCAAGGGTATGAGCATAAATCAGCGATTGATAAATGATCACCAACCAAATACCCAGTCTTGTTCCTTTCTAGTCTTTCTTCCAAGACCCCAAACAATCTTAGAGTTTCATTGTAGTAACGATCGATTCCATATTGAATCTTTTCCGGTGCGTATATCTTGAAATGGTGATATTGACCTTTCATTGGACCCAATCCAGCCATTTGGAAGAACACCCATTCTAACTCCTCGTAGTAGAGATCAGTGCCTGGTTCAAAGCTATACTTGCGATCCTTGTCGTACTTGTCACAGAGGTACATCATGATTGCGGCGGATTCGTTAACGTGGGTAACTTTACCATCTGCCGAAACATCCGTTAGGGATGGAATACGGCCGTTTGGGTTGAACGCTAGATACCAAGGTTCTTTCTGTTCGGACTTACTAAAATCAATCTTACGAACGTTGTAGTCTAAGCCTAGTAGTTCCAACAAGATGGACACCTTGTGGCCGTTTGGAGTTCCAACGTAGTAGAGCTTGATATATGGTGCCTCGAGGCCTGCAGTTTGAGGGTCTGATTCGTCGATAACGTAGTGGACCATTGCTGTTTGTTGTATTGAAGGGTGTGGTGTTATCCTCATGAGTAGAGAAAACTCTGGTTTACGATCAATTGAGTGTTTCAAAGGTGGGCGATCAATTCTCAATTTATAGAAGAAAGAGGAGAGCAGGCTAAGAAGATGCCAGAACAATTGCAAGGAGGAGGATGAGGCTGTATGTGGGGGAGTAAGTGTGTATGCCTTACTAATCAGAGCAATCAATCAAAGGAAGTGAGGAAAGTAAGAAACAAAGGAAAGAAACAAAAAGTAGAACCGCCTTCTTTTCTCCACAGTGTCATTTGCGGCTGTGTGGCTGTGTGGCTGTGTTCTAGTTGTGGCTTTTGTATTACATAACACATTACGTGTGTTTGTTCTTTAGAATCGACCTTTTTTGTTTGTTACGTCGATCGACGTTGCGTGGGTTTGGAGTCCATCTCTGGTTTTGGTCTATTACCAGTGGCATATTTCGACATCTCATCTCTAATGATCTGATGTTTAGACTTACACTCCAAACTTAGTTGGTATCTTCTTCTTTTTCATCAAACGGCCGTATTCCACCTTATCAGATTATCAGGTTATCAAGTGGTCAATTCAAATGGATGTTTCAATTAGTCTCGAAGAGACAAACAGACTTAGAGCAAAGGCTGGTCTTTCATTGATACCATCACCGGCAAATGAACAATCACAGAATAATGGCAACAATGCATCCATAGACAACGCCACAGGCTACTCAAGCGTAGGGCGTGATTCTTTGTCCATCGATGAAACGAACAAGCTAAGGGCAAAGCTTGGTTTGCCTCTAATACCCACAACACCACCACCATCAACAACAACGGAAGATATTGCCATTGCCAACTCAAAACAAATTCTAGATTCAAAGGCGAAGGAGCAAAGATTGACAGAGTTAAAATTACGGCTTGATAAGACTAAGTATGAGTTGAATAGGGAGAAAATGGTTGCCCAAGGTACACTTCTGGATAGATTGGGTCCCTCACAAGACGACGAAAGTTGGCTCGATAACATTGGAACGAAAAAACCATCAGAGAAAAGAAAGAGGCCAAAAACAACAGAAAAAACTGAAGGTCCCCGCACTCTTGACAACATAACGATCAAGCATGACCTAAAAACATTCAGCTCACACATCGAGAATGGAAAGGAAGTGACTCTAACATTAAAGGATAAAAGCATCTACGATGATGATATAAGTGAAGACGAATTGGAAAATCTAGAGTTAAAACAGGCCACAAAGATACAAACTATACTAAAGGAAAAATTGAAGGATAAAAAGGTTGACACTCTGGAAGACTTTGATCTACCAAACGATAATGACAATTCAACATCTGTAATCAAGGAAGGATCTTTCAGACTAGACAATGGTGTCATACCAACGAATATTGATGAAGCACAAACCACAGATTTGACGCTTGGACATGGTGGCACCCAAAAGCGAAAACTAATGGTTTTCACCGACTCTGACGATGAGAATGCTGATGAGGATGATTCCAGATCAGATTATATCAAACAGAAGAAACATACTCTAAAGACTATGAAGAAGATCAAAATCAAGTCAAAGAACAGGAGAACCATAGACAAGGATGAAGTGGACGCCAGAGATTTCCAGCACATTGAGTTGATCAACGAAGATTTGGAAAACGAGGATAATGCAGAGTTGAACACGTTCTTGGCCATATCAAGACGTAAGGTTCAAGCTAAAGAAAGAGAAAAGTTTCCTAGTATAGCAGACAAAACAAGTGACAATCATGAGGAATTGGAGGAAAAAAGACGGCTGGAATTAAGCCTCTCAACTCAAGCTCAGGGTGTAATCATCGATGATGACTTGGAATTCTTACAAAACGTTGGAGTTGAAAACAACACACAGGAGGATGGTTCAACGGTGAACCATACCACTGGAAACGGTAACGGGATCCACGCAGATGGCATCCAGTCTCAGATAAACACTCATGAAAGCAAGGTGAGTTCATTCCTAAACAGTGTCTCTGCAGCTCCCGACTCGTACGGATTATCTGCAACGTTAAATCTGCTGAAGCAAAGAAGCACCGGACCGTCAGTTGAAGCGAAGGCACAGGGAGTATCGAAGAATTACAATCCAAAGGTTGATCTAGTCTATCGAGATGATAACGGTAAGGTTTTAGGTACCAAAGAGGCTTACAAGTATCTCTCTCACAAGTTCCATGGACATAAGAAGTGAGCAACTATCTGATGAGGTGCTGCAATGGTGAACGTATGTACAGTCAATCAGGCCCTGTTGATTCCAACCCACATGACTAACTTTTGATTAAAATCCGGTTGCTTAGCTGATAAATCTAACTCCCGACCTTTTTCTCTTCTCTAAATAGTCAACTGAAGATATGCGAAGCTCTTTTTTATTTGAATACGTGCTTTGGATGAATCAAAGCTTATCTGTTCGCATAAAAAAAAGTTCACTAAAATAGCATGATCTATTTAAGAAGTTCAAAACTTCAAAAATAAACACCACATCAGTACTCAGAGATGTAATTTGAAGCTACTTGGTGCTTGTATTAGTGTTAGCAAATAGTCAAAAAAGGTATCATGATAAAACGAAGTATTTTAATGAAGGATTGGTATACACACGGTAGTTTAATAAACGGATGGTAAACGGTCTTGGTATTCAACCCCCGCGTCTACCCCTCTTTCTACTGCTTACAGACAAGTGGTAATAATAGGCAGAAATATGGGAATTACTGCGGAGCCGCTCATGCACGGTTTTTTATTGTGTAGAGAAGAAATCATGCATCATGTGACGGGAAAAACAAGAAGGCCCAAGATTCAACATTGTTTTAAGGTATTCCGCCGCCCATCTCTATTGTTAATGAATGCAGAATTTTTTTCTACACCCATTTGTGAACGCTCTACACTTGCTGATAACGAACAATTATACTCATTCGATGGGTCAAGAAACTGGCTATCGAGTAGAGGTGTTTTTGTGTTTTCAGGTGCCCTGTGCCGGTCACAAAAGGCAAAAAACAAATCACAAATTCAAAAAGTTGGAAAATCTGAAAACGTCGATTTTGACCATTTTGAAACATACACTGGAAAGGTCTCGTTTCAAGAAATTCATTGCAGTGTGAACCATCCGGGTCGGTGCAAAATTGAGCCCAGGAGAGTCGGTTAAAGTCTGCGAGTATTTTGAAAACAAACTTTTTTTGCCCAGCGCAGTTTTCAGCTCCTTCCAGTCCTCAAATTTGGTAGCTCAAAATACCTTTGTGAAGAGCCGATCCCAGAGTTTCTGACAGTATGGGGATGGAAATCCTCCAATGGTTGTGAGTGTGTTAAAAAAGGGGGGTTTCTACAGGCGAAAATTAAGCATTGATTTCAGATGCAGCTGAGAGTTTTTCAATGAGTTTTTTGGAAGATCTATTTAGCAACAGCATAAACTTCTGCTATTGAATTTTCCTGTGAATGTAATTCGAAGTTGGTGGGGTGCTGGCAAGGGGCTCATTTCAGCGTTTGAAAAAAGTGTTTTAAATTTGTACTTTTCGTTTTGACATGCTGTTTTGAACCTGCATTTTGACGGCAACAATAGGGTTCAATGGGTCTACAACTTATATAATCATCAACTACGAATCCTAGAGTTCCTGGGGAAGTGTTGTTTTAAAATATGGGTTGTTTGCAATTTCAATTTAAAAGCGTTTGTGTAATTACCCACACTTTGAACCGTAATTCCACCCACCCCAAGACTTAGTTGGTGAACAATCGGTACGACAGCACAATATTTGGTCACTGAAGTATATCCTGGAAAAACTCCCAGGCCTTTCATAGGTCTAGAAGGCGTCCAAACTGACGTTTGAAAATCTCTTCTTTTTTTGGGGTATCGACCTTCCAAAAATGCGCGTTTGACCCCTCTTTTCATCGTAACCTCTTGAGGCCGCAATTGGACAACAATTGGTTTCAGCAAGTTCTCATATTGAAGCCCAGTGGACAGAGCTCCAGCTCCTAGGCTTGGATTGATGTTTAGGCTCAGGATAGGCGGACAAATACTGGCTTGCAAAACTCCATCCCTAACTTCTGCTTCGCGCTTGAAAATCAAGCACCCACTTTGAACGTCGATGGATCACACACCAGCTCTTCTGATACGCTTTACAACCTGGGTGATGATTGGCTCACAGCTGAATTCAAGCTGGAATGTGTTGCTGGTATTATCTGAGCGCTGTCTTCAGTACAATGGCCATAGTTGTGATTCCACAGCCCCATCCCGCGGCCTCGGGAGACCTTCTAATTTGCAAGGCCAAAACTAGGCCCTTCCTGGCCAACAGGCTTTCACCTCTCAACGGCGCTGTAATGTCCGAGTCGTAAAGTTCTGTCTCCTTGGAGGACATTTCCAGCGTTGGTGTGCCCTTTCTGTTGGATGAGATACAACTGACTTCAAATGCTTGCGCGAGGCCGTTTATCTGACAACAACATCGGTCACAGCGTTGTGCTTGCTCCTGCCCATTTCGATTGTTATGCTTCTAGCTCTTTGTTGGCTACAATGAGAGGGTTCTAGTTATGGGAATCCCATGTTTTACTTCTTCTAGAGGTGTGGTGTGTATGAAACAAAATCTGTAAACACAGAAAGGGTGTGTGCAGGAGTTAGTATGCGCGCTGAAAAACAACTCATCTCGTTTGGGCACCATATCCCTCTTAGCAACCGCTCTTCCTCTTCTTCCTGTAGATATATACATACAGTTGATGGCCATGATCATTACTCCAGTAGAAGAAGCCATATAAGTTAGACAACGTTGATCATGTGCTAGTCAAAGAAACAGCAACGTGCAGAGCCACACCATACTTGCAATGAGCACATGAACAGAAGAGTCGGTTGAACATCAATAGCGGCCTTCCCCAATATACCATAGGTTAGCTTGACGACTATGGACTACACCTCAATTTTTATGGAATTTTGTGTGACGTGTGTCTCCGTGGGATGATTAAGAAAAATTTACTGTGTATTGTGACGGGGCGCATAAACAAATATTCAATTAAGGTGAACATTAATCTTTTTTATGTTTCGTTACGTTAATGTAAAACCATGAGTTTGCCATCACGATATCCACTAATCAATTCCCCCCTGCCTATTCGTTTCCCATCTTTGTTCAACTCGATGGTCAGGTTGAAGCGCATAGAAACAATTTCCGAACCAGCATGGCCGAAAGTAAGTGGGGAATCGAATGATCGAATTAGGGATAAGCTTAACGGCGTAACTAATCTAGCCGAAGCAGTCACAACATCAAGGGACAGTAGCTCGGCTGTTCCATCGCTGAATCCAAGTGCGACGTACGGGTGTGTTTTCTGCCACGGAATGTTGCAGGTGGCACTGGAAATTGCCGTGTGAGGGTATTTTGAGAACGTCGAGGATGATGGTGCGCTAAAAACAGAAGAGAAAGCAACCGCTGTGATTTTGTTTGCGTTTTCATACTTGCGAACAGTCAAAATCTTTCCATTTATTGACAGGATTTTTACTATCTGACATATGGCTGAGTTGAGTTCACTTGAGGTTTCCACAACTATTAGCAAACCCGAGTCATTCGAAATATCTACCAACGAGCAACCGCCTGATGCTATGTCCCTGATGAATAATCCCGTTAGCTCGTTCCAAAGCTTCACCTCGCCTGTTGATGAGAGAGTCAAGATGCTGTGAAAGTTAGACGAATATTTGATTGAAAGAACAGGCGATGTATGCCCTCGCAAAATGCTCTGCCTTACTAACGCGAGTGATTGGCCGTAAGAATTTTGATAACGGGATTGTTCTTTTTGAAAAGATGGTGTGGCTGCTGGAGAAGGAGAGATTGGTGAAGATATTGAAGTAGACACCGGTGATTCCGCTGACCAATTATTGGTTGTAACGTTAGGCATGCTTATAGATAATGAAGGTCCTGAAGAGGATGAAGACAACGAGGAGGGAGTTGAAAACGCTGGGAAAGACAACGCCCATGGAGGTGTGGACTGCATCAAATTGGCTCTTTGAGAATTTTTAATGTTATGCAGCTTGTCTGCAACCAGCTTTAGAACATGGACAGTGCCATCTTCAAAAGCAGCTATGAATTCATTCTTTGAAATGATTTCAAATCTGGAGATAGCAGTACTGTTAATCCTTTCAAATACAACATCATTGATCTTCACAGATGCTGGTGACACTTTCTCTATTCTTAAGCCATGCTGCAATTTTCGCGAACGTTCAAAAGGCCTCCACTCGTTATGCTCGTAATCAAAGTCGATGCTATCAATTGCACAATTTGTGTCAGTCACCGTTAGTGGCATGTTGAACATCTTCTCGGCATCAAACTGTATTTTTTCTAGGTTCGCCTTCTCCGGATGAGGCGAAGTAAAGATTTGAAGTGGAGTCTGTCCAAAATTATGGATCACAGATACAATAACAGATTTTTCGTGTTCGTCAGTTATAGTATCCAGGTCTGCAGATCCCTGGTAACTCAAATGGTGAAAAACATTCAACTCAGCTATGGCATTCTTGCCTCTTTGTTTGAAACCAAACACTAGATCAATCCATTTGTGCAAATGTCGTGAAACATACTCACTTTCCAATGCCTCTCTCATTTTTTCAACAAACAAGCTGGGGCTATCTTTGGCCCAAGGAGGAAGTACAACATCGCACACTTTACTGCCGTCTTGCAAATTACCCAACTCAAAATTGTTTGAATTGATGAGGAAATCAGGCAAGTAATAGAACTCTGGAATCAGCTCTCTAACATCAGAGCTGTTGTCCTTGGACGCACTACTCCAAGTCTTCGCTATGGAGTTAAACAGTCGGTCAGCATGGTCAAACTTTCCTCCCTGTAACAGCAAGTACGACTGTACAAACGGCTGTAGCCGGATAAGGTAAGAAGTAACAATCATAGCAGACGAATAGTGGGTGCCATAGTGGAAGGGTGGCGTATCGGGCGACATTTCTGCTGAAGCTTCGTATCTTTCTTGAAATTGTTTTGCCCTCTTCTCAGTTTGCCCTCCCATTGGCTTGCTCAAGTCTCTGAATGTCGCTGGGTTAGTGAGATCCAAGTTTTCGCTCTCATAGTCAGCTATCACAAATGGAAACACTGGATACTGAGTGAGATCGTTGAATGTCCGCCCCGCTATGGTGTTTACAAGGATCAAATAGTAGAAATTCGACAACTCGCCTCTTCTCCACTTTTTTGTAATGGTTGAAAATGCTGCGTTTGGCGTAGACGCTGATGTGGTGGCAGTCGATGCTAACACGCTGAATATCTTAGATCCAAATGGAGAAGATGGCTTGGATATAAATGTGGTTGGCTTTTTTGAAGCTGCATGTTGAGAAGCCATTTTTAAGGCCTCTTCCAGATCTTCATCAGAGTACACAGCTTCTATCTTAGAAGATAATTGACCAAACAAAGAGTCTCTTGCAGACTTGGATAAGCAGGTTATCAATAGACTGGTACCATTCATAAAAAACAATTCAATGGCGACATCCCTCAGTAAGAAATTTCTTTTGGAGATGGAAACAAGTTGCTTCAACTCCCAGTTGAAAGTTGCATGCGTGTGGATCTTGGTTTTTTGCTTGCCATTTCCCGAAATAACCTTCACATAAGGATCACGCTCATTCTCTGGTGCCTCATCAATGTCAACAATCTCACTCCCCGTGGTTATAAAGTAATTTTCAGTTATGTATAATTGATAAAGACCAACAATCAAAATAGATTCCACTGTTTCCAACCCTATTATTTGGGTCACATTCAATATATGCACAATCTTATCACCAACGAATAAGTTTCTCAGAATTTTCCTATTCTTATCCTCCTGACTGACATCAAAGTCCACACTAGGCTGGTCAGGCAATAACAATAGCTCAAGATGTTCCTCGTCAGTTTCAACATTTGATTCAGATTTCACGTGAGTGGAAGGAGACAGGCCATCCGTCGGAATATTATTTGACTCCGTCAGATCCACCTCGCTGATCACTCTTTTCCTCATTCTATAAGGGCCTTCGGTAAAATCTAGTAGCCAGCGCAGCTTGAAACCTTCGATGGTCGACCCATTTTTGACAGAGCTGTACATTGATATGAAGTAATTGAGATCATCCTTATCGTCTTGAATATGCCTATTGAACTTTTTCGTCTCTGACTTCACGATGGCCGCTATCAAAGGGGTCACATCCTTCTTGTAAAGGCCATCAATCTTCTCTGTGTATTCATCATACTGCTTCTGTATTAACTCTTGAATTGCATGCCGCTTGCTTTGTCGGTTCTCCAGCTTTCCTAGAACTTCTAGTCCGTAGTTGAATCTCCTACTGAGAGCTGACTTTATGTCTGAGTCTGCATATAGCTGTGATTTGATGCTCTCATCATCCATCACCAGCATTTCTTGAAACATATCAACAAGCTTTAAGTTTATCTTCGAGTCCTTTGAAAGGGCTAAACCAATGGCAGATAGATCAGAATTGCCCATTGCAAACATCCTCATACAGTTGGCAGCTAAAGAAGAGATGTCTGGATCTAGAATCATCAAATTTTTGAATAACAAAGAAATCAAAGTGACAAGACTTTCTTTACTAAGAGACTTCATTATAAGCTCGTAGTGAATCATAAACGTTGAACAGCAAAACTTGATCGTCTCCGCCGAATGAGTAGGTCTTAGGATCTCATTTTCCGTGCTTCTTGTGAAAAGCTGCAAGTATGCGCTGTCAAACTCTTTTTTGCAGGCCCTGTAAGATGAATGTGACTTAAGAGACGTATTAGACAATTCAACTTGCAGTAATATCATGCTGACAGTCTCCAAAGCTAAAATATAGTCAGGATCTTCAAATATATACAAGTTCCTTGTTTCTAAATGGTTACTGAGAAACTTCAAAACAGAGGTGCCAAACTTGGTATCTTTGAGGAGCTCGGGGAACAATCCTTCAAGCTGTTTGAAATTTTGCAACATGCTGGGAGTGACCACAATCGAAAAACTCACGGAAGACTGCAGGTATAAACTCTCCATGAACGAGATAAACTTTGGCCGATTGGTGTCTTGCGCATCGAAAAGCCTTCCAAGGAATATACCTCCAATGAACTCATTGTAGCCCAAGCTGATTTCTTCAAAGTTATGCAGTTTGCTTGATATAGCCAGTTCCTTCAACTGCAGGCATATCAACATCAAATCCTGTAGCCATTTGATATCCGATGTGAAATATGATTTCAAAGAGTCAATGCTATCATAGGATATACGCAACGAGTTTAAAAAGGAGTTCAATAGAGCAAGTGCATTCAAGCATGTTTCATCCTCCTGGCTATATGTGGAAGACAAAATGGCCTCTTTCAACGTGGAAATGGCAAACTTTATGACATTATTAATGATGAGCAAAAATTCCGGCATTATCAAGGTCAATCTGGAACCTTTAGTCGAAAGTTTTTCGACCCAACTTCCCAAATCATGTCCAAAATCACTGGCGTACGATATTCCAAATACAGCACTAAAGAGGATGCTAACGACTTCGGTGTCGCTCCAGGAGTTTTTCAAAGCGCTTGACAAGACACTCAAACCAACAGTATCTATGAAGGACCTGTAGTTTTTAGCGCCCGACGAGGTGAGAACCTTGATGAGCAATCTCAACGCTAGTTTAATAACCTTGGAATTCTGATCGTCAAACAGTAGCAGGATCCACCTGATCGATATACACTTCAAGATCTTCTTGTATATGTGGACACTCATGCTTCCACTGGATTCACAGATCAACAGCACCAATATATCCAATGCGGTTATACCGCATTGCCTCTGTAACTCTGATTTTTTTTCCTTTTTGTTCAATGCATAAACGATATACAGCGATAATGCCTTCATTGCCTCTGGAGTTGGATTTGACTTGATCAAGATCAACAATGAATCATGTAAAATTGGTAGTATGTCAGAGTCAAAATGTCCATACTTCAAAGCCTGTATGAATCTCTTAATGATGCGCATGTTGACTAGTTCTTTGATGTTGTAGGTGTGATACTTGCTATCCTGACCAAAGACGGTGAATTGGAAAAGTACAAACTTGAAGGTGTCTCTCGTAGAGGTAACTACACTTCCATTGACCACATTTGGCTTCCATATTTCAAAGTCCACAATCAACGACTTATAAGCGATAGGATTGACAAGAATGGAATCAATGGGTGAATGGTGATTGTATCCAACAAACTTCAAGATGGAATCGAGCACTTCCAGCCTCACTAACGGTTTTTTGGTCTTCAAAATTGTAGCAAGGATGTCATAGCCTGCCTTTGATTCAAATTCTTCCAATGACCGGGTGTCATTTAGCAAGACGCTAAATAGGAAATCAAGCGCTCTTACAAGTGATTCTGTAGTTTTTGATATTTCAACCTGTCTCAACGGTATATAGAATCCTCCAATTGAGTACAATGTTCTCAGTAGAGGCACTGGGTCCCAAAGAATCACGGTGTTGGCATCTATTTTCGAACTGCTACTTCTTGATCCTGCATTGGAAAGAGTCATGCTACCATTGGTGTGCTCAACTGAGGACGAGTGGTAGTTGAGACTGATGGAACTGAGCAGTAGATTCGCCCTTCTGATGTTGATAGAGCCGTCGTTAGATTTTTGTAAATGTGACGCTTGGGGATCTTTGTAGCTATAACTCTCTATAGTCTCCTGAAGTTTCAAAGACATTTGCAATTTCGAATTATGGCCAACAAACCGCAACAGATTCTTATCCTGGAAGTTTTCAGAATAAGAGGGCCCTAGGTAATACGACATCAAAAGCCATTCAAGGCTCGGCACTGTGCTCAAGAGCATCAAGCTGACAAACTCAGGAAGTATGTCATCAGCTTTCGAAGGACCATATAATGAGAGACTGGCCTTAGCATGCCTCCTTCCATTCACCTGTGACGAGTTCTTGCCCTGGAAAAGAGACGATGAGGATATCTCTCCATGAAGTTGTGCAAAGGGGTAGTTCGTTTCCACAGATTGAATATACTCCCCATTGACGAACAAGTCCACCGTTGAACTTTTTCTACTCTCATACTTATGAACAAAAGCAAAATTGTAGAGCATTCCCGGTTCAAAGGTAAATCCCTCAAAGATTTGCGACTCAAAATACCTGCTCGTTAGGTTCATCGTTTCAACGACGAGCTTACAGTCGGATATGCTGTACTGAAGAATAGGAGTGCCTTGTTCGTTCGACATACCTATGAGTCGCGATCCACTAGACGGACTCGTGGCAAAATTCATTGTCTCGGAGTTTACCCTAAGCCAAGACTGGATGGTAAAACCCTGGGTTATATATTCCAATGTCAATGGCTCAAACCTAATCTCTGACTCGCATTGGAGAATCAACGCCCGTTGGGTATCCGGGTACGATAGAAAGGCCTCCGAGAGCAACTCCAGCACTCTTTCGTCTTTGAGACTACTTTTGTAAAGGAGAGTAAGCTGTTTGACAGTCAAGCCTAGCTCAATCAGTGACAAGAGCAGGTTCTCTGTCAGTTTATCAGATGATTCAAGGGTTTTCTCGATAAGGAGTTGAAGTAAGTCGTGGGAGTATAGCCGTTGTTTGTTGATCTTGGATATCAGAGTTAGATGATATATAAACTCAATCACAAACCTGTTGAATGGCTCCTCCAATTGAGCCGTGAGCGACTTAAATATGTTGAATAACTTGGTGGTGCATCCAGCGTCTATGAGAATCATGGTATCGGTATTTTCCAGGAAGTTGATTATTGAGGAGGAGTAATGTTCACCAGCAATGGCACCACTCAATAGTTCAATGATTGCATCGTGGTTCTGCGTCTGTGAGAGGCATTCACCCAGTCGCTGTTGGATTGAGACCTGTTCGGATGGCATCAATTGGTGGACAGATGGGTCATATATGGGTAAACGTCAAAGCAGTCTCTGCTGCAGGTTTCACTTCTGACTATGGTGAGTCTGGTAACTTTCTGGTAGTGGTAAGCTTATCTTCGATGAAGAAGGGCTTCCTTTATCCTCGGATGACCGTCAGATCAAACGTCAACCTAGGAACTAGTTGTCTTTCTTTCCCTCGTTCAAGTTGTAGAATGAAGGATCTTGCTTTGGATAGAACAGGAAGTGATAAAAATATATCGCGTGACTTTGCATCACGTGCTCAAAACCCCTTTTAAAACTTTTTGTGCGAGCTCTTGTCTTGTCAGTTCTTGTCACAGTGTGTGGTGGGCGACCGTCCCTTTTGTCTCCCCCAGTTGAGGGAGGGGCCGACACAAAGATACACAACTTTCCTCCGCTTACAAGAGAAAGAAGAGAGGAAAGTCCTTGTCCCCGAGAGAGATCGCCATCAGCACCAATTCATATACATCTGAAAGCCCCTTTGTTTATCATTGTCCTCAGGGGTTCAATCAAGTCAGTACACTGATCGATTAAAGTGATTCATTTTTCCCCTCCTCATCAGGCGTTGCCCAACCAAGAGTCTCTCCCTTGCCCTCTAGGATCTCATTCAGCACCTTCTTTCCCACCGATCAAACATGAACAACATACAAGCAGATGTCAGTTTGACAGCTGCCTCTTACCCTATTGACCAGCGGGTGCCACTAGCATCGGTGCCACAAGCGCAAGATGGGGAATATCCCCAGGATTATGAAATCAAAGACTCAGATGAGCTGGATACAGCGGCCCCTACACACCTGGAAGACTTTACAACGACGAAATCAGATGACACCAGCGAGGATGTTGATGATGATGATGATGATTGTGACAGCGTGGATGACGGCAATTACCATCATGATAATGGAAGCCTCGACCCAAACAATATTTCCGACTACGAACTGTTAATTTACAGAAGGGCTAAGTTTGAGCAGGCACAAAATGAAGCCCACTCTAGTCTACACGAAGGCGACAAGTTTTATGCCATCCCCAAGCAATGGCAACACAACTTCTTGGACTGTCACTATCATGAGGGTGATATTGATATCCACGAAGGTCACATTGGCGAAATACACACTGATATCTTACTCGATTCCACAGGACTGCAAGTAAATCTGCCGCTATGCAGCTTCGTCTCCGAGAATGCCTTTGCATTTTTATGCCAATGGTATGGTCTAGCAGAGGATAACGATCCTATAGAGAGGGAAATAATAAAGGATCCAAACACGGGCGAATTAATGGTCGAGACAATGCCTTTGTACATCATCCCCCATATGCTCTGTGGAACACCCGAGACAATCAACCGATACCGACTTGCCGATGCAAAACCCTTTTTAATATCCTCAAGGAGTTCTGCGAAGGCTTTAAAAGATATCATGAAGAGGGCTTTTGACATCCCACGAGGAATGACCAGAATTTGGAAAGTGGCATCAAACCTTGACGAAATACCAACGATTTTGACGCCGCACTCGTTGAACATCATTACTGCAAAGACGTTGATCCCAGCGGGAAAGAAACTTGGGCTGTTGACGCTGAGGGAAAAGAAGGTGCACAGCGGTGACATTTTGATCGAAATTCAACAGGATGACCTCTCATTCTTAATGGACACAGCATCGACGTTAGTTCCTGGAAACGGACTTGTGGGATTGAACAATCTGGGAAACACCTGCTATATGAACTCTGCTTTGCAATGCTTGGTCCATGTCCCAGAGTTGGCCAATTACTTCATGTACGATTACTATGAAAAGGAACTCAACACCGAGAACCCATTGGGCAACAATGGTAAGGTTGCGTTGGTCTTTGGTGGTTTAATAAAAAGTCTGTACGACCAGCGGATTATTGGAAACTCAAGCTCGTTTGCCCCTAGAGACTTTAAATACACCATCGGATACTTCAACAATATGTTTTCAGGCTACCAACAGCAAGACTCTCAAGAACTTCTTGCATTCTTATTAGATGGTCTCCATGAAGATTTGAACAGGATCTTGCAAAAACCCTACGTTGAGAAGCCAGAGTTGGAAGGTGATAAAGTGAACGACCCAAAGGAGGTTAGAAAGTTGGCCGATGCATACTGGGAAGCACACAAGAAGAGAAACAGCTCAGTCATCATGGACTTGTTTGTTGGACTCTACAAATCAACTTTGATTTGTCCTGAGTGTGACAAGGTTAGCATAACGTTTGATCCTTATAATGATTTGACATTACCATTACCAATTAGCCGAAAGTGGACTGGTAAAATCAAGATTCTCTTTGAAGAGGGTCTTCCACGGTTGTTCGAAGTTGAGCTTCCCAAGAGCTCCACGTTTGCAGACCTGAAAGCTTACGTTTCGGCCAAACTGAACGTTCCAATGAACGAGCTCATTGCGGTAGAGATCTTTAAGTCACAGGTTTACAAGAATTTTGAAGAGAAAGACTCTGACTCCAGCTATCTTCCAATTTCAGACTCGATCAGTTCAGGCGACGATATCTGGTTTTACCAAATAAACCACAGGCCTGGAGATCTAGTTGTCCCCGTCTTCAGTACTCTTGTCGGTGACAAGCACTATAACATGACCAAGCCGTTTGGTATTCCTTTCTTTATCACCGTCTCAGAGGAGGAAAGGTGTTCTTTTGGCCTAATCAGAGAAAAACTGGAAAGAAGGTACAGCCAGCTTTCAACGTACAACTACTTTCAACAAATAAGATCAAAGTCTAAGGATAAACACAATATTGATGATTTCCCGTTCCTGAAGAAGAAGGGCACTCAAGATTGCATCAATGACTGGGAACCAAAGACGGATAATGACAACGATGACCTGCAGTCACAAATCTCGTTGGCAAATCCAGATTTACCTGGAAACTATGCGTTCAGCCTCAAACTGTTCGATTCATCAAGGGAATCCAAAAAAGGACATGGTAAACGTTCACGTGTGCTATTCGGAGATTATAGGTACCACCATCAGCCTTACAGAATGCAAAATTCGGGTGATGGGGACGAAGAAGATGATGAGGATGATTCATTGTGGATACCTCAAACCAACGATAACTTCAAAAATCTACCGTATCTGCTGGATACGGTGAGCTCAAAAAAGAGAGAGTTTTACACGTATCAGGGATTAGCAACATCTGATGAATCAGTAGAGCAGCAGGTTGACGAGGCTATGAATGCAGAGGGGGCGCTGGATGTTAAAACTACAGTTTCCAACAGTGAAAGCGAGGAGTCAAAGCACATTGACAAATGGGAATTATTGAGCCAGCCAAGTACAGTGGCTCCAAACGGCCTAGGGTCCGACTTTGTTGATATCGGCAAGGAGAACTATCTATCTCGTCCTTTGATGGAAATGGACTTCAAAAGTTCCCCCCCTCGTCATGGTGACTTGAGTACTTCGAGTTCTGCACAAGCAGTCAACAATGTCGATACAAAACTAGAAGAGTCATATCCATTTGTCAACTTGAATCATCATGCCAACGGACTTGATCCATCTGAGAGTAAGAAACCAGCAAAAGATAAGGAAGAGGATTCAAATGAAGACGAGGCTGATGAAGACGAGCTTTACAGCAAGCCTTTGATCGAGGAGAAGAATGCCATAGTGTGCGAATGGGACCAGCAGCTATTTAATACGTTCTTCACCGGTATCGAGGACGAGGGTGAGGGTGGTAAGGAGACATGGTCCAGCCCTGAAGTTTTACCCAACCAAGAGATGGAGGAAAATAGGCGGAAGCTTGCCGAGAGTGCCAAAAGATGCATCACGTTGTACGACTGCATGGAAATGTTCTGCACTCCTGAGATTTTAGGCGAGAATGATCTTTGGTATTGTCCTAACTGTAAAGAGCACAGGCAAGCAACCAAGAAGATTGAGCTTTGGTCTGCCCCTGACATATTGACGATTCATTTGAAGCGATTTGAAAACACAAAGAGTTTTAGTGATAAGATTGATGCCGTTGTTGAATTCCCAATTGAAGGTTTGGACCTGAATAGGTATGTCGTTGGCGAAAAGGGAGAAACACTAGTGTATGATCTATTTGGGGTGGACAATCATTATGGTGGTCTAGGTGGTGGTCATTACACCGCTTATGTGAAGAATTTTGTTGATGGTAGGTGGTACTACTTTGATGATTCCAGGGTTAGTCCTGCAAACCCTAATGACTCTATTAAAGGTTCTGCATATTTGTTGTTTTACAGAAGAAGGTCGGAGCGTCCACTTGGAGGTGAATTTTTCGAAAGAATGTTTTCTGAAATCAAGAGGGAGAGGGAAAAAAACGAGAATCCCGAAGTTGATGCTGAAATGGCCGTTCATGGATCTGCAGATGATACAGGAGACTCTTCGGTTGCTCTGGTTCAAAGTTCTAGCTTCATGATGGAGATGGCCAAGCCAATGATGGCTGATAGCAGCTCTGACCTATTGACCGATCAGGTGCAGGATGTCGATACTCTTGGTGATGAAGCAGTTGCAAATGGGAATATCTCGTCCAGTATCCCTAGTGACAAGATCAAGAGGCGAAAGATGATGCTGATGAAGAATAACATTGTTGATTCGAACGTTGGGTCTCCAATGAGCGATAACGATGACAACGTGTCAACATACAGTGGTTCTGCTCTGGCGCCAGCTCACTGTAGGTCTCCAAGTCATGATGATGTTCACTCTGATGTTGCAGAGCACGACTAGAGTTTGTTTGTTTGGCTTTGGCCTCAATGTCCGTGTATCATTGGTTTACGCCCTATTAATGATTTATACCAATATCAATAGTAATATATTTACACATATTCAAGAATGGTAGCTTTTTGAAAATAGAGGAATGGGAGTGGGGTGCAAACTTACTTACCCACAGCAGTATAAATTTTTCATGCATAAGTATGTATTTTTTTTTCAGAGCAAAAAGACATTTAATAAGGAGACACCATTCTATTTCAAACTAATATATTTATCATTATAAATGAGACAGAACTTAAAGAATTCGGTGTGAAACCAGAAACCAAAATCATGACAGATCAAGACTCGACAATCTCAACGAAACTCCATGCCGTGCATTTCCCACCGGACATCCTGGCACGTATAGCACCCGATGTCTCGCTTCAAAAACACCTCCAAATAAACCTTCGTCCATCCCTTCGTAAATTTGAAGAGTTCAAACCAATTACAATCTCATCAGCAGGAACAGGAAGGTTTGAATCTCCAGAGAACAAAGGCATCATAATTGGTTCCTCCATAGTGAGATCCAACTCCACCAATGTGATATGTACCATATCTGCAGGAATAGTTGAGGATTCAGCAGAGATGGTCAACGACTACAGGCTTCGACTAGACCACGACATCATCACGTCTTCGTCCGAGTACGGATCGACGAAGGATACGACAAGTGCTTCAGTTTATACAACGGTTGAGATATTCAAGGGAAGATCAGGACCACCGACGGAGGAAGAAACGGTTGTATCTCAAAAGTTATACGAGGTGATCCTTCACTCTGGTCTAATTCCAACCGACTCGTTAAGTATCGACCTAGCTTTGAAAACTTTGGATCCAAGCACGGGAAAAGTGAGGTTAATCCATCAGTCTGAAAACACACTGTCAAACGATGATGGTTTGATGCTCGGTGGGTTGAAGAAGAAGTTTTCGTTTGTGTTGTATGCTAACATTCAGGTGTTTTCACGTACTGGACCGCTCTATGACGTTTGTCATGCTGCGCTTGTGAGTGCTTTGAAGAGGACCAAGTTGCCTCTCGTGTACGTTGATGACAAGGCTGTCGATTTCGAAGATGATGAGGAAGAGGAGGAGGATGTAGTGACTGGTGGTGCTCGGTTTGGCAGGAATGGAAGAGGTGGAAATCCCGTGGAGAACGATTATAGGCTGATGTGTGATCCTATTGTTTGTAACGATCTTGCTATTGATTTGCAAAGGATAGGACTGGGGAGTACGTTTGGTGTTGTTGATATTGATGCAAGCGGAGAGAGTGAGAAGGATGGTGATGAAGATATGGAGGTAGGTGGTACGAAGCAGAGTAGGTCAATTTTATTGGCTGATTTGGAAGGTGAGGCTGAAGAGGAGATAATGAAGAGAATTACTGTTGTTTCTGGTGCTGATGGCAATTTGACAAACGTTTCCATCTCCAGTGGTGAAGGAAACAGGATCACTAAGGAGATCATTGAAAGGGCGATAGGTTTATCCAAGAGACGTGCTGCTGATCTAGTGAAGAAACTTTGAAGATGGGGTCAAATTGTGTAAATTATATATGTTGTTAATTTTTTGATGGAGGTATAAATAGAGAGTTTGTGGAGAAATAATGTGAGAAGAAAAAAAGCAAGCTCAGAAAGGATAAGCAGGTATAAATAAGAGAGTACAGGAAAAACAATACAGAATACATACATAAAGAGGGGGTATCATCAGCAGCAGCATCAGCAATGGAGGATGGAAAGTTGGATAGAAAGTTGAATGGAAGATTGGAGATTAGACTATGGGGCAGTCTAATATGAAGAGGTGTATAATGAGGGAGAAACTTCAGTGAGTGGAAAACACACACACACACATACGTCTCTCAAACTTTTCTAGGGAAACGCTTTCTGGCAGAAGGAATAGGAGATCCTGTGTTTGAATCGTAGTTGGATTGCAAGGTTTGTCTGTCCAACAAGACGTATTCGTTCACCTTTGCAGCAACACCACCTCTAACCCTTTGAACAACCTTTGCCTTCTTTGTTGATTTCTTCTTATAAACCTCGATGTAAAAGGCAATGAATAGGACAAGGTATGATGAAATGATGGCACATCCACTAACGGTTGCAAGTGTTGTACCTGCGCAGTCACCACAGTGTGGTAAAGAAGGAGCAAAATTAGAGACAATCTTTTGATACGTTGCAAAATAGATGAAGGACAAATCTAGGATGAACTGAACGATTTGGAATCTGGTGACCCATTCTTTCCACCAAACTCTGATTCCTCTTGCTGCCAAGAAGTAATACCAGTACATGACGATATGAACCCACAAGTTTAGAGCGATTGGAACCCAAGAGATAGAGGTGATACCGATCAACTGGGTGTAGCATAGCAACGCGGTTGCACCGTGATGGTAGGTATGCAAAAAGGTTAATTTCTTCTGCTTGACGACTAAGAACAAGGTATCGATAAACTCTGTGAATTTGGTCAAGTAGTTGAGGTAGTATAGGCAAACCATTGGTTGGGTCCAAGCACCTTCATCACAGATGGCATAGTATAAACCATGACGATAGATCATTGGAACCAACTGTTCAACCATGAGTATGAGCAATGTGGATGATAGACAAGTGAGGAACAAGTTGTGGATTTGAAAGAGACCGTTCAAAACCAATGGTTTAACGTTGAACTTTCTAAGTAGAGCCCTACCACCAAAGATGATTGTGTAGTAAGTTGCAATGGCTGTAAAGACAGGGATTGGGGTTGAGAAGAACGTTTCACCTTCGATGAATTCAAACTTGCTTGGAACAAAGTTTCCTTGGGATGCCTTTGAAACGAGTTTGTCAAAGTATGAGAACAACGAGATACCGAATGGTGCATTGACCGTTGGATGAGGTAGTGAAGAAACGATTGTAGACATTGGTTTGGAGTTATGGAGAGTAAAATGAGTGGGAATGAGAGTGAGAGTGGGAGTGGGAGTGTGGAGAGAGATCAAACGAAAAGGAAGGAGTGGCTAAAGGTCAGTGCGATGGGAAGAGGGTATTTCTTATAGGAATGAATGAGTGTGGTTGCAGGTTGATCTGATGAACTTAACTGAACTAAACAGAAACAGAAACAGAAACAAAGACAGATTGAACGGTAAGAAGAAGTGTGAATAGTTATGTTCTGATGAATGCCAACAGAACCTTACAACTGGGTAGAATGGGTGGGGCTGTTTACTAAGCGAGTGTGTGTATGTGTGTGTCTCTATGCTCTATGCCAACGCCAACACGGTTGAGTAAGTAAGTAAGTAAGTGAATAAATAAGTAATTTAAGTACGTATGTTGGAATGATTCCCAGCAAATCCAATGACGAAACATAAACAATAAACAATCATAACAACAATCAATGAAGTAAAGCAGTAGTTTGTTGAAGTGAAAAATTGAAAAGAAAAAAAAACACGTCAAGGCTCGTGGTGGAATTTTAAAGGAGTGGGGGAGGGGCACACGGACCCGCCCGGCAGAGGATGACTCTCCAAAATAAGATTTGCAGCCATTTTTTGATTGCTCAGGCACGTGAAAAAAAGTTTACTTTGAAAATGATAAGTCAGTCACGTGGTGTTGTGATCACGTGACTGAATTGTACCGTTTTCACCTTCTCTCTTTCAGAAACCATGCTTTACACCACCCTTGAATTCGGGGTGAGACCCGTCATGCCAAACCAGATGATTGATTCCCTTTCCGAAGATGATTCTATTTCGGCGGCGCTTTGCTACACGATCCATCATCACATCCTTCTTCGAGTCTCTCGCCATGGCTGAAAAAGTCGGCAGTTGGATGCGAGGGGGACGACGGTCTTGCCGTTGGGAAATTACTTACCCTGCACCGGAAGTTCCCCGCTATCGGGTTGTTACAGGGCCGTTGCTGTTCCCGATATACAACGAACGCATAACATCCCGCAACGTCGGATTAATTGCCTAAAATGTACTCTTCCGGAGCGGAAAGACCTGATTAAACCTCTCAAGAGAGAGAGCGAGGCATATATAGTTTATAATCCCATGGATGGATCTTCAGGTTCTTGCTGATAAACACACGATAACAGCTTTGGATTATTAGCCTTATCCTTAGACTTAGGATACCGTTTCTTATAATTCACATCATGCCATTCTTTCAGCCATCAGGCCAAGCAAGTGTTTGAAAATTGTATATATAGACAGCAGAAAAGCCCTGTTTGAATCATCAACGCAACTCCATCTTCTCATTGATCAACAATAACAACACAATGTCTTACAATAAGAACACACCAATCATCATTGTCGGTGCCGGTGTCTTTGGTTTATCTAACGCCTTACACCTGGCAGACAACGGTTACAAGAATATCACCGTCTTTGACAGACTAGACTTTGACTCCAACAACTACACCTTTTTAAAAGGTGCAGATACAGCCTCGGCAGATATCAACAAGGTCTTTAGGGCGCAATATGCAGAAAAAAAACACTATCAAGACCTAGCTTTCAGAGCTTTTGAAATCTGGCAAAGATGGGATCGTGAATTACAACTCGTTCCCGATGAAGAGGCCGAAAAGTATAGCGATTTGAAAATTCTAGACATGTGCGGCATGTTAAAGCTGGATGATCATCTAGGTTGGGAAACTCAGGCAAGCATCAGTAACTTTGACAAGGAAGGCTTGTTACCTTTAAGGTACGACATCAACAATCCAAATGATGTCAAGAGGGCCAATGCATGTGGCCTAGGACACAAGTTACACATCGTTGATTCGTTGAGAGACAAGTTCCCAACTGTTGAAGGTGCACTAGATACAACTTCTGGCGTTCTATATGCTTCAAGGGCCTGTCAATATGCAAAGTACCTATGCACAAAGATGGGTGTCAAGTTTATCCTTGGTGATGCAAAAGGTACCTTTGAAGAATTCCTGTACAAGGATTTGACAAAGAGAACAACCATTGGTGGAATCAAAACCAAGGATGGTATCTCCCATTTCGCAGATCTTGTTGTTGTGAGTTGTGGCCCTTGGTCAACCTTAATCGTTCCAGAACTGGACGGAATGAACGAAGGTGCTTCGGGAAACATCCTCACTTTTAAGATTCCTGAACATCGTAAGGATCTTCGCATGAAGTACAACTCCAAAAATTTCCCTGTTTTTGCCTGGAAGACAGGACATTCAAGAGAGAAGGATTACCTTGCTGGTCTATTCATGTTCCCACTGATGGAACCTGAAGGTTATATGAAAATCATCATTAGACAGACTAAATATATCAACCCGGTCAAATTGGAAGATGGAAGGGTTGTCTCAATCCCAAAGACATCCAATGACAAGCCAGCAACATCGAGATTGACTAAGCATATTGTGACTCAGGTTAACGACTGGATAAAGGTTTTCTTTCCTGATTTGTACGAGGCAAATCTGGTGTATGAGAGTAAACTGTTATGGTACACCGACACGATAGATAACAATTACATCTATGACTTTGTTCCAAATAAAAAAGGACTCTTTGTCGCTTGTGGTGGATCGGGCCATGCTTTCAAGATGCTTCCTGTCTTGGGTCAATTTTTAGTTGACAAGATTGAAGGTCGTGAAAACTTCTACACCAAGTTGTTCAAGTGGAGAGAAATCACCGGTAAGGAGAAAGATCCAAATGGTTTGAGAGAAGGTTTGAAGACAAAGAGAAACTACAACCACCAAGTGTTGGCGAGTGATGAAGACTACAGGATTGGTCGCAAGACTGGATCACATTTGTAGTGGATCTTTTAAAGACTGAGCTATTATTGAAAAACCAATAAATGTATCGAAGAAAACCGTAAGTATGAATAAATCAAAGCTTAGGATCTACTCCCCTATGACAAAAAATTAGTTGTGAAAAACAGCATAATTGAAGTACTACAAACATCGTATTTCAAATTTGATCAAGAATATTAAAAATTTTGAAAAATCTAACGACAAATTTTACCTCTAATTACAAATTTTCTCAAAATCCACAAAGATTCTACATTAACCGTAGCCCACTATAGACTAATAATGTTTGATTTCTTGCTTTTATATCCAAACTTTGCAAAGACGAGAGGAATTGGCAAGGTGGAAGCTGTTTTCCAGATTCAGCCATCACTTCGCTGGTGTATTTAGGCTGAAAGAATAATAGCACCTTGCTGCTGCTGCCTACACTACAGTAGAAACTGACACAGCCTTTTATTACGTTATCACCTCTTAATATTTTTCACCGCTAAAGGAAGTAATTCGTGTTATTTACATTTCTAAGGGAAGGAAGGTGGTGCTGGTGGTGATGAATGAATGAATGAATGAAGAGTGATAAGGAAGAAAGGAAGAAAGGTACATGCCAGTCAGCCTACTAGAGAGCTCTACCTCGCTTGAACAACATACTCCTATCAAGAAATCCATATACAGAGAAGCTAACTCATATATACCTATTTTTCAAACCTAACGGTATCACATCGGAGGCAGCATACTGTGACACATCGATTCCCTCCGCCCCCAACTACAGAAGACCTACTACATTTTTGACATATATCGTATCAGCTATCACTCAATTGAACGCAACATCTATACAACAACAGAAATGGGTTTTGAAAACGTAATAGAACTATCCCCATCGTTCCTCTCACTCCCGACTTTACTCATATCGATAACTTTGACAAACAACCTCTACAATCCCAATGCCCTAGATGCCGATTCCTCAACTGCTTCATTCAAGGACAAGTACTCGATACCAATCTTACAGTCGTTCTTCCTCTCCTCTGTGTCATTGTTCATAGTTGCATTGATGATAAGGTTGGGGGCCATGAGTAAGAGAGTGGGTGGCAATAAGGCGAGCCCCAACCAATCTTTGAATAGATCCAAACTGACAACCACAAGGTCCAACATAGTGATCTGGACCTCTTTGAGTCTGCTGTTTTTGGCCGATCACTTAATTTCACCAACGAGACTGCTGAATTTGCTCGTTGTGTTTCTACTCATAAATGATGCCAAGAGCAGTCGAGTCCCCGTGGCTTTGGAACAGGAGTACCTTACAGGGAGTCATCCTTTCCTAACTCTGTTCAAAAGGTACCAGATTGTTGTGATATACAGCGTATCCTTCATTTACGATGTCATAGTATCCCACGTTATGAATGGGAGAGCTCAGACATCCGTTATCGCTGGCTACTTACTCTTGCTCGTGCCCATCACGGTATTTTTGAATCCTCTGTCATTGGAAAGCGTCAACCAACATATCGATCATCCTGACTTGAAATTGTCGATAATTTTCATCTTTGTGTCGTTGTTGGTGCTAATTGGTTACAAGTTTGAAGATTTCAACTTTAAGATGCTGCTTGTCAGCATAGGCTCTCTGTCAATTCTAACCTGCAGCCAACTTGAACTGAATGGTGGCTCTCCACCAAGTCGAAATCCCAATCAGTTTTTCAACAAGAGTTTGTTCATGAAAGGTTACAAGACGAATCTGTTTATACTGAACTTTATTGTTGTTGTCATCTATTACATCAGTTCAAACAGCGATTTAAATTTACAAGGTAAGGATATCACCAAGTTTGTCGACAAACTGTTCAAAAGAAACATACTTGATGCAATCTTGAACGTATCACTAATCTTTACAATTATTCCATCTACAAAGCATATGGGAGATTTGCCAGAGAAGCCTAGTGAAGTTACCAAGATGAACAGTAGCGAGAAGTTGCATCCAAACTCCACGTTCCTATCGTTGCTAGTCCAACTATTCAACTCTCAAGAGACAAGATCGATTTTCAATTTTCTTCTTTTGAACATCTCCTTCATGTTTATTCAGCTACTCTACTCGTTTAGATCCAAATCGTTGAGTTTATTGAGTGATTCTCTTCACATGTTACTTGACTGTACATCGTTGCTACTTGGCTTGCTAACATCATTGATATCAAAGAACAACACCGAGAATCCAAGCAAAGAGTATCCTTTTGGATTGGCAAGGATTGAGACACTAGCGGGTTTCACAAATGGATCTTTACTTCTAGGAATCGTGTTTGGAATCTTCAACGAGGCATCTCAGAGGCTGTTCAACCCTGTGGATTTAGAAAGAACAGACGAGTTGTTGATTGTCAGTGTGCTTGGTTTGGCCGTCAATCTCGTTGGTATTTTTGCATTCAACCATGGTCATGAACATGGTGGACATTCGCATGGTCATTCACATGGACACTCCCATTCTCATTCTCATGCTCATTCGCAACCTACAGTTGAGATCAGTAAGTCTCATTCCCATTCCCACAGTCACACCGAAGACAAAAAACATCACTCACCTAGCGATGATGATCCCATCTGCAAAGATGAAGATGAACATAGCTGCGAGGATGAAACATCAACGTTGAATGACAACATGCAAGGAATCTTCTTACACATCATGGCGGACACGCTAGGCTCAGTTGGAGTCATAGTGTCAACCTTGGTTATCAGATACACCGGATTAACCATCTTTGACCCACTTGCATCCATCTTCATTGCCCTTCTAGTGTTGTTTTCCTCGTTACCTTTGCTCAAATCCTCCTCATCCAACCTCTTACTCTCCTTGGAGGACAACAGTGAGTCAAAGTTGAAAGAGTTGTTGAAGGATGTCTTGAAAGTCAACGGTGTTAAGTCATACACCACCCCTAGGTTTTGGCCAGTTGGTGATTCCACTTCGAATCTGATTGGATATATTCACGTGCAGTACTTCAGGACGGAGAATTCGTTGATCATACGGAGTAAGATCGATAGGATTTTCAAGAATCATTCAAAGATAGAACAGGTCTACATACAGTTTGAGAATGAGATTGATGATTGTTGGTGTCGAAAGGAAGGAATTTTCAGTACGGAATGAATAGCGGTTGTACAATAGGGATGATGCACACAGTACAAGCAGTATTTTTCTAATGATAGATGAATTGAATGGAAACATCAAGATTACAGTAAACTTTTGTTTCTCATTGTGATAAACAAGTGATAAACAAGTGAAGTAGAAGGTGTAAGATATATGAATAAAGGTGTGCTAGTCCTGGCCTTGTCTATATCAAACCGAAATTCCGCGGAGATATAACGCCATTTTTTTTTGGTGATGAAGGGAAGGCTATTTCTGAGTCTACCAAACATGAAACGTAGGGTGGTCCATCTATCTCACAAGGTGTTCAGACATTGGAGGTCAGTGGATTGGAGAATCGTTCAAGATGGTTTGGGTTAGTTGGCAAGAGATTATCATCTCATCGTATACAACTTATCTACAAAGTTGCAACTGTTACACTCAGCCCCCCCTTTTTTTTTTCGGCCTTACTGAACCTTGTCCAAGACATTACATATCTGGGCAATTGAGTCATTTTGAAACAGATCAACAGAACACACAAAATGCATATAGATCGTCACTTAGATCGATGTATATTCTCGGATCGACTTTAAGATGAGCGCCTATACATTCCGGACAGCTTCCGGGGTCTTCCGCACTTTAGTGGCCGCGAGGTGAGAGCTGTGCCATACATAACGTGTAGTTCTCGGCACGTGATGGCGGAGCCAGGAAGAGCCGGAGGTTAAACTACGTCCGTTCTTCATACTGGATGGATTTGTACCCTCGTGAACTGGTATGTATGGAAGCTTCCTCGAAAGGGGCGAAGGGTAGGTTGGAGCAGGAGTGTGTGTGCTCTGCCGTGACTGGAGTGGAAAGCGTTGCAACCGAATTAATCCTGGAGCACCCGTTTAGACTGTGCATGACTTCTGACATGGAAAGAAAGGCTTTGAAAAACAATAGAGGAAACAGAGAGAAAGTAGCCGGCTGTTGATGGTTGTTGCTACGTGTGAAGGAGGATGAGTCTTTGCTAGAAAGAGAAAAGAAAGAAAGAAAGAAAGACTCCTCAGTTTGCGGCCATAATGATGACTTTGGAAGATACAAGGAACATGGCGTGTACTTTTTTATCTACTAGCTTTGACTCTTAGAAGGATTCCTTCTGTCTTGTCAGACGAGTAGTAATTGAGGATTAGTGAGTGTGGTAAGGAGGCAATTAGGTGGAACAACACAGTTAGATTTGATATTTCCAGTATAGCACAATCTTTCTAAAATCTCAGCTAGTCTGTACCGACGGTTGTTAACCTGGTAATTTTAAGGCATTTAAAGACGGAGATAAGCTGCTAAGTTCGATGGAGAAGGGATAGATAGACGCAGACGCAGACGCACTGTGGAATGGCTCGTATACGCCTGAGGATCCACAAGGATGAACTGTAGAGCTGTGTCCAGTTTGCACGGCGTGAAATAGCAACAGCCTCCCTCTGCGGCAATGTATCGTCGGATGCAAGCGTAACATCGGATGAGAGACACTGAGATGTGAGCTGTCTACCTCGGGAAAGGGCATAACATATATACATACATATATAGATAGATAGATATTCAGGCTTGAAAGTAAATTTCCTAGTTCCACAATGTTGTTGTTCTATCAACAGGAAGAGAGAAACAAGCAATGATTTATAGACCGTGGTCCGAGACAGAAAAAAAAAAGAATAGAGTTAATAGAAATGAATAATGTAGAATTACTTAATCATAATGAGAGATGAAATTTACTTACTCTGAGAATAAATTAGACAACCAAAAATGGACTAAAAAATGAATCCCGCACCAGTCAGGGATGTACTATGTACTATGGACTTACTTATACGGGGGAACAAAAGTGTATGTCCCTTTCCTTTAGCACGCACACCTCACTCACTCACCCTCCGTTACCCCCGCGCCCCTCCCCCCATCTCCCCACCGCCTGGCCGTGTGCTCACCTTACCTTACGGCCGAATAGTTTGGCTCCGTTAGTATAAAACATTAACATGCCTGGCAGGGGCCTACCTAGTATCACCCCCCGCCGCCCGCCGCTTGGCGCATGGAGTGAGCGTGCGTATACGAGGAGAGATTTCCCTCTTCTCTCTGTTTTTCTGAGTGCTTCCGAGAGGAATCAATTCAAAATGATCTGATGCTTCCGAGAGTTTGTTGCTTCCGAATGATCATCACAGCAGGCAGGGCCTACGTCTCTGTGGTGGCAGGCATGCATGGTCACCGGATGCTCCACCGGGCGTAACAGCCAAACAAACGGTAAAAAAGAAAAACAAAACAAGAGAGATAGATGCACGTACACACACACACACACCCATGCGTAACAGAAAGGGTTCCATAAGCGCAAACAGCTCTTAAAAATACAACATAACTACTACCCATTCTATATAAAGACTTCCTTTTCTCAAAACCTGTTATCATCTTGAGGAAGTTGCCATTTAGGTTAAGAGTTTTGGTTTGATCTTTTTTTTTTATAACCTTCAAAGAACTTTTCACATTTCCTGTGAAGTTGATCAATACCATCAAACAAAGGATTATACGCATCAAATTAGATACAATAGTTTACCTTTCAATAAATGAGTGTCGATTCAATCAGTGTCAAATCCGAAATCGATGACTCTGGTAATGTGGGTACTTATGACGGGTTCGACTATGGCGTTGAACAGAAAGTTCAAGGAATTGCCAGACAGTTGACCAGACAATCCGCAGAATCACTAGCCAAGGATGGAGGTGAACTACAAGAGAAAGCAAGCATACAGTTGATAAGAACCCTAACATCAATGTCCCAAGTCCCTGGTGTCGAACCCCTGAGTTACGGTGAGGTTGATCCTAGATTGGACCCAGACTCTGACGATTTCGATTCCAAATTTTGGGTTAAGAACATGAGAAAGTTGATGCATTCCGATCCAGATCACTACAGACCAACCTCTTTGGGTATAGGTTACCTCGATCTTTGTGCCAAAGGTATTGCTTCAGATGCAGACTACCAAGCAACCGTTCTTAACGGTCCTGCAAAGGCGTTGACTCACTTGTACTACTCACTCTTTAAGAGAAACGATGAATCAAGATTGTTTGAGATTTTAAAACCAATGGATGCATTGATGAAACCAGGTTCCCTCACAGTTGTTTTGGGAAGGCCAGGTTCTGGTTGTTCCACATTGTTGAAGACGATAGCTGCCCAAACTTATGGTTACAAGGTGGACGAAAATTCAATGATCAGTTATGACGGTATGCCAATGAGTGATATCCAGAACCATTTCAGAGGTGAGGTTGTCTACTCTGCAGAAACAGATTGCCATTTCCCTCATCTGACAGTTGGTAGAACTTTGGAGTTTGCTGCCAACTTGAGAACCCCTCAAAATAGAGCTCCAGGATTGACAAGAAAAGAATACGCAACGCATATGGCCAAAGTAAGTACACAATTTGTTTTCAATATGTTCCATTCAATTTCAATTTCAAGTTCAAGTTCAAGTTCAAAGTTTACTAACATACATTCCTCCTCTATTACTTTCTTTTTTTTCTCCAGGTTTACATGGCTACTTATGGTTTGAGCCATACATACAATACAAAAGTTGGTAACGATCTTGTGAGAGGTGTCTCTGGTGGTGAAAGAAAGAGAGTGTCCATTGCAGAAGTTTCTTTGTGTGGTGCCAACATTCAATGTTGGGATAACGCTACTAGAGGTTTAGATGCAGCCACCGCTTTAGAGTTTATTAGAGCATTGAAGACATCTGCAATGTTGTTGGATACCACCCCTCTCATTGCCATCTATCAATGCTCTCAAGATGCTTATGACTTGTTCGACAATGTTGTTGTCCTATATCAGGGTTATCAAATCTACTACGGCCCAGCCACAGAGGCCAAGACCTACTTCGAAAACATGGGCTACGAATGTCCAGCCAGACAAACAACAGCTGACTTTTTGACTTCCATTACTTCACCAGCAGAGAGAATCGCCAAAAAGGGTTGGGAAAACAGAGTTCCAAAGACTGCAAAAGAATTTTCCGATTACTGGAGGGCCTCCAGAGACCGTGCTGAATTGGTTGAACAAATCAAAGATTACGTCTCTAATGCTGAAAAGTTTAATACCAGAGAAGAGTTCAAGGCTTCCCATGTTGCAAAGCAGTCCAATCACACTAGAAGGGACTCTCCATATACCCTATCGTTCTCCATGCAAATCAAGGCGATTTTTCAAAGAAACCTTTGGAGACTTCAAGGTGATTCCTCCATCATGATGTTCTCAGTTTTTGCTAACTCCATCATGGGTTTGATCTTGTCCTCCTTGTTCTACAACTTGAAAGAAACAACCAGTTACTTCTACTATCGTTCAAGTTGTCTCTTCTTGGCCCTATTGTTTAACGCCTTCTCCTCCTTATTGGAAATCATGGCCTTATTTGAATCCAGACCAATTGTTGAAAAACACAAGAAGTTTGCCTTGTATCATCCAGCCGCAGATGCATTTGCATCCATCATCACCGAAATGCCAGCAAAGATCGTCACCTGTCTAGCCTTCAACTTGATCTTCTACTTCATGGTTAACTTGAGGAGAGAACCAGGAAGATTTTTCTACTATTTGCTGATGAACTTCTCCAGTACGATCGTCATGTCTCACATCTTCAGAACGGTTGGTTCCTGCTTCAGAACGTTGTCCGAGGCCATGACTCCAGCTGCCGTCTTGTTGGTTGCCTTGGTCGTTTACACCGGTTTCGTCTTGCCAACTCCATCGATGCTTGGATGGTCCAGATGGATTAACTATCTCGATCCAGTGGCTTACTCTTTTGAATCTTTGATTGCCAACGAGTTCAGTGGAAGGTACTTTGAATGTTCCAGGTTTGTCCCTTCGTACGACGATGCAGACCTGGCAAACAAGGTTTGTAACATTGCTACAGCCGTTGCTGGTGAGAGTCAAGTTAGTGGTTCCAGATACATTGCCACCTCCTATGCCTACTATGCTTCTCACAACTGGAGAAACTTTGGTATCATCATTGCTTTCATCATCTTCTTCTTGTTCACGTACATTCTCGTCGTTGAATACTCTGAAAGTGCCCTGCAGAAGGGTGAGATTGTTGTCTTCACACGTTCAACGTTGAAAAAGATGAGGAAGCAAAGTTTGCTAGCTCAACCTGCCGCTGCAGATGATATTGAAGCTGCTCAGGTTGACAAACCTGCTGGTATCCAAGACGACATCAGTAACGACTCCTCCGAGGATGGTGTCAACAAGTTGAGTGCCGGTAAGGATATTTTCCATTGGAGAGATGTCTGCTATGAAATCCAAATCAAGAGTGAAACAAGAGTCATTTTGAACAACGTTGATGGTTGGGTCAAGCCAGGCACTTTAACTGCCCTCATGGGTGCCTCTGGTGCCGGTAAGACAACTTTGTTGGATGTGTTGGCCAACCGTGTTACCATGGGTGTTGTCACCGGTGATATGTTTGTCAACGGTAGACTCAGAGATCAATCTTTCCAAAGGTCCACCGGTTATGTCCAACAGCAGGATTTGCACTTGCAAACATCCACCGTTAGAGAAGCCCTAAGGTTCTCGGCTTATTTGAGACAAGGTGAACATATCTCCAAAGCTGAGAAGGATGACTATGTTGAAAACGTTATTGCAATCTTGGAAATGACCAAGTATGCAGATGCCATTGTTGGTGTTGCCGGTGAAGGTTTGAACGTTGAACAAAGAAAGAGACTAACCATTGGTGTCGAACTTGCTGCCAAGCCTCAACTCTTGCTATTTTTGGATGAGCCTACTTCTGGTTTGGATTCTCAAACTGCTTGGTCTATCTGTCAGTTGATGCGTAAGCTAGCTGAGAATGGACAAGCAATCTTGTGTACCATCCATCAACCATCAGCCATCTTGTTAAAAGAGTTTGATCGGTTGTTGTTCTTGGCAAAGGGTGGTAGGACCGTCTACTTTGGTGAGTTAGGTCATGGTTGCCAAACATTGATTGATTACTTTGAAGCCCACGGTGCTGATCCATGTCCACCAAATGCCAACCCTGCAGAATGGATGTTACACGTGATTGGTGCTGCTCCTGGTTCCCATGCTAAGCAAGATTACCATGAAGTTTGGTTAGCTTCCGAAGAGAGAAAGGCCATCAGAGAAGAATTGATGCATATGGAACAGACTTTAATTCATGTTCCAGTGTCCGAGGTGTCTCATTCTGAATACGGTTCTTCGTTGTGGTTACAGTACTTGCTTGTCACCAAGAGAGTTACCGTCCAATACTGGAGAACTCCATTGTACATTTGGAGTAAGTTCTTGTTGTGTGCTTTCTCTGCTATGTTCAACGGTTTCACTTTCTTCATGTCTGGCTCTACCCTACAAGGTTTGCAGAATCAAATGTTGTCCATCTTCATGATTGGTATGGTGTTACTTACTATGATTCAACAGTTGGTTCCTCAGTTTGTTTTCCAGAGAAACTTGTACGAAGCCAGAGAAAGACCATCAAAAACCTTCTCTTGGATTGCCTTCATCTTGGGTCAAATCACTGCTGAGATTCCATGGAACTTTTTAACTGGTACCATTACCTACTTCTGTTGGTACTATCCAGTCGGTCTATACAGAAATGCTGCCTTGACTGACACTGTTGCAGAAAGAGGCGCTTTGTCATGGTTGTTGATGTCTATGTACATGGTTTACGCTATCTCGTTAGGTCATGCTGCGCTAGCTGCAGTTGAAATCGGTGACAATGCTGCTAACATCTGTTCCTTGTTCTTCACAATGTCCATCAACTTCTGTGGTGTCATGTACTACCCTACTGGTTTCTGGAAGTTCATGTACAGAGTCTCTCCAATGACATACTGGATTTCTTCATTGTTGGCTGCTGGTGTTGGTGATTCTGAAGTGACCTGTTCTCCCGAGGAGTATGTTGAATTCCCACCTCCATCAGGTATGACCTGTGAATCATACATGTCTGATTACATTAGTGAATCTGGTGGTTATGTGTTCACTGGTGACGATGGTGATTGTAAATTCTGTTCCTTGTCCAAGACCAATGACTACTTGGCATCGGTTCATATCAAAGATGATGACAGGTGGAGAAACTTTGGTATCTTCTGTGTTTACCCTGTGGTCAACATTTTGGCCACTGTTGCTTTCTACTGGCTCTTCAGAGTGCCTAAGAAGAAGAATAGAGTCAAGAACGAGAGACATCCAGAAGAAGAGAAGAAGGCTGACGAGAAGATTAATTCTTAGGCCATTCGCCTGTTTTTTTCGTTTGTTTTCTTGTTTTCGATAATCGTCCCACGCTTTTTTTTTGCTGTTGACTTTTCTACATATTGTTTAGCGTGTTGACTGGTATTGTCGGTTGCACGTAGTTTTCCCCATGTATATCCCTATCTTTGCCAACTTTCATTACTTCATAAGTTTTTACACTCGAGTCTGTTAGTCATTTTTGTCTATTTGTTAGTTTCTCTCTTACACTTTCAATCCATAGTGTTAATAATACATTGTTATCTCACGCTTTGATCTTGTGTCTACTAGAACTGTACTTCTCAACTATATGATCCATTATTATTGAAGCTATCAAGATAAGGTTCCCTTGCGCAACTCTTACTCGATACGGCTGAAACTGGAATCGATACCATTGAATTTTGTAGGACTGCTTCCATACTGCAATGAACTGTAATCACCAACTCCAGCACTCGAAGATCTAACCTGACCACTGATTCCTTCGCTGCTGGGCACCACCATTACAGCACAATCATCATCGTCAGCACTCAACTTCCTTCTCTTTGAATCATCACCATCGTCATCGTCATCATTATCAAGACAACGATTGATTCCACTTTTCAGGCGGTTCAACTTAGAAGCAACGTTGTCAAACTGTGCCTGTTCAAACATCTCAGCATGGTCAGCTAGACACCCATTCAGTTTTTCCAAAGCTAAACACCCGATCAAATTTGCGGAACGGCTGCTATCCTTAAATTGCCGTAAGGATGACTTGTACGCCTGGTTCAGCAATTGTACCTTCCTGTTCAAACTCTCTGTGTCCTGCAACACCGTCACGGCAACGGAGCTAGCGTTGATGTAATACACGATGGATGATAGCAGAGGAGTCAACTGATAGATCCTGTCTAGCTCCACGGGTGTGAGTGCTATGGGAAAAGGGGTGAGTGCCGAAGTGTGATTCGATTCAGTTTCGGTAATGTAATGGATGCAACTGAGGGTGGTTGAGAGTAACAAGTCAGACCTACGCAGCTGTTGAAGTGATTGAAGTTCTGAAGTTAGGGCTCCTCGTAGTTTGAGTGCCTCTGCGTACATGTCCATCACTTGCTGATATTCGTCATGAAATTCATCCACGTTTCTCGCCTTTAAGGTGTTGATATCGTTCACAGTGAATACAGCCAAGTTCAAGCAGCTAAGATAGTACAGTTGGTTATGGAAATCTTTTGGTTCGAATTTGGATCCACCGATTCCTATCAAAGTCTGGTTGAACGTTGCCAGCACTTCATCGTTGAAAAAAGCGTCATCGTTCAGATCGTTTTTCACAGAGGAATAGAAAGCCCTGATCTTCAGGTAATAATACTTGGACAATTTCAAGTCGTTCATTCTTTGATGGTAGACAGCGAACAAGAAGTAAACTTTCGTGACCAGCTTATGGAAAACCACCAACTCTTGAGATGAGAATTTGCCATTGTCGTAATCAGAAATAAAGATGAACAAATCAGGATATGATGATTCACTGAAGGCTGACCAGTTATCCTTTTCAAAATCAGCCATTATTTGATAAAAGTTAATCAACAGCTTGAAATACCTCAACCTCAAGGTCTTGGCCTCCAATTCAGCAACTGTGATTTGTGTAGAGTACTTGCTATCCGTCAACTCTTCCGTTATATACTTGTGACAATGCCGAAACAGCTTGTCAGCCCTATCCTTACCATCCCACGACTTTATCACGTATGAGACTCCACAGTAAAAGTAAGAAAGCATGATGAATTCCCTAAGGGTCAACCAATTCACCTCGAACGGAACCAATATGGCATTTGAACCAGCAACAGGTCGCACCTTGATCGTAATCGGAAACTTGAAAGTTGAATCCCAAACTTCGCATTCTCTCATCTGTTTGATCAAGGTATCAATATTGGAGATCTTCAATTTGGCGCTGTTGAAGTCATCCTCTTGGACGGAGATTAGCAGGTTCAACAGAGACGTTATTGCTTTGAATTGAGGTGGTAGGAGTTCCATGTATGCAGAATATCGCCTTTGAGAGTCCACCAGTGCTTGGTATCTCGGGTGTACTATCGATGTTGAACTTCCCTTGGACAGATGATGCTGAATTTCTGTCATTAGTGCTAGTTGATATAAGGTAAAGTTGTCAACGTTCAGAATGGGAGACAATGTTAACCCTATTGATTGAAGCATATCGAAGCACTGGTTGGAACTGAAAGTCATGCCAAAGTATTGGAACTTGATAAGTTGTAAAAAGGCGGACAGTTCTACAACGTTTCCTTGTTGAGCTATTGAGTCAGCAATTGCGTTGAAATAGTTCAAGGATGATTTTTTGTTTCTATTGTGATCCAGAATGTATTGAATCTGGAAATTGAGCAGTTGTAGCTGAAATTTGATTACAAAAATATCTTTCAAACGTGAACAACACTTCAAACCTTTGTTGCAATAGTCAGATGCCAAGTTCAAACTTTTTGTCTCACGAAACAATATTTGGGCAATTCTGTAGCAGATTTTAACCTCCAAATGTGAGTTTATGGCAGACTTGTACTGTTCTATTATTAAGAATAGACACTTCAACGAAGATTTGATGAGTGTGTTGTATTGTGAGAATTTTCTTTCGGAAGACAACGAGTCTGACCCGTTCTTATGAGCCTGATGGATAAACCATGAACTTGCCTCTATCAACCTTTCAACTTTGAGCTGATTTGTACTTTTAGAAACCAGTGATCCAGGCAATGGCTTTGTATTATGCAAGACATCATTGTCCGTGGTTGTTATTGATGTTGATGAAGATATTTGTTGTCGCTGATGCTGATGCTGATGCGGATGCGGATACTGATGAGAAGGGGAAGATTCTGATGAAGAATGGCCTTCCATCGTTGTTTTCGATGAACCGGTCAAGAAAGAGTGAGACGGAACACCAGAGACAGTGTCATCCATTATCGCTGCTTCAGATTCCAAGCAGACAATTGATATTTGCCACCAAAGAATACAATTGCAGTCAATTTCTGAGTATGTTGATCAAACATTGGAAGGGGACCCTCGGTACCATCTCCATACTTTTCAAGTATAGAAAGGGCCGGTCTTCTTCCCGTAAACACGAAAGAGTTTTTATTTAATACGCGCCCCCCTGTTCAAAGTAAAGTAATTACGGCATTAATGACATAATACATGTTAGATCGGCGAGCACAGCCTCTAGATTTGGAACACCGATGGAGACGCCGGTGCAGACACCGAAGACAGACGACGCTATTGATGAGGATCGTTCGTTTATTCATCGCAACCATCTAATTCTACCAACTACTGGTTAAGCTAGCAATCTTCAAAAGAGGTATAGTGTAGATAAACGGTAGAAACATCAAATAGGGCAAGAGTTGGATGTGTTTGGGCTCATTCATTCATCCTCCACCCAAGTGTGTCGCCGTAGTCGGTACTATAGTGAGATTAGATAGAGCCACAAGGAAAGCCCGATATCTTCACCGTGAGGGAATCTCCCGGTGCTGCAAACATTTAAGCCTCATTTGAAATTGCTTGGAAGCTCTAATTTTTCTCACTCGCCGAACTCATGAGGGGCTTCTTTTTACCCTAGTTATTTATATCAACCTCAGATCCATTATTCTTTCGAGTAGACAAACTTCACACAGCTAACTGACTGACTGATCAGAAAGCAAAAGTCAAATAAGGTAAACGATCAGGAACACAGCATCTACTCGCTTCAGATCGCATCCCTTGGCTTATCTAAAGAATCGTCACAAACCATCATGGCATTTAAAGATATGATAGATTTTGTCAAGGTCAAGCTAGGTATAGCAGAAGGCTACAATACCTTGAACGACAATGAATCAGACTCAAGTTTCTTGGTTGCTTCACCAGAAAGAAAACAAAAAGTCTACAAAAACATCATCATCACCCTATGTGTGGTCAACGTACTATCGGTGCTAGTTCTAACCACACATCCATTTGCTTCCCATACACCATCGAAATCTCCAACGAGCCCACCAAAGACCCCTACCGAAAAACAACCAGTTGTCGCTTATCCATTGAGCGTCCACAACTTTGAGGATTACATCAGACCAATCGATCTGGACAATGCAACGGCACTCTTCAACGAGGTTCAAGGTGCCCTTAGACAGAAAGACTCTGATGTTTTCCCGGTTGGACTCTCCTACTTCCCAGTGTACATCCCTGAAGGTGTAATGCTTTACCATTCTTCACGTACCTCTAATGCTAGCATTCCAAGCGGCTTGGAATGGGTTGCAATGGACTGGGAATTCTCATACAACTTTGCTCATTTGGGGAGAAACAAACCAGGTGGAAAGCATGGAGGCCCACCTGGACATGGCGGACCACCGGGACATGGTGGAGGACCAGGAGGACCAGGGAAGGGTAATGGAGGAGGAGGAGGAGGAGGAGGTGGTGGTGGTGGTGCTGGTGGGCCTCCTCCTGGAGGTGATGGAGGTGCATCAATGCTCACTTTCCAGGTTGTGAAGCCTTTGGACAAGTTGATCTATCTAGGTGGTGCCTCGGCTGCTAAGACTTCCACCGGGGAGATGGACACTCAGTTCCTACTTTCACAGATGGAGAAATATGAAGAGTTCAACGAGAGAAACGGTGCAGAAGCTATCTGCGAATGGGGAAAGAAGAATGGTGGTCTTGACGGTATCGTCAGACTAGAGGTTGGATTCGAAATTATCATATGTGACTTCTTTGAAAAGTTGGAGTTGGTCTCCAACTTAGTCATGACTAACGTCACCAATACCCTTGGTTTCCCAGAAGAAGTCTTTCCACCAGTGAACGAGACCGAGACCGATAGTTTGACCGATACCAAACCTCAGACTGATACAACAGCACCTGTTCAAAAGAGAGATATTACGTATGACGATCCAGACAACATTGCTAGATCTCAGGTTATCGATATTTACGCTGCCATGGCTGGCTTTGAACACTACAGATCAGGTGAAAAAGTGTACGATGGAGATAACAGATTCCTGTTTGATTTTTCAAAGACGGTGACGCCAATCAACAGAACATACATCAACCCGGACTCTTACCTCCGTAGAATCAACAATATCTCAGTCGAGCTTAAGGAAGAGCTACTGGATGAATTAGTCGAGGTGATTCAAACCCCAAATGATCCATTCGGATCCACAAACTGGCAGGTCATAACTAGCAACATGATTGCCAAATTCACACCAATGCTTTTGAATATCAACGCTTCTCTATCGCTGTACCCAACACACGAAGATTATGGTCTGCTAGGTACCAACGTCACCCAATACTCGTTCAACTTCATCCGTAGATACCTTGCCGAACCTCATTACTCGCTCACACCGGAACTTCGCAAGCTGGCACTCTGGGATTACGCACATCCACTCCAACCTCTCCGTTCAGAAACAGACCTGCTAATCTGGAACTCAGTGATGAAGGTCCAAACGGAAATCGTGGATTTCCTACACGATGCAAACCAGCTTGGTATTCTACTTTTGAACGTTGAATATAACAACGCTGAAAAGCCGGAAGATTTGCAGGAGCAGGTTGATCAACTTATGGTGAGATCCAACAAGCTGTTGGAGAGTCTCCAATGGGCTGCATTTTATGGATGTACGGAAAGCTGTGGCGTTGATGAACTCTGCTTCATTCCAACTTGGGGGCCTTCACCTTTAGGCTGGGGTAACAATGCTATCGGATACGAGGTTGATCATCTTGGTGTTAAGAGAATCAAGAAGGAGTGTAGTTGTATCAGCGTTGCTGAGCTGATGTAGATAACTAACTAGTGATTTATCAATCTAATCGTCCAGTGTATGTGGTAACATTATATCTTGAAGATTCATCTTTTTCTAATTATTCATCGTAATTTTCAATTTGAAGGCAAAAGTAACCAATTGTAGGTGTTATCAGGGAAAGAGAGGCAAAAAAAGGGGGTGGGGGTCAGGTAAAAGCCATCACCCAAGAGCGTGAAAAGTTACCCTACCTGCAAAAGTGCTGTATGTGCATGAGTCGAAGGTTTGCAGGAGAGAGTATCCGTGCGCTGAAAAACGTTGAATAGTCAAACACCACTCCATGGCTAAAACACTCCTAGAACAGAGCAGAGAAGGAACAATAAAGGCATTTCAATCTGATCTGATCTAGTACCGAATAAAGCCAGTCTTCGCTGTATTTATCGAAAGCCCATGTTTTCAAAGAGAATTGCCACAGCGCTAACTTGCCAACTGAGGACGTACTCCACAGAGGGCAGTCCGCTTAATGCTGGGCTCATGGAGAAGTTGAAAGCCATCACAGATGCCAACCAGAAAAATTCAGCACCAGGTTCATCATCCATTGGGAGTTCTAAAAATGCCACCAGAAAGAGGGCTGGCCCAGGTCAATCAGGCAACAGCCATAGATCTAATAACAGAGGTAACAGTAACAACAGTAGCCAGCAAGGCCAACAGGGCCAACAGGGCCAACAGAGACAACGTTTCAATGGTAACAGAAGGGACACCCAAGGATTTAAGAACACTCCAAGGAACAGCTACAGCAGACAAACCTCCAAGAGAGGACAAAAACAGAAAGGACCTGGCGGGTTTGGTATGTACGCTGGAGAAGAAGGCTTGCAAGTTGAAGAAGAGGGTGATGATGGATCAATAGAAGACATATTTAACGACTCCAACGAAAGAACCTCCAAGAAGATCGACGCCGTGTTGGCTGGTAAGAAAGGTTCCACTCCAACTACAGAGCAGACACAGGAGTCTCTTGCTGCAATTCAAAACATTCTGGACGATCCTGCATTCGATCTTCTGGAAAACCAACCTGAAGCCGTCACTGATCTTGAATCAGAAGCCGGTCTATTGAGCCACTTAAAGGACAAGGCCAAGTACATCAACAGAAATCAAACAGAGAAGAGCTTTGTTCCCACCTCTCTTGAATCGCTCAGACAAGACTTCACGCTGCTAGATACTCTAGATTCGTTACAGTCAATAACCCGTTCTTCCAACTATGAGCCTGTCAAGAAATGGGATGAGAACGAACAGACAACGTATCGTTTGAAGCCAACCACAAAGTCAGAGCTCGACCTTCTCAAGCCTAAAATAGGCCACAGCACTTCATCAAGGCTGTTGAGATTGGCCGACCAACTTGCCGCCTCTAAGGGATTCTCTCTTTCTGTGCCTCAAACGCTAGCCATCGCAAGGCCTGCCAGTGCCACTAACTATCCATTTGGAGACACCACTCTACCAAGAGACCTTCCAAGAACAGCCTACTCCAACTCATCACTAGGAAATATCCCAAAGGAGCAGATTCTATCCTCGTTTGATGCAACAGTCAGAGGTTTGAGAAAGGACGTTCCAGCTGGTGAGGAGAAGGATTACAACACGAATGAGCAGTGGGTGACAGCACAGGCTTTGAGCAATGCATTGAACTCTAATGCTCAATTGAAGGTTAGCGATATACACTTGTCTCTAGCTCCTGTCTTGAAAGGTGCGTCAAGTTTAAAGGACTTGCCAAGAGCTGTTCCAAAACAGATCTCCGGCTCTTCTTCCTGATGTTTGATATGCATTCTTTATTAACCCTCTTGAGTATCTGCACCTGTATATATATATATAGATCTCTTATAGGATTGGTCCTCTAGGAGCAGTAGTAAAACGATTGAAACCATCGTAGAGGCCCATCAGCACCTTCCCCTCTTTACCGAGGCTGTGCAACCCTTACCAAGCTGTACTGTACTGTACTGTACATACAGTCTCTTCAACGGTGAGAGGAATGGCAGAGGAACAAACACATTAGGATGTGAACTGTCTCTTAGTTAATCATAACAACAGACAGAACAAGAGATATAATAAAACAATAATCTTCTTCCTTCACGTTCTTTCCATCCTGTACCCATCTCCAAACCCATATGCTATAACAACTGTATTACAATACTTTGACTACGCCTCATTCTTTTCTGTTCCGCGCTTCAATTTTCCTTTTTGTCCACTCCGTTTGAAAAGCCGATAACTCTCGTTGTTTCAATACTCTTCTTAGTCAACGGATACCCCATTATATCAGGACAAGACTCACGTGTGGTTGTCTTCTACAGCATACTACTTGCTCTATAAGCCTTTTCACAACCTTAATACAGCTACAGATATAATAGTGCAACTATAATAGGAAACGATTTCAGTTTACTCTCACTTTGAAATCTGAACCAGCACTATCGTCCCAGGAAGAATCCAGAGTGCCCAAACACCTTCTAGAACATGAATAATGGCAGCCAATACCCTGACGGGTTTGACAACAACGCTGCAAATGATCCGTACTCATTTACGTCCAAGAAAGAGGATGACGACATTTTCAAATTTTTGAACATCACACCAGGAGTGGCTCCACAAAATCAGGAGTCACCGGTGGATTATTTTTCTGAATTCAACAACCTCAAAGACCAGCATCATGATCACAAACAACAGCAGCAACAACAGCAGCAACAGCAGCAATACCACCATAATCAACAGCAGCAGCAACTACAACAACAGCAGCAGCAGCAATATCAGCAGCAGTATCCCCAACAGCAACAAAATCACCAGAAACAACTCCATGATTCCAAGTCCCAGTATTCGAATATCAGTTATCAGCAGCCACAAGTTCCAAATGTATCCTCCTTAGGCAGCAGCTCTTCATTCCAATCACCGGATGTGAATATTAGCTCTCCTTCTCTACAGATGAACCCCAGCAGCCCCAGCAATAACATTGGCTCCACCATCAATATCAATAGAGCTGATGGAATCACTGGAAACGGTAGCGATAAGCTGGATCTGTTTATTGATGAAGCTCTATACTCTTCGTTGGACTCGATTAATTCTCCCTCTGATTTCACTGTTGCCACCGACGCTGGTATCACGGTGCTACAACCACAATCCAACATGTATGTGAAAGCACAGAGGCATGCTCAGGTTCAAGTTTCCAACCAACAGCCTTTTACAGCAATAAAACATAGCAACTCGAATAACGGCAACACACAACCGCAATCATCTAACTACAGCACCGCAAGTACGCCTTATAGTAGTACGAGCACACCTGTTATTCAGGTTGATAAGGCTTTTCCTGACTATTCTGATTCTCAGCAGTTTCAAATGGACAACGAATTTCTGGCCTTTAACCAACCTACTCCACCAAACGTTCATATTCAACAACCTCAAATACAGATTCAAAGTCCATCGGCTTTGCATTTGACATCACCTCCACCAATTCACCAACAACAACAACAACAGTTCCCAGCGCAATCTATATATCATAACCAACAAGAACAGCAACAGCAGGAACTACAACAACAACAAATTCCGTTTGATTACTCCAATAATGCCAACATACTTTCGCTGAATGGTATAAACCAGTCAACTCAGGTATTAGATCCATTTAGCGGCGATCAATTCAGAGGTGCAAGAGATATATCTGGCACCTACTCAGACGTGTCTGCTGCCACTTCGCCTTACTTTACAGCTACAGAGTCTGTCTACGATGACGATGAGAACCAGTCGACATACAATGCTGGGGGCTTGAACTTGGCTGCTTTGGATGACTCAGACTCGTTGCAAGTGTCAGAAACTATTCAGCAGCTGAACCTTAACTTTTCTCCAGCTCCGCCGAAGAATCAACAGGCATACGAGAATTTGAATGTGCTACATAGCAGTTTGGAAGCTCTGACCGAACAGAATCTACAACAGCAGCAAAATCTACAAGCACAGTTGGGCCAAAATCAGTACCCATCGCCATCGAGGCCAGAGAATCCTTCCATTAACATTGTTGCAAACCCTGAGAGAGCTGCAGCTGGTACGCCTTCGTTGTTTTCACCTCCTGCTTCGAAATACTCCTCTCCTGGAAATGCTGGAGGTAGATCGAGATCCACCAGTTTTCAAAACCCCGAGAGACCTCAAATCATGATTGAGGATACTTCAAACTTAGTAGGAATCGATACCCCCACTAATGCATCCACAAATACCCCTGTTTTCCACTCACCAGGCTACGCTTCCCCAGAGACATCTCACTTAAACATCAGCGGCCAAAAGAGCTCAGCCAACACAACACCAAGCAACATCCATAGTAACAGCGTTGAGAATTATGTTGCTGCCGTTCAGGCAGAGGATCATGGATCCTTCTTGTTCCCACCTGACGACTCTTCCCATAACTCGATGAGATTAGGCAGACAGCGGCGCCACTCAGATGCCAGCTCTGTGTCCCGGTCTTCCTCTCGTTCCCGTTCCCGTTCCCGTTCGCACTCTCGCTCGAGAGATTCTCCTTCAGACGATTCAGCTTACGACTCAGATGCTTCTCTTTCACGTGAAAAACTTTCCGAACTAGCAGCACCACCATCTCCAAACAAAAGGGCCCAGAAGAACCCGGCACTGTACGCCTGTAACATCTGTGACAAAAAGTTTACCAGGCCGTACAACTTGAAGTCCCACTTGCGCACGCACACCAACGAAAGACCATTCTTATGCACGATCTGTAACAAGGCTTTTGCGAGGCAGCACGATAGAAGAAGGCATGAGGATTTACACACCGGTGAAAAGAAGTTTCAATGCAAAGGGACTCTTGCAGATGGTATAACCAACTGGGGTTGTGGGAAGAGGTTTGCCAGAACAGACGCTTTGAGAAGACACTTCCAAACAGAGAGTGGGAAAGAGTGTATCCGTCCATTGATGAAAGAGATAGACAGGGAGAAAAAGAGGATATCTATCACAGGCGGTTCCTCTGGGAATCTTTCACTGCCCCCAGACGCCCAAGAGTCACAGCAGTTCTCTCAAGATGGGGCAGCTGGGTCTCTGTATACCGTTGAGAATGCAGGAAGCGATTTGAGGAAAGAGATTGATACGACTGATATCAATGACTTTTCATCCTTGCTTGATCAGATTTTGAACAGTCAGAGTTTGGCTGTTGCTGCATCCATGAACTCAATTAATGACGATGCGGGTACAAGTAGCGGTGGTATTGATGGTGGGGATGAGATGTGATTTGGCTTTGTTGTTGGTAACTTTCCTTGGTGTATTTCATTCAATTGGGGCCGTGTCTCTAGTATACGAATGGTCTGTTTTTGCTTCGTGTTAGACTTAAACGCTTGTCTTTTTTAGTTTTTTTATTTTGCCTTTTTGTTTATCCACTCTTTTTGAAATTTTATCCGTGTATTCCATTTACTTTGACTATTCTTTATGTCTCTCTTTTCTTCCTTTACTTATAGTTTCCTCTGTTTCTAATAACTTATATTCAACCCACCTTTTCAGTTTTCGCTCTAAACGTCTGCTTGTGTTTGTTTGTTTCCTTATTCTGTTTAAGGTGGTTCAGCCCATCTATAAGAGCACACACGAGGAGCCTCCAATTTCTTGGTCTCTCGCTATGTAGGCATATATCTTTACATTCATTTACATTTCTCCTGGTCTCGCGGATGGTGTTGATGGGCCTTTGCACTTCTCAATGATTTTGACTTCCCATTCCTTGCATGTATCTATTCCAAAAGGTGTTTGAATAGCACGGTGCAGATTGCATCTTGGCCCATTACCTTGTTGAGAGGCAGACCTGCAATCACATTTTCAGCTTCTGCTTTTCTGAGCTTCCGCTGTGTGTGTTTTTCTTAGCCCATTCTTCACCCTCTTCTTTGACAACTCGTTCCACGTCGGCCAAACCGTTTCGTTTTTGAACGTCATATGTTGTGAAGAATTTGGGGAGTGATTGCTCTTGGTGGTACTTGATCCCGAAGCCGGACAAAAAGGAGTGGTCGACATCAAGTACCCCAAGAACAATCCCTCACCAAACAGGAACAAAACTACAAGATGATTCCGAATCCTTTTTTCTGCTTCTTCTCTTTCCTTTTTGTAAGCTCTACCTCAATGTATGTATGGATCACAGTGTCTTGCCCAAATAGTTCAATCTAGTGTGGTTGTAGCTGTAGATGGATGCCAGCTGAAGTTTTGTATGTGTAGCGGTGCAGTTGGGCCGCACGGTACAAGCTCCCTTTCGTTCGATGAGCGACTCCGATCGATGGACGCTGCTGCCTTCTAGAGATCGGAGAAGTTGAGGCAAACACCTCCACCACGTCAAAAAAGAAAGAAAAAAAAGTATTTGATACAGGCTCCGTCTTTGTTCACCGTTTACACCGACAGTGCCAATCATCAAACAGGACAGATCTTAGAGACGAGATCATTAGTAGCTCATAAGCAAAGCATTGCAAAGGCTCGTTTGAAAATAACTTTTCAGAGCTTAGAACTATCTCTAATAGAGCACATCTTTTGACTTCATCATTGTCTCTTCTAAGCTCCTACGAAATCCCTTGCTGCTCACACCTCAAAGTTTTATATATCACTTGTGATACTTTTCAGCCAATTGATAATCATATAGCCTCAATTGTATTAGGAGTCTTGGAACACTGGTAACAGCACTGTCATCAGTATCGCCGCATAGTTCTCAGCGAGAGCATCAATGGTTCAAAATCCAAGCCAACAATTGCCACTATCCCCACCGATTATTACCACGCCTTCTTCAGCTAGAGAATCCGAAGTTCAACAGCATAGCTACTACGGTTCGAACACTTTAGACATTTTTGATCAACCAGAGTTCACATTCTACAGCTCTCCACTATCACACACATCCACCGTGTCTCATCTACCATCAGATTTGATTTCCTCGTCATCCTCCACCCGAAACTGGAATATTTTCCTAGTTGTATTCATAACACTCGGAGTTTTAACAGGTTCTACAGTACAGCTGTTATTATCCGATTCAAAAAACAAGAAAAGAAAGCCTCAAAGTTTTGTTTCCAAGGTAATGGCCGGCTTCAGCGATAGATTTTCGTCAGTCTTGAGCCATTCCTCATCAGCACTAGCAAGCTTGTCCCATCTAGGATCATCTTCAACATCCGCATCAAACTACTATGGGCTGGAAAGAACAAGCTATCAGACCGCAATGTCATTGGGTGGACTGGTTGGGGGGCTAGTCAACGATGGTAACACGTGTTTCATGAACTCTGTGTTGCAGTCTCTTGCATCAAGCAATGAACTGATGGAGTTTCTAGATGCATTTACCAAAGAAAGTGCTGAATTGCAGAAAGAAGACAACTCGGAAAGTTCCTCCTTTAATCGTCGACTTTCTGAATCCAGTAACGGTGACGGAGAAGGAAAGCTGAAGAAGAGGTATGCATTGCTTCGGAGTGCAGGTATATCGTCACCTGATGAACCTGCTCCCTTCTCGGTTGCTTTGCATGAGCTGCTGGGGAAGTTAAATGAAAGACATGGAAATAAGTCTCCAACGTACAAGACTAAAAACTTGTTGAGGGTGATGAAGGATGGTCCAAATAAGCACCTTTTTTTGGGTTACAACCAGGAAGATGCTCAGGAGTTCTATCAGTCAGTGATGAAACAGGTTGAAAAGGAGTTTGTGAGAGTTTCTGCATTGGTCAATGGTGAACCAATCCCAAATGGCGGTGATCTTGCATCCACAGAAAACAAAGAGAAGGATAAAGAGGTCAAGATGCAGGATAAATTTACCGATTGTCATGACGACTATATATGTGGATTACAACATTTGGGCGAGCTAGGTGACATATATGTGCCTGCAAATCAGATCGATCCGTCGTATCCTGGTGCTGAGACCAAAGTGTATCCGCTGAAGTTGGTCACACCGGTCGATGGTCTTCAGTGTGCAAGAATTGGATGTACAAAGTGTGGTGAGATTGGTGGTATCAGATACTCCGTTATAAGTGGACTAGGTTTGAACTTGCCTCCTTCGACGCAATCGAACTGCCAACTGACTGATCTGCTCCATGATTGGGTTGAAGAGGAGATTATTGACGGAGTCGACTGTAACAGGTGTGGATTGGTTGAGATTAAACACACACTAGTAGATGCAGTGGTTAAATACCAAGAGAACAACGACTCCGGAAAGGTGAACAAATTGATCGAGCTTACGTCGAATAGAATTCTAGAGATCGAGCGTGAGTTAGCAAAACCAATCATCAATGATGAAATTTACAATAAACTACATACGAAGAACAAGGTTCAAAAGTCTCAAAAGACGAAACAATGTTTCTTTGCAAGGCCACCTCCGCTATTGTGCATTCATATCAACAGATCTGTTTTTGATCCGAGAACTTACATGGTGAGGAAGAACAACGCAAAGATTGTATTCGCCATGAAGTTGAATCTGACGGACTATGTCGCTGAACCTACTGATATAAACATGGATGCAAGACTTCCATTCAGGAAACAGGATGAAGTTATTTTCAATGAGAATGAACTTGCCTTTAAGGAAGAGCATACTTCCACTGAAAATAAAGAAAATGAGTTCGAAGAAGAAGAAGATACCGGCACGTTTGAAAAAGAAGTTAAACTTTCTTCTTCTTCTTCGTCTTCGGCTTCCTCTTCCACAGCCTCATCCCCGCATGCTGCATCTTTGACACCGTCAAGCGACCCAGCCCCACAAATCAAGAGAAAAATAGTGAATGATGACCTAACCTACTCATTGAAGTCGGTGATCTCTCACTTTGGAACCCACAACTATGGACATTATATAGCATATAGAAAGTTCAGAAAGGTATGGTGGCGTATCAGTGACGAGACAGTTCGTGTGTCTTCAATTGAGGAGGTTTTAGCATCGCAAGGAACTTTCATGTTATTTTATGAATTGAGCAATAGAAATGATCCTAAGGACAATTACGAGACTGATTCCGTGGAGATAGTTATCCCTGAAGAAGCTGCAGAAGAAGCTGCAGAAGAAGAAAAGGAAGAAGAAACTGTCGCAACTGCTTCTGATTCTGAAGTTGGAAGCGGGAAGAAGGAAACAGAAGATATATCGAATAGCAAAGAAGCGATAGCAGCCGTAGATGAACTTCTTGCGACTGAAGGAGCTGAGGATGAAATAAGACAGAGAGAGTTTATTTCTGTTCAGGCCAACCTTTAGTGAACACATGATTTTGTGTATTCTCTAGACCATCAACATCAAAAAAGAAACATTTCTCATGTATTATACTCATATATCTGTCATCTGACAAAGTTCTTTTTTTGATTTATTTATACCATTAAAAAATGTGAATTTGTTCAATTCTTTACAATTATACGTCAACCTTGTAAATTGGTTGTTGGAAGTGTTTTTTAGACTTCTTCAGCTCCAATCGAATTTGTAAATGCCCTAGCGGCCTCCCTCTGGTCTCGATCTAGTTCCTCGCCTATCAATTCATCCAAATCATAGTCATAATTGTCAGGGTTACCATCGCTTATCGTCAACTTCTTGTTTTTATTACCACCTCTTTTTTTCATAATGTTGTCGTTCTGTAATTGGATGGTCACCGGGATGTCGTCTTCAGTGAAGCTGTTGAGCTTGGTATAAACACCAGTACGAAAGCTCTTGAGTTTTTCTCTCTTGCTATCAGTCTTTGAGCTGGTATTTCCTAGCTGGAAATCTTCCTCTTCATCAGGAGCAACATAAGTGTCGTAGTTAGATAATGCTTTATCACTTTTTTTGTGATCCCTTTCACGAGCTTCTCTCAATTTTTTCTGCTGTTTAGCTATGTATGCTGGATTCTTGGTATATTCAAAAAGACCGGAGGTTTGAGGAAGAACGATCACTATGATCACCACTATCAGCATCATAAATAGCAAAACGAAAAACATTGCTGAGTTTCATAAACCTACTTCTTTCAGATCAATGATGCTGTTGTTGAGTTGTATGATCAGAAGTATGAGGTTTCTTGCTAAGATTCCTTCAAAACTGACCTTGTAAAGTGTTGTTGTACTTGCTTGTGCTGTTGTGGTTCTTCCAAAAGAGCATCCGCCGCACACCACAAAGAGTGCGCGTCTCCATGTACCGAATCGACCAACAGAGAGAGAAAGAGAGAGGTTTGGGGAGAGTCAATTTTATCTCAGCGACTGTTTCCCAGACAAAACTGTCCTTCAACAAGAATCATTGTTAGCTTCTTGATCTGAGCTTAATATATCCTAACCTATTCATACAGCCATTATTCTAGTTTGCGTTGATAGCAACATCGACTCCAAGGCCAGCCAGCATTATCTTCAGCGCTTGATCTCGCACACTTACCTTCACTTCCTTCACACACCCTGGTAGATTTCTCGTCGTATTTGACAATTCACTGTTTCTGGTTATAGGGATCGGAAACAATGATGAGTCTGAACAACGTCGATTCTTCTTCCACAAACGGTACACATGACGCCAACTACGATCGAACTTTGCACACAAGTGGATCCCCTTCGCTCGTTTTATCGTTAAGAGGTCCTGATGAAGAAGGTTCAACGGAGAATATACAGACAACATCAATAATTTCTGGTGACATTAGTACTGTACACATAGCTTCATCCTCAGAAACCAAAGTTTCATCGACTGACAGCCAGAGTCCGTCGAATTTGAAGCTCAAAATCAACTTGAAAAATCCAAGTGGAAGCTCATCGACGCCCTCAACCACCGATCAAAGAAGCCGATCCGATGTGCAAGATGGAGATATAGATACCGATGAAAGCGATTTCTCTGAGAGTCTCGGTGCGGAAGACTTGGATAGAATTATTGAGAGGTCTCGTAGTCCCAAACACATCAGGTTAACCTTGAGTGCAAATCGTGAAAAGGATTCTGATGAGATACCCAAGCCAATTCAGAAAAATAGAGACGACGCCTATCTTGCTTCAGAAGATAGCCTCATGACAGAGACCGCTGAAGAATTGGAACAGATAGTGCAACAAGCCCACAAAGAAAGGGACGCACGATTATCTCTATCTAGAGGAAATTCGACGTTGACCTCCAGATCGCCGAACAAGACTTCAGAGAACCCCCCATTTATACCCAGCCGAAGCCAGGATTCCTTGGCTACACCTATAAGTGATTCTGAGTCTGGCAGCACAATGATCGACGTTTCGCAGAGCAAATACAGAGAAAATTCAACAGCGACAACAACAGAAGTTTCACCTGCAGTACCAACTATGAGCGCCCTACCTGATTCTGCTACAACAATTGACTCAAAGCCTCAGTTTATCGTGAAACTAAAAGTTCCGTCGTATTACTCTACGTTAATTCAGAACCCGCTGCCACATAACCAAGTTGAAGTCCAGGAAACGCCCCAGGGTCTTGTGAACCATCTGGTCCAAACATTGAACGAGATAATTAGCGATCCATTAATTCCTTCCAATCTTTTTGGGGAGATCGTACAGTTGAACCAACGTCTTTCAGAAAAGGTTGTAGACTTAGATGTGGAGTCAGTACACCGGTTGACAACGCAACTAAAAATCCAGATACAACAGTTTAGGTCGCTTAGGGAAACTTTGCGAACAGAGAAGGGCGGTCAAGTTGAACACGGGACAACACGAGCACCAGATACACCGCACCCGGTAATGCATGTGGCGAGGAATCGATGCTTAAGTGGGCAGGCAACTTATGACATTCCACCAACATCTATTAACAATCAAGAACCGACGATGCAGTATCAGCCAGTGCCAATCCCCAGCACCCAACCATTCAACTCTGGCTCTCAGCAACAAATTAATTTTGGCGTCACTTCGATGCCATCATTTTCTTCCCAGGCGCCATCACCAGTTATGAACAACTCCTATACGGATAGGAGCGTAGTTGTAACTCCATACCAGGCCAGTCTACAACAACAGTACTTATATGGAGCTTCTCATGGGGTTACATCGACTTATGTTTTACCGCAAACCTTTGCTCCAAACGGAAATAACTATCAAGAGATGCCTTGCAATCCAAATAATGGTTTGAGTAATGGTGCATCTGATCCAAATATGGCCACTGTAAATATACAACCAGTTGCAACAGCATTACCACCACCACCACCACCGCCACCACCACCGTCACAGTCAAAAGCTGCCAAAGCTGCCAAAGCTGCTGCAAAGCGTGCCGCCACGATGGCCGCAAGGAAAGCCTCTAAAGAGGCACGTCAAGCAGCAGCTGTGAAGGTTGTGCAACAAAAAATAAAGGCAACAGAAGAAAGTAAGTCCCACAGTCGAGGGAGACCACAACATCCAGATGCGGTACCCTCATTAGGAAGTTCATTGCATTCTCTTGAGTTCGAACTACCCGTTGAACTGCTTCCGCTGACTGCTAGAATGCATCACTATGATGAAGATGATGATATTATGGCCAATTCAATGATTCTATCCTTACTGGACCCGCTCTCTGGTAGGAGATTGGTGACCCCTTTGAGGTCAAGGTTTTGCTCCCATGTTGAATGCTTTGACATGGAATCATTCATTGAAATGAATTCGTTGACGCCTTTTCGCATAGGTGTAAAGAGAAGATCCCATGTTGGCTCAACCAGCGTGATGGCGATTTTGGCAGATACAAAAAGGACGCCGATTAATCCAACGGCTCATAATAAGCATACTGTGGAATACCCCTACAAGTTTCAACAAAAAGTCAATCGGGATAACCAGAAGAAAAATAACAATTTGGTTTTTTTTTGCTGCCCTATTTGCAAGCTGGAATTTAGTATTTACCACCCAGGAGATGTTTATATCGTTGAGGAGCTGCGAAACATACTCCTCCAGTTAGACAAAGAATCATCTGTTGATAAGATAGAGATTACGAACACTGGCGATTGGAAGTTTCATACAGATCTTCCCAAAGTTGAAAAGAAGAAAATTGAAATTGTTGAGGTTCTTGACGATAGCGGAGATGATGAGAACGAGTCGAACGACCTCAAGAACGAGTTTGATGAGTTGTTCGAGGCACCTGAAGCTTCAGTTCAGGAAGAGCCACTTGAGACTGAAGCCGACAGATCTGATTGCGCAGGCCCGCAGGCAGATGATGTCAGTCTGTTATTACAAGAATCCGAACGGTTAGATGATGAAATTGATCAAATTATGAACCAAGTGATTGGTCCTACACCTGCAGAGTCCCTCCCGCCCACTTCTCCTGTGGCACAACCATCATTACCTCCTGTGTTTCGCCACAGGTCAAAGTCATACAATGTTAGAGACATGCTTTTGGAGAGAATGGGACAGGGAGGAGGGTTTCAGAGACAAAGGCCTGCTGCTAGTCACGCAGACCAGGAGCAACATTCTGAACCTGTGTTTTTCACTGGAAATGGTGATGAGAATGATCCTTTGGTAATCGATTGATTTGCTGTTTGCCAATATAAACAGTGACAGCGTCGGGACTATTTCGAGGTGGCTCCTTGCACCTTTCTAAATATATGTATTATGTCTATGAGTTTTCATCTTGGGAGGATGATCAAGTTTTACTGCTACAATTGTTTTTAAGGCCGATCCATCGCCCCCACTCAATAGCAATGTTCGTGCATATAGACACAACCTGAATTTCTAAGGTGAAATGCTTCACTTGCAATGCTCGAGTTTAAAGCCCTTCCCTGAAGGAAAGTCGAGGACTTATTCTAAGCATTGCTCAAACTTTAAGTAAAGATTTAGGAAGTGTAGCATTCATCTCTGTGCACAATTGGCAGCTGGCAACAGGCATTTTGAATACCCTTGCAGGTTCTCTTCGTAGTATAAGACACATCAATGCCAAATGGTGTTGTAAGCAAATCCATGTGGCATCTACAACCGTGTACATGTCCACTGTAAAATCAAGTTGCAAACCGGCGAGCGAGTGTTATATGTTATTGTCAAAGTGTTTTGGGGTTTCATAGCATATATAGTTACGTCCACATCTTGAATCAACCAAGACTTTCACATCTCACATAGGTTACAGCAATTGCCCTCAATTGCCCTCATTAAAAACTTTACAACCCGCCGCAATGCAGGAAAGAAGCGAGACATAAGTCATAATACCCATCCATATGCAAGGCACCTTTTTTCTCAACATGCCAGAGTGGAGTTCAAGAGAGTTCATTCCATGTTCCATGTTCCATAGTCCTTGAGACCGCTTACTAGGTAATATTATTCGAGTATAAGTATTCTATTTCCTTCCTTGCTTGACACTCCGAGGAACTTTTCAGGTAAAGTACGTTTGTTGTGCATGCGGCTCATGTATGACATAGTGCAGTGTTTATACTTTTTCAAAGAAAGTAACCCATATTCGAGTTTCCTGGTTGAAACGAAGCGCTGAGATGATCAGGATTGACATCAAAACAAATAAATACTCAGAGAGCGATAGGTTCCATTGCAGAGGTGACTTATGAGAGTACCAAACGTCTATTTATAGCAGAATGGTGATGATATTTTCTATTTCTGATACTGGAAAGCCATCACGCTCTTTAAATAGTTAGAACCACTTAGAGTTTCAAGATTGCCTATAAAATGGCAAGAAGTGCCACACTTTGAAGTTTCAAATTGTAATCCTTCGAACTATCCGCTCATCAGATTATCAAATTATTATCAACGTATCATTAACCCAAGGACTGTCAATCAAACCACAGAAATGAAATTCTCCGCTATTACTGCATTTACCTTAGTTTGTCAGCTGGCTCCAACCTTTGCCTTACAACTATGGTCTCACTCGGACACCAGTGATCTCAACGGCAAAGGCCTCTCCTCAAAGCATGAAGGAGCAGGTGTAAACTACTTCTTCTTTGGTGACGGCGCAGAGACTCTTGACTGGGACGGTTCCACCATAAGCATTGCCCTTGATTCTACCTACAAGATGTACTTCGGCATCATTGACCACATTGTCCAATTGACAGTGGCTGACGCTCCTCCGCAAACTCTCGAATTTTACAGCGACGGCACTTTATCCTTAAATGGATCCACAGATGGCTTCTATGCTACCAAGTTAACTGGTGACCCTTACAATTACTCAATCGACAGTTACCAATTGGTTTACTACAATGAACCTTCTGAGGCTCCTCATGGTAGTATTCAAGTGATTCTTTCAAACAGCCCTGTTGCCTAGTGGACTGTTCCACTCTCTCATTAACGAACGACCGTTTCATTTTTATAATTAATTGACTCATTTGTTTTTTACTATCTTCATTGGAAGTTTTGTGCTACTCGTGAGGTAAACAACCAAGTCATAAAGTAATTGTACGTCTAAACTGTTTACATAACCGTTTCACCAACTGAGCTACGTGAAACTCTCTCTATAGGATTATGATGCGGTGCAGACCGATACTTATACATTAGCCAACTGTTGAGGCATCAACTCTTTCGTACATATGGTACCAATTTCGATCAAAAAAAGTTTAAAGAGAACAAGTCCTAATCTAAAGTAGGAGAAAGCGAACGAGCCTCAGTCTTGTGCATTCAGAAGCGTAGCTCACTTCCTCTCAAATGCAACCTGCGCCAATGCATCCAAAGCACTCAACCCGCCTATACTCGGTAGTTGTACATGATGCTGGGACTGCTGTGGTAACTGTAGTTGCTGTGGTTGCCTATACAGAGGCTGCTGCGTTTCGTTATAGCCATACTGATTGAATTCAATGGGTGGAGCGGGATTCATTAGGTTTGCAAAAGGATACTGTGATGTTGGTGCAGGTGGAGGGGGTGGTGCCTGATTGATAGGAACCATCTTGGAGCTATCACTATCACTGTCACTGTTCAATAAGCTCATGATTGAAGATCTCATCTTAGGTGCCGAGCCTGGGTTCAATGGTGGCAGATGAGGTTGAGAAGGGCCTCTCAACATAGGCGGATGTGGCAGAGGCTCGTTCAACAAAGAACTCATTCTTAAAGGGTTTGCTGTCAACAATGGTTCCTTAGTTTGAATAAATGATGAATGTGAAGCGAACGTGCTCATGTGTGGATGAGGGCCAACCAACAAGGATGCAACTGACGGTCTTCTACTGGACTCACTAGACTGTAACTCTTCTGGCCTTGGCGACTGAGAGGACATTGGCGAGGCTCTTGCACCTGGAGCAACGTCAGAACCATTCACCAGTGGCACCACATTGGATGTGGTAGATGGGACAGGTGCCGTTGTTCCGGACAACTGGATAGAAGATGATGCAGCTGGGTAGTACGTATGAAGCGAAGGCAGCTGAGATGAGGCACCCAAAGGCACTGAGCTCTCTGGAGGAGAGTACTGATGTGCTTGTTCTGTGTGTCGTGATCCTGTTCCACCAGATTCATCATCGTAAAAGTATGCCATATAAGGCCCCGTATTTGAACCTTGCTGAGACACTGGACCAATAGCATGCGCTTTGGTGAAAGCTGAACTGCGAGCAGAGGGAGTAATACTATTTGAGCGTGGAGCCTGGCTCTCCTGGCTTCTCTCCTTGTTGTGAATTCTCAGATCTGCGGTGCGTGCCATTTCTTCCCAGGTGGTGTTCTCATTCAATCCACGTTGATAATAATTGCGTACCATAGTTGCTGTCTTCGAACCAATGTGCTTTGATATCAAGTCCCAATCAGTTCCACAGTGCTCCAAAAGTGTAGGAAACATTGTAATCTCTTGAACACTCCAATAACTAGTGATGTGACCTCTATCCTTCAATTTGTCTTTCTTCCTTTCACTATCATCGCGAGAGTGTGACCTTGAGTGAGATTTTGGTAGCTGCTGAGATTGGTCTTGCAAGGATTCCTCAGGCTGCTGTTGCTGCTGTTGCTGCTGTTGTTCCTGTGAGGGATTCTGATGAGCGGCAACTTCCTGTTCCGTATCCTGAGATAGATAGGCTATGTTATGCGGTTGGGTCTGTACATGCGCTGGTTGGTGAATATCAGTGACTACACTGGCTCCTGCTTCGGGAAGTTGGGTGCCACTCGTTGCTGCTGAAGCATGCTCATCGCCATGCTGCTTCTTTCTTCCTTTCTTTGGTTTCTTCGCTGACTGTTGTCCAGGAACATGCTGCAAGATCTGTATGTCAGTCTTGCCAGAGGTTTGAAACTTACTGTCAACTTTTCTGGATATTTGAGAATCAACATTTTTGAGATTCTCACCAATGACAAGCTTCCTAGAAGGTTCTGTGTTATCTTCATTGTCTTGACTCGGTTCATCTGTATCCCCTGAAACAGTATCACGAGACCCTTTCAAATCCATCGGTGTTAACGTATGCTGAGAAGTTAATTTCTCTTCGGCTAAGCTAGCAAGTGGAGGGGAATCGGACATAGGAGTATCTCCATTTGGATCAGGATTGGCAACGGTTATGCCATCGAGAGTCTTGCGCCTCTTGGAGTTCCCAACATTGTGCGCATCACCAGGCAACTGGCGCTTTGCGTCGGACAATTGATCATCAACTTCACTTCCATCGAAAGGAGTAGAAGCAGCAGCCGTTGTAGTGCCAGTTGTATCTGGAGTTTGTGTATCCTGGCGTGGTTTAGCCTCTTTGCTCTTTTTCTTGTTTGCAGCTGCCTTTCTTGTGGTTCTCCTGTTTCTAAACGACACAATGTTCTTGAAGTTTGTTTCCTTTTTGGTTCTGTAATAGTGTAAGACGCATTCTTCAGGGGTTCGTAATCCTCCAAGTGCATTTGAGATACGGCCAAACTTCTTGGGCCAAATAGCATATGCCTCACAAAACTTTTCATGTTCAGCTTCTGTAAAGTTATCAATGGGGTCAAGATTCATCCTCTTCGCCCAGTCTTCTTTGTCACTCACTAAGTTGTTTGCATCCATGTACCGGGAAGTCCCGTACTTTTCGACAGGGTTCGCTAGCATGTTAGGAATGGTTGCAGAGCCGTACTGAGCCTTCACAAGAGGATCTTTTTCTCTTTCTCTTTCCAAAGATTCCAAAATTTCCATGAACTCGGCTTCAGTGCGAACGGAATCGCCATGATGCCTTCCACGACGAGTTGAAGACTGCCTTTGAGTTTGATTTGGCAACTCTTGTGGTGTTTGCTGTTGTTTCGAGTCTTCTGGGCGACCTTGAGGCTCAGTTGGATTCTCTTTCTTATGAAAGTTGGCCAGCTGGCTTTCCATCAGGGTTGTTCTTTTCTTCCACAGATGATTTCTTGACACAAACTCGATTGTCAAGTCGTGCTTTTTCTTCTCCAACAGCTTCTTCATTTCAAGAAGTGTCTCTGTAATCTTTAGTCCCATTGCCTGTTTGAAGATTAGAATCGAATCTTCAATAAAGCTGTACTGACTAATGTTTTCGAGCCTTTGTTCCGACAAATACACCAAGTGTCTTCTTCTTGTTGCAACTGGATGATGTTTCAACTCCCATAACTTGCTTTCAACTCTATTCATTGGGAAGATGCACTCTGTTATAACCTCTTCGACGGCAGGCTGTATCTCAAATTCATTTGAACTCTCTGCTGTATGATTGATGACCACATTTTCCTTTGTAGAAGGTTCTATATGAGCTGTTGTCTTTGATGCCATTGTGTCGGTACGTTGTCCTATCTCGGCTACTTCCAACTGTGGTGAGACAAGCAGCGGGACCAATCTTGTTTCGGTAACAACTTCAACGTTAGATGACTTCTCTGCTTCGACTTTGGGTCTCAATGTATCGGTAGCCTCAACTGGCGCTTCCATTACCGGTTCCCGCTTGAAGACTTGCCATTGAGATCCAGTAACCGAATCTTCTTTGGCAGGTTTGACTGTAGGCACAACCACCACACCCACCTGTTCATCAACCTCTTCTTTCTTCATTTCAAGCTCAGCCAGCTTGCCCTCTTGTGAATCAACATGCTTCTCTCGTGCAGTTTCTTGGATCTCAGTTGCATTGACGGTAATTATTCCATTGGAGTTATCTGTGGTTGGGATAATTGGGACAACGCTTTGCCCGTCTACCTTTATCTGTTCGTCAACTATCAGTTTGCTGTTTTCCTCATTTTCTTCATTTTCCACGTAAGATACAGCCCTCGTTTTTCCAGACGATGCATCGCCAGAGCGACCTTTTGCAAACTGGCCATCTTTTTCCAGTGGTGTGTGGTTTGGTGGTGATGATGCCTCATCTGTCTGTTCCAACTTGGCTTCTATTAGTTCAGCCTTCGACAGTTCCAGAGCGCGTGTCGGTTCGCGTATAGAAGTAGACTGCTTGGGTTCTGCCGGCGAAATTGCTCTGGCTTTGGTAGGAAACAAGTCCTCTTCGTCTGCTTTGCTTGTAACTTCATGATTTGGCGATAAAGATTCTGACTTAAGCTTGTGGATATCTTGAGAAGCCATATGGTAGTGGTCCCTTTTCATGTCGCCATTGCTCCCACGTCGAGAAAAGAGATTGGCGTACGGTTTCCCTCTGTATGGTTGTTGTGTACCTTGTTGTTGTTGTTGTTGTTGCTGCTGCTGCTGCTGCTGTTGTGCTCTGTAATAATCAGCCTCGTCGGCTGCCGATCTGAAATCATCCCTAGAACGCCTACCCTTGATAGCTGCAGAGTTGGGTGGACCTTTTGATACTCTTCCTTGGAGTCCATGTGGTTCTCTATACTCTCTGAGGGGTCTTCCATATCGTTGTTCCTTATTACTGCCCATGATCAAATCTCCTCCTCTATTGCTGGATCCACCGATCAAATCACCTGATCTCTCACCATAGGGATCTTCGTATCTATTGTAACGGTCCTTGCCATAATTAGACTGCCTTCTTCCTGACACCACGTATAGATCATCCCCGGTGTTATTGGGGCCTCCTTGAGACCTATACAAGTCATTATAGCGAGAGCTGGAGGGATCACTTCTGAAATGCTCTCTATCGTAATAATCTGCACTGTTGTATCGTCCGCTTGAGTTTAGTGGTCCTGGCCCTGGTCCTGTACCTACACTGTTGCTGCTGCTACTATATGTTCTATAGTAAGGAGCTGCTGTTGTATTGTTACCAGATGTTGTTTGAACAAGGTTGGAGTTGATCCTACTTACCAGCGATGGCGCGGTTGAAGGAACGGCGCTTCCTCCTCTTCCGCCACGATAGCTATTGCTCCTCTTTGGAGGAGGATTAATACTCGCGTAACCATTTCGGCTGCTGTATGCTAGGTCTTGACTACTGTTTGTCCTGTATGGAGGGTATTGGTCATTCTTGGAAGGATTTGCAGTAGCAGTGAGAGCGCTGTCGTTTGCAGCGTTTGTAACGCCATTCGCTGCTGATGTTGAAGTTATTGTTGCTGGGCGGGATGATGATGCGGTAGTAGATTCTTGTCTCCTTGAAGAGAAAGGGTTGCTTGAGGTTCCTGTGGGTATTGACGAAGTAGATGTTGCTTGTGTGTTTAAAGGGCCGTTGGATTGATGCTGTGGGAACTTTCGACTTCGCTTGCTTTCATCTTTGAAGAAGCGAGTGTTGCCACTAAAACTTCCCTTTGGGTATTCGGCAGGCGACATATCTGTTGCTCAGGTGATAGAGTGTTGTAATTATATCCTTGCAATGAAGTTAGTCCATGTGGTCTAGTGGTCCCCCTGGAGACAAGGAATGTAAATGAGGGAGTTACTGTATGAATGGAATCAAGTGGGTTGTTTTCCAAGAAAGAAACAATTTCTCAAAGATAGACCAGGTTTATTTGGGTTGGCCGCCGTAGATGAATTAAGTGAGGATGGAGATGGTAAAGGAAGAGGCGTGATAGGAAAAGGATGGAGACAAGAAAGGTCAAAAAGACAAGACTAGTTAGTACAGCGTAGATATATATGCCCACCCAATGCCAGAAAATAGGGAGGTCGATAATAGGAGGACAAACGACAAACGACCCAATTGTGTGGCAAATGAAAATGTGGCTAGTGTGGAATACTTTTTCATAAAAGCACTTATTTCCGGGTAACTGGGGTACGCTTTCAATTTAGTCCAAATCGGGAAATTCTTGCACGGTTTCTGCAAAGCAGATGCACCCTTTCCCGTCCTGCATGCATGCATGAAAGGGGGGTGAGGCAGGACTTGGAGTAAGACTTGGATCAAAGTTCTGACGTGTTTTATGTCCTACAAGAACTCCAAAATGCTTCGCTTTAAATGTCTTGTACTAATTAACAGCTACTTCTTCTATCACTTTTACAAACGCTAGCGTGTATCATCGGCCACAATAGCCTACATCCTCAGAACCAAAGCCGTTGTAATCAACATGAACACTTGCACCAGAAAGAGAACTGCATCAAATGTCTATCTGTTTGATAGTGATTCAGATGATGAATCTTCACTGAGCCGAAGAGGTAAAGTGACAAAGTTTTGCAGCCCAAATATCAATGGCAATATCTTGCAAAATCATAACTTTCAACTCCCTCAAACCAACAAAGTGGTCGTTACTGTAAAGTCCCAACACGCGACAGGGTTGGTCTCACCACCAATAACTCCTGAAAAGCTCGACAGAACAGTCAATATTCAACAAAAAACTCCCGACTCTCAACTTGTAAGACCAGAATCTCACCACATAAACGATCAACAGAACCAAAACTCTCTCCCAAGGCCAAGAAAGTTATGTTTTGACGAGTCTCCTTACACAAGAGCTAAGAGGCTCTTCATGCGTGGTTGTAACGATGGGCAGAAGGATGAATTTGTCCTTACCGGTAGAGAAAAGGAAGCTGGGCTTCTTCAAAAGTACCTGCGTGACTCTTTATTCAACATGCGTTCGTCATCAATTTATATCTCGGGCCCACCAGGAACAGGCAAAACGGCACAGGTAAACGCAGTGTTGGACTCTTTCATTGCTGAAGATATTGAAAACTTTACGCCTGGTTTCGATTCTCATCGTATTTCACTTAAAGATACAACAGCCACTGGCAACACTCAAGTGTCAAGGGGTTTCAGAATAGCAAGGATCAATTGTATGGCTGTGAAGACTCCGGAATGCATCTTTGATGCCATCTATAACGGTCTAAATAGAAACTCTGAAAAATCGGCGAAACAGATTCGTCAGAAGAGAAAGACGGCAGACGATCTCAAGCAGCATTTGCTGAATACTGCTACCGCGTCAGAAATGTTTATAATCATTCTAGACGAGATGGATAATCTCATCAACAAGAATCAGCAGATTCTTTTTGAGATCTTCTCATGGACATCCAATTTGAGCGAGACTAAATCTCCGAAAGTCATTATAATTGGTATTGCCAACGCATTGGACCTAACAGAGAGGTTTTTGCCAAGGTTAAAGAGCAACAGGTTGAACCCTGAGCTTATTCAGTTCTTACCATACACCGCAGAACAAATCAAAAAAGTCATAACGACAAAACTATACAGGCTCCAAGATGGTCCACCAACTCCGATGCCACCTATTGTTCACCCAACAGCGATACAGCTCTGCTCTAAAAAATCAGCAACAAATACAGGAGACCTTCGTAAGGCGTTTGACATTATTCATAGATCGATAGAATTAATCGAGACATCGGTCACGTCAAACCTAAACCCGCAACAAATTGCCCAACTCACAGCACATACGGCACCAAAGGTGATGATCTCACAGGTGGCCAAAGTGTGTCAGCTAGCATTCAACTCCAACATTACATCCAAACTGGCAAATCTCAATCTTCAAAACAAGACCATACTATGTGCTTTGGTCAGATATGAGGAGTATCTACAAAGCACAATCGGTTCCAAAAGACTGGAAAGGTCCTCGATCAACTCATTTTACGAGTACTATGCCACAAAGCTCGAGATTGATAGAATGATAGGCACGTTGAAGAAGGATGATCTTTTGGAGGTTCTTTCTTCTTTGGAGTCTTGCTCGTTGATCAGTATCGGCAGTGGCATCTCTAACAGATCCAATGTTTTCTCCTTGCACAAGCATAGTTTTGGTAGTATGGCCGTCTCTGTCAGTGCTCCAAGGTCCGAAGTTCAAAAGATGGTGGCCGATATCGCAATCTTGAAGAAAATCCTGGATGGTGGTGTTTAGGTTCAAGAGTGTCTCGCTATAGGCTCTCGACTGCAAAGCCTCTAATTTTCTAATGTTCTAATTTTCTCTTTCCATTATATGTTGTGTATCTTAATCTTGCATTCTGATCATATTTGCTTCGATGCTTGCTGCCTTCTTCATTTTAATCTTGATTGCAGTTCCTTTTTTTCTCACTGTCAACCTTCACTAGGCTACAACTAACTCATACTTGATATGAATGGCTTGGGTGAATTAACAGCTCCTACTCAATATTAAGATCAGCGAAAAACAAAGTTCAAACTCAACAAACAAGATAGAGTATAGGTCGCCACCAGTAAAGCAAAACAATTGTACCTCGTTGTTGCCATCAAAATGCCGTTTCAAAACAGCATGCCAAAACGAAAGCTTCTAATTTAAAACACTTTTTCCCAACGCTAGAATGAGCCCCTTGCCGACTTCCCACAGACTTCAAATTACATTCACAGAAAAATTCAACAGCAGATGTTTATGTTGTAGCTTGAGTAGTCTTTCAAAAAACTCATTGAACCACTCTCAGCAGCCTTTGAAGTCAAAAGTTAAGTTTTTGCCTGTAGCAAAACCCTTCTTTAACACCTCCACAGACAATGGAGCGTTTTCAATCCCATACAACCAAAACCTCCAGCATCGGCTCTTCACAATGGTATATTGAGCCACCCGAATTGAGGGCTGGAAGGGGTTCAAAATTGCGTAAGTCGTCTTCTGAAAAACCGCAAACTTCGACCGGCTCTCCTGGGCTCAATTCTGCACCGATCCGGACGGTGCACACTGCAATGGATTGCCTGAAGCGAGGGCTTTCCAACGCATGTCTCAAAACAGCCAAAATCGAAGATTTCAAAAACGCCAACAAATTCTTTTGTGGCCACCACAGGACAGCTGAAAACACCAAAACACCTCTTCTGGATAGCTCTCTTCTTGCTCCATCGACTGGGTATGATTGGTGGCTATCAACTAGTGTAGAGCGCTCACAAACAGCCTTGGAAGAAATTGCCCGGTAGCGGCCCGTGGTAGAAAGTAGTCATTTTCGCGGTGGCATACCGGGGGCTCTAGTGGTGTGCAATCGCTGGTTTGGTCTCTCTTATGCGTGAGTGAGTCGGGTGGGCGCGACAGCCACCACCACCACCACCTCAATACTCCCCCTAGTGGTTGAGACTAGCCAGCACGGCCGCTACCGAGCGCCACCACGGTCGAACACACGAGCTCAAAAGAGCTACCGGGCAAACACTATTCGTTCCATTTGATCCCTTCCACCAACGTTATTGCCATCAAACAAACTCCATCTGAAGCAGAATGGTGATAATGTATAGAAGGACCCTTCTTGTGTATTCAGTATCACTCAGGAAAGCACAAAATCGCTTCAAAGATCTCTCTGGGCCTCAAATTGGTGTCCATAAAATTTCAGATTTCAAACAAAAGAAGGATACCACAGAAAACTAGATTTTTTGCTCGTAAAAACGCCGCAAAAATGGGTTCGTTCGAAGTAAAA